>OU342467.1:607500-995237 GCA_910589355.1 Parapoynx stratiotata | reverse complement strand
AATCGTAGTCTTTCGGCTTACTGCTTTCCCACCTTGGCGACTAAGGGCGTATTGGGTACTGGGTCTGTGATTGTGTAGGCGATGAGCTAGCCACTTGTTACTACTCTTTCACGATTTTTCATCTGACCAAACCCAATTTTTGTATGGCTAAATGTGGTCTTAAGGAACACAGTGCTCCTTGGACTCTGCCTATCCCTTCAGTGATTGCAGGCGTGATTGTATGTATGTATGTGTTCCCACCTTTTTCATACAAAAATATGTAAAATAGAGGATCAAAAACACTGATGTGTAAAAAAGAGAATAATAAATGAATCCTTAATGCAAGTGATATGTAAGAAAGAAAGAAAGAAAAACATTTATTAACCTACAAACACACAATAAGAATAAAAAACAAAGAAAGAACAGACAAACACAGAGTACAGTGAATAATTTTAAGAGACTACACAATAACGGTTAATTAGGACCCGGCCTCAGCATATGCTGAATCAGGGGATGTAAATAAACATTGTTAAAATACAATGACTGGTTTCTCGTGGCAAGAGACTACGCTATACGACAACAAATGAATCGACTATCGGCTTGCTATATGGTAACCTAAGAACGCTTATACCATGTTGCTTGTACCAACGATTGTATTATTCGCACATTGCTGATTATTCTGACCCTTTTCCTGTAAAATTCCTTTATTATGGCATCTTTATTATTTAACCGCTTTCCTGGCCTAGTAGGTCACACCACCGAGTGTTGATCGAGAGGACCGGGGTTGCCCCGATGGGGCATGAGTTTTTCTACTTAGTTTGGTTGGCGGTAAGCCTTCAAAGTCTGCCTGGCTAGTAATCATCGTCACCTAAATATGTCGCCAATATAACAACGTTAAAAAGCATTGTTGTGTTCCGGCAATTAGAGGTAAGGTAGCCAGTTCCTTAGTTGTTGAGGAATACAGGTGAAGCTCGCTTCCACCTTCGTCCTTATCATCACTGACCATCCAGTAAGGAAAAATCACCTGTAATTTAAAATAAAATCTCACTCCAAAATATCTTGAAGGGTAAGTAAAAATACAGTTTTTCGACTGTAAAATATGTGATGAAAAATTAGGTCACGCCTTCCTCGGGTCGTCTTCTACATCACGATGGGAATTTCAATCCGGACTGTAATTGGACTGCAGTGATGCGATGAAATCGTTGATAGCTATCACCACGCAAATGTGACTGATATTCGATGAAATTTTCGTATTACTAAACGAATTCCATAATATATGTAGCCGTGTGGAGCAGTGACATTTTTAATGTGACCTCTTTTTTGAAATTTTGTGGAAATGTACTGAGTTTTAGATTTATTGTATAATTTAAAGTATGGTCTGATAGAAGAGCTCGGTGGCGAAGTGGTTAGTACGCTTTTTCGACATCGAAACCAATCTAGCTTCGCCATGGCTATCAAAATATTGAGACCTCCAACTCGTCCGTGTTTCGGAAGGCACGTTAATCCGTTAGTCCCGGTCACTATTGTACCGTTTCTACCCACCAGCCCGTATTAAGCCATCGTGGTGGTGTTACGGCCCATATTCCTCAGGCATTTGTTTTATTGAGGAAGGCCTGTACCCAGCAGAGAGACGTATATAGGCTGAGGAGGATGGTCTGATGTGGAAGAAAATGCAAAAGTGATGACGCCTCGCTGCGCGTCTGTTTCGCTCACAGCTGGATCTATAAATTATACAGAACTAGTAAAACAAACTCGCAGCAACAAGACGACGTCCGTGGTCGAGTGGTCTGTACGCCGGTTTCAAGGCGTCGCCATCTCGAGAGGTTCTGGGTCACACAAACATTAGCCCCCCACTGGGTATCGACCCAGTCAGTGTGATGAATATAGGCATTTGCAATCCAATCTTGGATGTTTATTTATATAAAATCTGAATATTGTATGTATTTATGTATTAAATATATTTATCAGTCATCTAGTATCCGTAACACAAGCAGCATTGGTTGCTTAAAATGGGGCTAGTTGATAGGTGTGAATGTCTGAAGATATTTATTTATATTTTTTATTATATAAATATTTTATTAACAACGCCATAAAGCTTAAATTTCCATACTATATTAACTATATGAAATGTGCGTGCATATTCCATGATTACAAAACATTTTTAGAAATGATAGCTTATTAGTTTAAAAAAGGTATTATTGTATCAGTGTTAAATTGTGAACAATAGCGACATTGATAAGCTAATAATAACATTTTAAAATTAGATAGTAAGACGAAACTTCTTGAATAGCATTAGAATATATATGAAATGAGCCATATTTGTCTATAAACTTTTGAGGGATCTCCAGGATCCCACCAAAAGATCCTGACCTCACGACAATAGAAATTCCAGGTAGTAACCCATAAATATAGAATTATCGCTGTGCGTTTAATGGTTGAGGAGTTATACCTTTCATCAGCTCAGGACCATAATTTGATGACTCTCAGACGCAAATGCTTGAATAACATTATAAAATATATGAAATATGCCCATACGTGCCTATAAACTTTTAAGGATGCCCTCGATTTCTCCAGGATCCTATCATCAGATACTGACCTCATGACAATAGAAATTCTAAGTACTTACCCATAAATATCAGTGATATTTAAGAGTTATCGCTGTATTCCTAATGGTAAGTTTTACCTTCCGTCATCAGCGCAGCACCATGACTTGATGACTATCAGACGCAAATGCTTGAATAACATTAGAAAATATATGAAATGTGCTATACGTATAACTATGAAGGATGCCCTCAATGTCTCCAGCATCCCATCATCAGACAAACAACCAACTAGAAACTAACAGCAAAAAAGAAAAAATAATTTTAATCGGTCAATGCGTCTTCGAGTAATCGTGGAACATACATATAAAAAACCGTCTATTCCCAGTTTCCCCCTAATGCTTTCCCCCGATCGGGGGAGACTGGGAATTTTTGTCCCATTTTCCCCCGAATTCATAATCGGGGGAAACTGGGAATAAAATGTTCCCATCTTCCCCCGAAATTATTATTTAATTTATAATGTCGTTTTTAGGACTAAAATCGCGCTACTTGTCTATTGGTACCTATTGATGAAATAAGCTTGAGTTTTTTTACAGGTTCATTCAAAACATTTTTTGATTATCATTTTTTTTATTGTAGTAAATAAAAGTTTTTTCCATTTGGACAGTGAAGTGATTCTTCCGCTTGTTAAATATTAACAGTTGTAACTACTAGGCAACAATCAAAACAAAAGTTTTCGTCTAGTTGATAACCTTCTCCTTTTTTTGATGTCGATTAAAAAGATTAAACAAACATTTAAAAAGGTTCTGGGTAATGAAATAAAAAGAAACTAAAAACTTACCTTCTTGATGGTTCGTTCACGGTCTTGAGTCAGTCTTGCGGCCAAGATTAACGAGGCTTATTTTAATAAAGGCTGTCCGCGGCGCCTTGGCGTTACAGCAATACGAAAATGAACAAAAAATATTCACTTTCACCCCCTATACTTTTTAGTGACTAATTTACGTCATTTGCAAACATACACTTAGATGTACCAAGTATTTATTTAGCCTAAAATTGACAATCCTAGACAACCTATTTATTACAATTTACATTTCTTGTTGATTTGTTGTTCGGATAAAGTTAGCAATCCCCCCCCCATTATTTTAATCCATGTTTGTTCGAGTATGATACAATTTTATTTGCAAACTAGCTGTTGCCCGCGACTTGTCCGCGGTTACTATGGTTTTTTAACTACCCCGCGGGAACCCCTTAATTTTCCGCAATAAAAAATATCTAAGATGTTGACTAGGGATCAGGTATCACCATGCAAAATTTCATTAAAATTTGTCCAGCCATTTCGGAGATTAGCCCGTACAAACAGACAAACAGACTAAAAATGAATAAAAAAATGCACACAGAAGTGAATAAAAAAATGTTTCGGTATTTTCCCTGTTTTTACATCCTCCTGACTGATTTTAAGAATTTTTTTGTTAAAAAATCAAAATCAAATCAAAAATAATTTTATTTCATAGGCTAAACATAGCACTGAAAATCGTCAACATTCATACATAGTCACATTTATTATACTTAAAGTAAATTATAATAATAAAATTGACAAAAAATACTTAAAATTATACAGACATTCGACCTCTACAGTTTATTATAAGTATAGATTACATAACGTATCAACGCCCCTCTATCCCCGAAGGGGTGGGCATAGGTGTTAAACAAATGTTTCAATATATACACGAGCGTTCATGTGTGTATGTTTTATGTGAATTTCATGCCGCTAACATAAAAAATAAATATACAAATGTGCAATTATTGTAGTTGGTAAGTCTGATTTACATTAAACAAATGTTTTCATGCATTTTTATTGCGTAAATTAATAAAGCAACTATTCCGCAACGATGACTGACAGAAACAAGCAATGACGAATCGGTTATATCAGAAATAAATATTATTGTCACATTTGACGCGCGACGAACGGATTCTCAATCTGATTACGTAACAGCCGAAGCTCGCTTGATCACACGCGAATTCCAATATCGCTTCAACATCTCTTTCCCCGAGAGAACCCTTACTTTTTACATCGGGCGATGATATATCACATCTGCATGTAAGCTGAAAATCCGTTTTTTGCACGAAAAGATTAACAAGTAAAACCAGTGGAACAATTAATATAAATTTGGGGGATTATCCCAATTTTCTGGATCGTTCCAGTCTTGGAGGGATAATGATGGACGTGGTAAGTCGTGGATTCCTTTTTAATTTCGCTAAAAGAAATCCTTCGCTTAACGTCGGTGCCAATTAAGCCACGGACCTTGAGCCGGGCTAAGGATCCTGTAGCAATTTTTTCTATGAATAAGTTCCTTGGAAAAGTGAAGGTACTACTACATCCAATGGTTGATGGATTTTCATTGATTTCAGTTGGTAGACGTTCGTTAATTGCCGTGAAAAGATGGTAGATTTAATAAAATGGATGGTCAAATTTATGGCGGAATGATTTCTATGTGTGGTGTTTCAGAAGCAATTTAACGTCAAATATTCTTACTGTAAACATTATTGTATTTTTAATAACTTGTTAGTATATTAAGGTAAATTCATACTATATAATAATATAATAAAATACATTCTAAAAGATATAAAACGATTTTTTCATACTTACACAACATGATCAGTAATTTTTTAATCAATTTATTAAAACTGTTGATTATAGAATAAAATGATCCGCCTATCCGTTGTTGTGACGTCATTGCTATCTCGGCGGCCTCTCGGTGAACTTCGCCAGTAATTTTGTCATAACTTTGTCAATTTTGGTCGTAAAACAACAATTTTTGCACTATGTGTTATGAGTTTCATAGCTCTATAAATCTGCATTCTCTTCGGATCCTCCCTCATTGGGTGAATATTGGAAGGACTAGCTTGGGCAGCGTGTGAGTGCCATAGTTTTGACTTGTTTTGCAACATAAAAAAAAATAGTTTTATTGTTAACTGCGTCCTCGTATAACTTACATGTTAATTTACCAGTTTATAGGTGTCAAAGTTTCTGAGATTGCGTGAATTAATCACGCAATCAGAGAGTGGAAATCGCTTTTATAATACTCGTATACTGTAGATTAACTAGTCAACGAGCACAAAACGAGACACAATAGAAATATCTATTGTTTGCGAAGACTGTTCGCAGTGCCCCGCCAAGGGGTTACTAACAAAATTCATGGCGTTGTATTTGAAATTAATATTTATTTGAGAACAAGATCATTTCATCATTAAGCCGACTGAATCCACGGTCAATTTATCATCGGCTCTGTCCACAAGTCAGAGGTGTGGGAGCATCCTCACGCAATATATCTGTTTCATATGATAACGTAATTAACGCGAAAAGCTATTAAACGTATGACGTGAGGGATGGGATTTGTTACTAAGCCTAATAAGAATAATCATTGTCCTATTGTGTTTCTAATATGTAATCATTTCTGAGAGTAATCATGACACTCGGTGTTTATTTTTTAAGTCAGGATTTATTCAACATACGACGAAAAGAAGTTTGAAAATAAAAAAGGAGCATTATATTATATTGGAGTCCTGTGGTAGCGGCTTATTTAAAGAATACTACCAACCCATCTCCTCTCTTGGGTTGTCGTAAAAGGCGTCTAATGGACTAAGAGCTGCACAACCATCCAATAGCTTATAGTGGCGACGTGACGGGCTCACCATCTATCACGCTGAGCACATGTGCTGTCACTGCTTGGTGAAGCACGGCATATACTGCACTTCAACTAGTAATACTTTTGCGGTGCTTTTGCCTAGTCTCTGACTAAATCTTAGGGGATAATTATAGTAGTTATAATATGTGTGTATGTATGTTATATTAGTGTTGTACAATCACAAGCATGATTATGAAGGTATACTTGACAGTAAGTTACTCCTATCACAAGGAAATAAAGACGTTGATTGTTCAAAGGTGTAAACATGTTCGTGCGTGTGACTGTACGGATGAGTAGTTATTAAATTCACATAATAATAAATAAAAATCTTTAAAAACAATGGTTAGTAAAACTAATCAAATCTAATATCATTGAAACTACACAATGTTCATTACAATAATTTAATTATAAATGTTTGTAAGAAAATATTTATGTCAACGCATTTGTAACATTTTGAAAAATCAAACCACCTTCACGCATATCTTCGACTCAGGTTCCTTTTTTATGTCCAAAATACTCGTATGTGTAGTTAGGTCCTTGTGTCGTTGGTCCAATCAGTCCCGAGTTTGGTACTCAATAACGAGAATGCAATATTTCAGTAGCATGTGGGGTTACTGCCGTCACTATGATGGGGCCGGTTTGACATTTTTCGCTTACAGTGATTGAGTATCTTTGGATGGATTTATTTACAGGACTTTTAAAATTCAGATATAAAGACTTTGGGCCAGTAGTCCGTACACCAGATTTGTAGCTATAAGGAGGACGCAGAAATAATATTTACGGTGAGTTATACTCACGAAAGATTAGATTATCTTTGAAGTGTGTACTTTACAACAGTTATTAAAGTACTATAGTATAAAATATTATCGTTAATTATTATTTTGCGCGGTTTGCTGAGTCAAATACCGGTAAAGTTGGTCGCTAGGTCTGCATGGTGATGAAACCGCACAGACTTAGAATGTAGCAGTTCTTAGGTTTTACATAAATAAATGTAGATTTCTATAAAAGAGATAAGAAATCTTATGTAAATTGTGTGTTGGTGAATTAAATAAAATAAAAACATGAAAATAAAACTTTGTGTGTTTCACTCACTTTAAGGGCTTGCAGGAAATTTTAAATATACATAATAATAACGCCATAGGTGGCTTTTGCGAACTTTAAACGTGATTTGCCAACAATCGTGTATTTTTAATTGTTTCGGTTTATTATGAAATGCGCGATATAATCACGAATATTATCCTCTAAGGATTAGTCAGAGACTAGGCAAAAGCACCGTAAAAGCAGTCCATTGCCGTTGTTCGTGCTTCACCAAGCAGTGACTGCACATGTGCGTGACAGGTGGTGAGCCCGTCGCCGCTATAAGCTATTGGATGGTCGTGCAGTTGGTAATTTTAAACTTTATTTATTTATTATTTATTATTTTATTGTACACAACAATTAAACAGAAACAACACATAAATAAAATAGAAAGTACAAAGGGTGTGGCTTATTCCTAAAGTAATCCCTACCAGCCCACCTGCGATAGGAGACAGTATTAGTAGTAGTAGTAGTTTATTAGTATTAAAGTCGATTTTGACAGTTTTTGATAATTTCACTGTGGTTGAAATGTCAAAAAAATCATTAAATCTTTCTTTAAACCTCAAAAACTAGATTTACAAACTTTCTGTTAATTTTACTATGGCAAAAATCTCAAAAATGACAAAATCGAGTTTAAACTAGAATTACAAGTTCAACCTTAGGGGATAATATTATGTACGCTCATTTGGTGCAACAATGTCATTATTACACTTTTTTAAAAAACAAGCTGAATATCTTCAAAATGCTATACCTTTAATCGGTAACTTTGATTGCATTTACTGTACAATTTTAAAAAGTGTAATTATTACACCAAATGAGCGGTATGTGTATTAATGTATGTTTAAAAAATCATGAATTTGGGTCTATAACCAAGCCTCCCTTAGTCAAATCAATCACCGTCATCTCTCAATGGACATAACCTTGCGTTTTCTGCATCATTTTTTGTGACGACAACTAAGAAAATCGTCGCCTATATTTGAACTGATACGCTGTTTTTTGTAGTCACTAACTGACAGTATTTTGTGCTAATTGACCCAACGATCCCGTAGGTACAATCCAGTTATATTATGTATGACAGTGAATTACCTTAGATCATATAAAAGTCTCACCGTACTGTTGGCTAGGCTAATTGGAGTGAGTGTAAAAAATATTTTATGCTTACGATCCGGAAAATTTATAGCCTATAAATATCGAGTAACGTATGTGCTTACAAAATATTTCTGTTAAGCTACGCCTATAAATATTTTTGATGCGAAAAGAATATCCTATTAATTCAATACATCATGTTTACGAGCGCTTTCCAATTTAGGCGTATATTTTGTTCCCGAACAAAACTAACATCGATAGAAGTTAAAATGAACATTAAATAAATAGTCTTGTCATAGTGTAAGTAATTGTGTAGAAAGATTAAAAGAATTCTTAGATTTTTTTTGTACACACACATACGCCTTTCTCCCCTTTTTTATAATATGAATTAACATAGAAAATAGTCTCACTAATATTAATTAAAAGTGGAGACCAGTTTTAATGAAATTCATTCATGAATCTGCGTCCGTCTGCAATACCACAGACCTTTGGAACAGACTGACGAGCACGTACGCGCACTTCATTTTGCTTAGCGTATTCGCGAAGCGTTATCGTTGTTTGCCCAACTGTGCCCAAATAATAGAATCATTCCAAATAACCCATCCACACATGGACCATCATCGGGCAAACAACTCAAACAATCCATTGATGTGTGATCAAAAACCGACAAGTGGACGGAAACGCATCTTCGCTATTATCGTGTAAAGAACAGGTATGTAGTGCCATATAGTAACAATGAAAAACCCAGGGCTTATCTTCCAGAGAATAACCTCTGCCGCATATACGGATTACCGCAGCCTTCTATCATGGTTCCCACCGTTCCCTGTCCCGTATATCAACGGGCTAGCGTATTTATTTGATGACGCCTGTCATCATACTATGACATTGATTAACAGCCAGTCTCGCTTCTAAATATGAGAGTTTTAAGAGCTTTCTTAAATAAAGCGAAGTGACAAATTGTTGGTTTTTTCGTCTAAGCGTGACGGATAATGAATGGATTGAAGAGGGCGGTGCTGGATTAGGATGCTGGAGGCTGGAACTTGGAGCTTCTCTGAGGAACAATTATTTAAATTTCAGCTGCGGTGCTGTTATTTATTTTCGTTTACCTATTTGTATGATTATCTCAAAGACAGATAAATAAAAACATAAGAACCTAGTAAATAGTAGATAACTCATCATTTATTTATTTAAACTTTAATGTACATGATACATTGCGGCGGATTCAACGACGAAACGTCGCTCTCTCCCAATCAACCATTTGGCTAAACAGAAATTAATCAGTGGGGCACTACAAATCATCTTTATTCGTTTAACAAAGGCATCCTCTTCTCTGCTATACCAAGTTTTATACCACCTTAATGTACATTAATGTTTCGTCCTCAGCCTATGTACGTCCCAATGCTGGGCACAGGCCTTCCTCATGGAGAAACTCATGAGGCGTATCGTGTACAGCCGAAGGAAAAGGCGGATTTGGGAGAAAAACGTATAATAAATAAAATAATAAAAAATACAATAAAAACTGAAGGAACAGAAAATAAATCGAAGAATGACAGACGTAAAGAGAAGTAAAAAAAAAACATAGACAAATATTAAAGTAATATAAGGAGTTCTGTCCTTGACATTTGACAAGCGCCGTTGTCTCCCTAGCACAAAATTGCAGAGGGGTAAATGTAGATATCGCTGAATTTCATGGCAACATAGATGAATGGCACCGGCGCACTGTCATCGCACCACGGCAGTCCTACTTCGAAGCGACCACCTGGTAGACGACGAGTAGTTTGGTCTAAGGCCCGTATTACGGAACTAAACTCAAGCGTAGATCTCAGCTTGAGCACTGTTAGAGAGGGATGGCGCTATAGATCCCACATAGCGCCATCCCTTTTTAACTGCGCTCAAGCAGAGATCTACGCTTAAGTTTGGTTCTGTAATACGGGCCCAAGATTTGGATAGCCTTACTCTCCTGAGCCGTGTACGCAGGATCATACCGGCGCACTGTCATCGCACCACATCCAATCCGCCATCCTAACAGATGTCGTGGACAGCCGAAGAAAAAGGCGGATTTGGGAGAGAAACGTATATTAAATAAAATTATTAAAAAATACAAAAAAAAACTGAAGGAAAAGAAAAGAAACCGAAGAATGACAGACGTAAAGAGAAGTAAAAAGTACATAGATAAATATTAAAGTAATATAAGGAGGTCTGTCCTTGACAAGGAGCGTCAAGCTAGCTTGGGCTAGCGTGATGGTGTTCTGTCGTAACACACGGTCGCATTACCGACCGGTACTAACGGATTAACGTGCCTTCCGAAGCACGGAGGAGCTCGAGATCACAAAGTTATGGTCACCCATCCATGGCCTGACCATGGCGAATGTAGCTTTGTTTTCGATATCGAAAGCCAAAGCGTACTATCTACTACGCCACATAGCTTTTGTTCTTTGACAAATGATATTAATTTTCATAAACAAATGTCCTGTGGAAAATCTAGGTAATATGTTAGTGTGTTAATATCATATTATAAAAAGGAAAAATCCCAGATTGTTTCCAAAAGTTTATCCTCCACCACACACCAATATCCTCCATATGTTTGTAATCACCACAAATATCGGGAGAACTTGACCACCGACCGATAAAACGACAACCCGCAAATTCCCACAAACATTGCCGCACCGCAAACTATTTTAATTCGATAAAAAACTTGTCATTCCGCGTGCGTTTTGATTGGAATTCGATTTATGATTTGCTTCCGTTTGTTTTTCCGCTTGAAATTGGGTATGAATAGAAAAGTGTTCAGTGAATATTGAAGTTATTGGAGATTTAATTGAGCATTTTAAATAATATTTTTGTTACGGTCTGATTGCAATGGTGCTTGTTCAAAAATACAAATAGTAGTATTGGTTTTATTCGAATTAGGGGATATTGCTGAAAACTTGGTTTAGAGTCATTTTATAATTATATCTACGCGTCATAAAATATGAAGCAGATAAAATTCTTTGTTCAGTTTGTGAGGGAAATGTATCTTGAATGTATGAAAAATATAATTTAATACATATCTAGAACGGAGTCAATATTACAAGTCACAAGGAATTTAGGTAGAATATTTTGTGGTGAATTAATGTGGGTGTTTAACACCTATACCTACCCCTTTAGGAAAAGAGGGGTGATGATATGTTGTTATGTGTTGTTGTATAGTGATGCATCGCCGCAAAGTTCGGTGAAAGGACGGCCAAGAAAAAAAAAAATCAAAACGTATTTAAATTCATTATTTTCAATAATATTTAGGAAATTTTCAATTTATCTTTCCTATAAAAAACCTTGTCAACACTACAAAGAAGTATATTTTTTATAATTAAACAAAGAGGTTATGGGCCTCGCCGTCGTCCTCAGCCCGTATAAGTCCCACTGCTGGGCACATGCCTTCCTCATGGAGAAGACCATAAGGAGTATGGGCCATACATGAGGAGTATGTTATGGACCTTCTCACACTTATTCAGCTCCATTCAGCATTTGTATCGAGCTTGTTCAGGAATCCGCGTCTGTTCAGTTCAGCTGCGTATCTCATATAAAATCGTTTGAATCATGCCAAAGTAAAATTTTCAATTAATTCTCCTACGCTGGCTGTTAAAATGTTTTCTATTGCAGATTTAGAAGAACAAATAAACCTTTCACAGACGAAAAACATATTATTAATATTCAGAACTCCGGAACTCACAGATATTACGAGCCATGCACGAATACGATTACAAAGTTAGCTAAATACGTCTATCGCATAGTTCCCAAGTTCCAGAAGCTCATCTCTACGATCCGCCAAAATTAAGTGTATTCCACATAGTTGCGCAAATAATCTTCAGATTAATTAACATAGAACACTGTTCGAGAGAATTCTAAATAATAAACAGTATTCAGAGGTTATAAATGCGTTCATTTTAACGGTTGAAACACCAAAGAACAATGGTTAATTCGCAAAGAACAATTCTTATTGTACACCTAAAAAGAGGATACAAATTGCTTCTGACACTAATGACAGATCATCTGCCAAATTACTTTTTTAATATTAGACCATTTATCCAGGAGTCAGGGAAAGACAGCGTTAGTTAATTCATGTTTTTATTTACACTGCCTTTTCAATATTTTATCATGTTAATTTAATCAAAAGCCGTGCTGGGATGGACGGGGCACTACTCATTCGCTCGGCCTAGGGAATCGCGGGTTTGATCCCACCGCCTGTACCACTGAGTTTGACTGGATCTCATGTACAGTTGATTGTGAATATCGCTTGCCTCACATTGTGCCCGGTGCTTTTTTATGTAAATAGGGGGCAAACGCGCAGACAGAACACCTGATGGTAAGTGATTACCACCGTCCATGGACATCTACAACACCGGACGAGTTGCTGATGCGTTGCCGACCCTGAAGGAGGGAATACGCTCTCTTTTTCAAACTTTGGAACAGGGAACTGATCTTCTACATGGGGACTTAACATATGTGGATGTTTAACACCTCCTCCTGCCTATGCGCTCGGGGAAAGAGGCGCGAAGATAATTATGTTATGTTATATAATTATAGCGTGGCACAGATCTCTTGACATTTTCAAAGAAGGCGTACAAAGGGCATTATAGTTCAGCCGTCTCGGCGCAAAATGTCCTTTCTCATAATGTCATATTCTCAAAATGTCCTTTTCCCAAAATGTCCTTTTCTCAAAATGTTCTTTTATCAAAATGTCATTTTCTCAAAATATCTTTTTGAAACAAGCGCCTGACTAAAAAAGTTTTTAATGCCTTTTGTATGAAAAATATTGGATATCAAAAGGACTTTTTGAGAAAAGGACATTATGCAAAAAGGACATAACGAGAAAGGACGTTCTGAGAAAGGAAATTTCGAGAAAAAGACAATATGAGAAAGGACATTTTGCGCCGAGACGGTTCCAGCAAGGTGAAGGTGTCTAAACCAACTTTTTTCTGTTGTTCTAATTATCTTTGCATATGGACTCAACTACTGTTTACCGTCAGGTGGTAAGTCATTTGATGCGTTTTTTACAAATAAATGTAACACGGAACTGTACTTTTGTATCGTCCCCAAATCTAGTTACGACGTACACGGTTTGGTCAGGCCTTACGGAAGGTAAACTCGGAAAACATTTCTCTTGCAACGTGATCTCACCGCTATGTCCACAGCGATACGGATGCAAATGGAATTCTGGAGTGTTATGAGTTTGTGAGGATGCAGAGGTCCGCTGAAAAGCATTTGGAGTGCAGAAAAATAGGAATAAAACACATTCCGATGCTGAATTACGTTTGTTAAGCGGATGGAGCTCGAAGAAAGGAGTTGTAGATGCTTTTAATATCAATAATAGGTCTTTACTTATGAAATTGGTGTTTTTTCTTTCTCTTAGTATTTTGTCTGTAACTATTAAGATTCAGAGTATTCCTAAAAAACAATTACCTCGTCTAAAAAAAGACTATACTTTTGAGCTCTTTTGATTTGTTTTGATAATTTGTTGTAAGTTTAATTGTGTTAAAATTGGACACGGAGACAACTTTTTTTAAGTGCCTCCCGAATACATCATTTTATTTGCATTCACTTAAAAACGATAAATAATTTTTATGAAGTGTGATATAACACATATTACTAAAGCTTGTCTAATGATAGATGCCAAATATTTCTTTGGATTTGTCGTTGTGAAGAAAACTGAAAAAAATTTAGTATGGAAAATGCAGAATTCCCCAAAATCTCCATACAAAACACCAATTTCATAGGTAAGGACCTAATAGTAAGTGAATAAATTATTTGACAATGATTTTTTTGGTTTCTGATTAGAAAAACAATCTCTGTTTTACAGAATTTGTGTTAGGTAGCTTTGTACAACGAATCTATGGCTTTTAGTCCCTTTTTATCTGTGGGGTCTTTTTGAATCCTGCATGTTTTGTACACGGGAAATTCTGGACTGGTGCATCCTCCAACCTAGTGTCCTATTGGGGACGTTTTCAGGCCTTTGTCTTTATGAGTATATCAGGTTTAATTTTCTTATCGCACTAGTGAAAAATATTGTTAATGAAGCTAGCATAAATAGCGCTGTATGGAAATGTGTTTCAGAAAACAACTATAATATTGTAGAGGAAGAAAACATTTTGCTAGCTTTCTTGCCCGTTCTTCTCTGAAGAAGGGCTGTTAAGAGCGAGCCAACGGTTGGCAGAACTTGAAAATCATAAGAATATGTTATAAATGAATGAATAATTCGACTTTAAACTTGAGTGACCGTAATATATTGGATATGGCGATCGCAGTTCTCAAAATGGGCTTTATGGGTCTCGTAATAGGATTTTAAATTCAATATCAAATTCACAGTTAGGGCGCATTAACACGAATGCATCATTCAAATCAAGAACCTAGAACATTCAGTTGCAAAGTCAAGTAAAATAGATTAAGTAAACGAGTGAAGCTAAGTTCCTTGTTTGTTTATGCCCCAGAAGTGGTTTGTTTATGATAGTATGCTCGCCTTGAGGTGTTCATTTACTCGAGCTTATACGGACTGACTAGGGAATAGGTACATTTGCGGCTGGATATATCGCTCTGAGTTTGTATCTATATTGCCAGCATCTGTGTTGTCAAAATAAATAAAATTGTAATGGCGTGTACGAACAGGTGAAATGTAACATGCAATGTGACTAAATGAAAGAATTCGTCGTCTACATCGTCGCAATGTATCATGCAAATTGCAAGGTATCAAAAAAATTATAGTGTAAATGCTCTTTTCAGTTATATTTCATGTAATTTTTTATTAAACACACGTCAGAACGACGCATAAACATTCCACTCTACTACTGGACATAGACCTCCCCCAATGATCTCCACACGACCGGTCCTGCGCCGCCCTCATCCAGCGACTACCCGCCCCAACGGCCGTTAGTTCTACGAGCATAAATATGTGTAAAAGGATCATCTTTGCGAGTCAATGGTCTGAAATGTTTTTGCCAAATTCAGGCATAGAAACTGCACTGTCAGTGATGGCGGTCACCAGTTCCTCCAGTGAGCTGATGGCATGATATCAGTGTTCCATCGACTGTGGAATGGCATCGCAACAGGGGTCTTTAATTGAGCAACAGAAGCATAACAGTTTAGTTTGCTTTACAGTGCCCGGTGCATGGCTCGCTGGCCGACTGTTATAAGGACTTAGCCCCTCCGGCGTTATAAGCGCGACATGTTGCACAGTTCTGCTTTACGGCAGATGAAAGTAAGATATTATTACAAACATAAGGTCACGCTCTTCTCCCGTAGGGGTAGGCTTTCCACTTGCTACGATCCTTTATATTTCTTTTGCTTTATTACTTTTATCTCATTCCTCATCATTCGCTTTTCAAAAACGCCTTTGATTTGGTCGAGAAACGTTCGCCTAGGTCTTTCTCGTCCCGTATCTCCACTCACACCTGTATCATATATTCTTTTAGTCAATCTATGTCCATCCATCCTTTCTACGTGACCAAACCATCTCAGCATTCCTTTCTCTCTTTTTGTCACTACCTCCTCTTTCAAACCACACTTCCTTTTTTTTGGGATAGGGGGCAAGCCTATACCGCCGCCCATGGACACTCGCAACACCACTGGGGTCATAAGTGCGTTGCCCGCCTTTTAAGTGGGAATACGGATACGGATAGAGTGAGGAATGAATATATTAGGGGAAGTCTGAAAGTTGCCCCGATTGCTGATAAACTGAGAGAAAAACGACATCCTTGGTATGGACATGTAATGAGAAGGGAGAATGATCATGTCACCAGGAAAGTTATGGACTTAAAAGTGGATGGGCGTGTGGGGAGAGGAAGACCAAAGAAAAGATGGATGGATTGTGTGAATGATGATTTGATGAGGATGGGAGTGAGTGTTGACTTGACGAGTAAAAGAGGAGAGTGGAAGAGGAAGACATTTTGCGCCGACCCCAAATAGAATTGGGAACAGGGCAGGAAAAAAAAACGCTCATTTCTTGAAGGTTCTTTTCTTTCCTTCTTATCAGATAATTGTATATCTTAAGATATTACTGCATAGGTATTTTATCTTTTATGGTGTATGAGAGTAGCAGTGCACTATCTAGGATTGAAGTACATACATATTTTTTTTCTCTTTTTTTTTTTCTTGGCATCTACGGAAGACCAGCGTCGGAGTATTATTCAGATGCATCGACTATGCTGAGTGGATACCTATTAAGTATCGTGATGTATACAACATGTCGAATCTATTATTATATTCAATGTATCATGGTTCTTAATAAAGTTTATTTCTTTCTTTCTTTCTATATCATTACAAAGTAGTACTGAGTCTGTCTGGCATATGCTTATCGAGTTTCCGCAAACTGCACCAGCCAATGGAAAATAAACTTGGCTTGAGTTGATAAATCATCGCCGGCGCGGCGCAGTACCCTTTGCGTCAGTGATGTAAATGATTTGATCGCGAGTCGTAATTAATGACGGTATAGATACCAGCAGTTATGTCTGTTGTTTGGGATCATTATCTGACAGAATTTGCATCCGCGCGGTGTGTTAATAATGTTTGTTCATAGTCAATACTACACTATTATTTTTCCAGTATTCGTCGTCGTCGTCGACGTCGTCGTCGTTCGGGTTTAGGTCTAGATGCGTGCGAGGCGTAGAGTCGGCTATAGAAGTCTTCGACTTCGGAAAGGACTGCCGGCTTTGAAACAACGACTTCTCCTCTTTCTGTGGTCAGCTTCGTCAGGTGGCTTCTTCCAAGAGATTGTACGAATACTTTCGACCCCCGGTTTTGCTCAATTGCTTTCTCAATCAGAAAAGTATCCAGTTTCCAGTATTAAAATAACAAAATATTATTATGATCTCGCCTCTATCCCCAAAGGGGTACTGAGAGGTATTAAGCACTTACATAATAATTAAGAGTTACAATTAATTATACCCACGTCTATCAATAATTTTGGCTAAGGGAGTAACTTACGCGCTTGTGTTTGTGTTCTGTATCTTTAAAGTTGTAAGCAGTTCGCTTCAATGTTTAAATTGTAAAAGGGATTGCGCCTTTTGCCATGCACAGAGCATTGTGTACGTTGTAAAAGGCAACGCGACTATTATTATAGTGGTATGGTGCTACAATCGTTTATAGTTTACAATCACCGCTTACGATTAAAATAAAAAAATCTAAATCAAAAATAACTTTATTTTATAAGCCAAACTTGGCACTTACACTCGTCAACATTTTATTATATATCAGTATATCAAAATATTATATGTAGGAAACTAGTGGACTGTATGGGAATTTGAAGCTAAAACTAAATATTCGGACAACAAAGATGTATTCAGCAAAACTATGGAAAAGAGACAAAGTCATAGAAAAACATCTATCAACCATTAAAAAGATATAAAATTATAATAAAACCTTTAAAGAGGTCGGATTCCCAACATTTTATATCAACATTTTATTATATATCGTTACAATCCTTTACGTATAACAACATAGAATTTAATTATCATCTTTAATAACAAACCTAACTAATTTTGTGCCATAATTCGTAATGGACATTTCATGTATTATCAAATGCATAAAAAGTGCAACAAAATTATTTTAACTTATCACTGTGTTGCGGTCCGCAATTCACGTAAAACTCTCATGTTTCTATTTTGTGCTGAGATTACGTGAAGTTAGATAAGAAGATGTGCACTAGTGTTGTTGAACACAAAGTGCACGTCTTCTTATCTATCTCCTGTAGCTAACACAGGAGATAGAAATAACTGCTTTAGGTATTTTACTATTGCTTAAAAATATCAATTTTATCTAGTATTTATATTTTAGATTGAATTTGATAAAAGACGAAGAAAAAGATACCGCCGAAGTCAACAATTTTTTTTTCGCTCGC
Organism: Parapoynx stratiotata; assembly: GCA_910589355.1. NCBI lineage: Eukaryota > Metazoa > Arthropoda > Insecta > Lepidoptera > Crambidae > Parapoynx > Parapoynx stratiotata. The sequence continues at coordinate 977,004 of OU342467.1, read as the reverse complement.
CAATCAGTCTGTTCATAAGTAAATAAAATAAAATAAATAAATAAATAAATATCTTGAGACATTCACACCTATCAACTAGCCCGATTTTAAGCAACTAATGCTGCTTGAGTTACGGATACTAGATGACGGATAAATATATTTAATAGAAGAATATATTGATGAATTCACGTGTATTCCCCAACAGCTGAGGAACTGGCTTACATACAACACCATTGGTCTTATTAACAATGTTATTGCGGTGGCAGATTTAGGTAAGATGGTGGTAGCTAGACAGGTGGGCTAAGGAGCCCTACCTCTAACCAAACAGAGCAAAAAACTTCTGCGTCCTGATCAACTCCCAGTGATTTCAGCCTCTAGACCAGGGAGGCGGTCAAAATCCGTCTCGGACATAGACCTCATTATTTAACAACCAAGCTAAGCTAATCACTTTACAACGAAAGGCAGTCAGCGCAGTGTATATGACGTTCCAAGAGCTCAGAGTAAACAGAACTGGAGTAGTCATTAGTCAATTTCTCAAAAAAAATTATCTGCCATTTCTTGCGGGGGGTGAGGTTACCACTACACTCAAAGCCAGCACACATAAACAATAACTATTACCGTTTTTATAAATGCACACATGCATAATTCGAAACACAAATTTAAATTTCACGCACACACGCTTAAAACAGTCTCGTGGGGTGTGCGTTTTGACAACGTCACAGGCGCACTCCCCACGAGACTAGCGTTTGAAATTTTAAATCGTAGAATCCTAAAACATGAAATAATGAAGCAAATAATCATAAAATCTTAAAAATTATAATTACAAATAAAAGGTGACACCATCTTTTATCATACTCGATGTTTTCTATTTATTTTTACAACAAAAAACAGCACAGGCAGGCATTTTTGCGGGAACTCTGTTCGCCGCAACGTTTACAATGTTATGGCTGCCAAAATGGCGGCTCAACTAGTTTTATTAAACGTTCAAGCATCCGATGCTTGTGCATTTGGAATGTTAGACAAAGGCTACTCCAGTTCTGTTTACTCTGAGTCCAAGAGTAACATACTATATCCCAATGCACTGTAGTTGAATGATGCATACGGTCGTAGTTCGTCGTGTGCTCATTACGGTCATGTGTTGCATGCAGATGCGTCTACGGCGCAAACGTATTCATGTTGATAAGCGAAATTGCTGCACAAACGTTTGACGGGAGCCAGCTAGCTGAGCGTGTTCATGTGCATAATACTTGCAATTTTACAATACTACCCGCCTATAGATATGTTTTTAGAGAGTTTGAGTCCAGCAGATGGCCGCTCGAATTTGGAGTGTCCGGGGTCCTCTAAGTTATAGAAGACAGTTAACTTACACAAAAAATGCACCTTAATGTTCGGCTTATCGTGCCGTCTGATGTACACAAAGCGATCACAGAGTTAAATAAATAAAGTTATGGTCATAACTCAATGTTTTTATATAAATGTGAAGTAACAATGTTTGTCTGTCTGTCTCGCACTCACGTCACTACTGAACCAATTTATTGTATATTGTTAACATTATAACCACTATATTATATTGTATAATTGTGCCCAGCAGTGGGAAGTATATAGGCTGAGGACGGACGAATCAAAGTTGAAAATATCGCGTATATTACTATACTATTATACTTAATAACGGTATTTAGAATTTCAGCCAAATATGGCACTCCGAAGCGCAATTGTCGCCGCAACACCACCACGCTGGTCCAATGCGGATTGGTGGGTAGAAACAGTCGCAAAAGCTTAACGTGCGGCAAAGCTTGAGATCACAAAGTTTTGGCCACCCATCCACGGCCTGACCATGGCTTAGGTAGCTTTGTTTTCAATCGAAAGCCAAAGCACACTGACCACTACGCCACCGAGCTCCTCCCAACACAAGCGCAGTTGGCAGTGTAATGTGTTTAAGCCCAACATATTTACAATAACTGAAAACCGAATGGGGAACGAGAAAAAATATATCTGAATAAAATTTCCGGCGTCCGCTCCATCGGCGTTATTTTGTGCCAATTTGTACTTGTCACATTGGCTACGTTTTTGCACTAAAAGTGTCAATCAGATGGATGCGAGTTTGAATAATGACCCGGGCGGGACATGCCTCTGCGAAGGGAGACACCTCCTGTCACTTACCATGTGGAATAGAATGCTGTGACGCGGACCTGAGAAAGGATGTTTTATCTGGAGATTTTTATGTGTGGCAGCTGTCTTTTATTTAAAGGTTAAACCGCACTCGCGCTGTGCGGCAGCGGAGAGGCTCGGCGCGGCGTGACACGATAAATATTTTTTCTACTGTGGTGGATTTTGTATTATTATTGAGAGTAGTCTTAGGATACTGGCAATTATCTTAGGGTCATCCTTCATATTGATACGCCAACTTGCCGTGTATCTGTCGATCCTCAAGTACGCTTGTTCGGACGTAATTCGCTTTATGTTTTAATCGCCCTCGTATTATTCAGCAAAAGGACTATTTTCATCAGACAATTATCGTACTGTGCTGTGTGAAGTGCTATCACATCAGGAAGTCCCCGGGGACACCAGGAGGATAAGCAGAACATCTAAGGTTAGTGTGCATGGTTTCCTATACTCTTTCCTTGATGTCATTATTTTTTTTTTTATAAATATCCTCATACATTCACACCTATCAACTATTCCCATTTTAAGCAACTAAATGCTGCTTGTGTTACGGATACTAGATGACGGACAAAAATATTTAACAGATAAATACACAGAATTATTCAGAATATATATAATATTATACATATATAATGAACATCCAAGACTGGAGAACAAATGTCTGAAAATTCATCACGCAAACACTTGCCTCCACTGGGGATCGAACCCAGGACCTCTCGAGATGGCGACGCCTTGAGACCGGCGTACAGACCACTCGACCACGGAGGTCGTCAAAATTATCTTGTTCTTGGTCTCGAATTTCCCAGGGATAGTTGCCAGTGCAGTGGGATTCGCCTATATTCAAACAAAAAATACAGTCCACTATTATCAATAGAATTAATCCCAGCACCTCGTGGTGCAAGTAATTTATTTGTTGCACCACCATACTATTTCATTTATACATATAACACTGTAGGCAGAGGTAGAACCCCTGTACATAGAAAAAAAATGCTTCAAACCAAGTCAGGTTATGTAAAAAGAGGAGAAATACAAAAAAAGTTTATAATGTAATAAGAAGCAAAGTCGTATGCCCTGTATCGAGCTCACTTGTACGGATAATATCAGTATTCCCGTTTTTACTCAAACTCAATGACAACTACAGAATCATCCACATAATTCAAAACATTATATGAACAAGACAATAATTTTATCGGGTTCCAGCCTAGTCTCGTTGCCATAGCGATGTAAATTAATTAAATCACTAGAGAGGCTAGAACGCCCTAGAACACTATTAGCAAAATTCCAATGAAAAGTAATATAACATTAATTTATTTGGATGGAGAGCCACGGCCGCAGTTTTAAGTGGTTATACGGCGGGACAGCTCACAATCTGATGAGCACAAACTTTATTTACAAGCCACAGTAGACTTTGCTACTTCAATATTAAACGCGATAAATAATAAAACAATTTCAGTTGTCTATTTTGATGGCTGCGTGGGTTTAATGAAATTTTAGGTTCGGTATTAGAACGTTTAAATAAGATATACACTATAAAACGAAACAAAATAGAAATAATTTATAGGCAAGACATGTTTATCACTTTAACGGATTTCTTCCAGACTGCCCACTCTTTTATAAAAGCACAGCGAATGAACAACAACACTGATGGGTAAGGGTCCGTTCACACAGACCAGCTCGGAGACCATCGGCTCGCATTTTTCTATTCACACAGACAGGATCGTATACGCTCGGAATGTGGCGGTGCGGAGCCGCCAACTATTTCACATATCGCAATCGGATCCGATTAGCTCCTCTTATTGTTTCACACGAAGCGCGTTCAAGCATTCTTAACGACAATAAAAGTGCACATGCAGATATAAACTTTACAACAATAACTCAAAACTCAGTTTTCAACGTGATAAAAATCTACTCTCCTCTCCGAGCCTGTCTGTGTTAAAGGACCCTGACAGTAACATAACATATCATCACGTCTCTTTCCCGAAGTGTTTACACCCACCTTCGCCTAGATAGTTGAAGTCCCCTTGGCAAACAACACTTAGACAAAATAACAGGCAAGCGATATTCATAAATAACCGTACATAAGATTCATTCAAACTCAGTGGACAGGCGTGGGATCAAACCAGCTATGCTACGCTTTTTTGGAAAAGCTTTACGCAGAAACGCCCATCGGGGGAATGGGCGAATACTGTGAGACTTCCCCTGGGACGAAACCAGGGGGCATACTCACTAAAACCACAGCGACTCTCCTATCCGCGGAATAGAGAGGAGACCTGGAACCCAAGGTTTACCCAGTCAGCCTCCCCGGGTACTCAGCTACGCTGCCTAAACAGCGTTAACAGTAGACATAAGGTTTGGCGCCATTTAACTATGGTGGGCGTGATTTTTATTTCAGTGCTTGTAATATTGTTTCGGAGTGGATCTTGTTGCGTAAAATCAGTTAGTTTTGTGCAATAAGTGTCAACAATGATGAGCAATGTGGAAGATCATTGAAATAACCGCCAAGTGGTGTGAAAAACGATGGGATTTTTATCGTTGTAATCCAGCCCATCGAAGTAACACCACAGTGTCTGCCATCGATTGTTTGACGCTTAACTCTCATAAATGCATTGAAATGTATTACAGTTGAATTTCAATGCAAATACTGAAGAAATAGTATACCGAAGACTTGGCTGTATGGGCTTCGTTCCCTTTGCTTCCCTTGATGGGAGAATTTTACAACAACAATAGTAGACATAATAGAAACCAGAACAACAAAACAAATTGAAGGCTTAGTAACCTCTATCTGACTGACCCATGAGTTGTCTTTCCACTCCTCTTTTAAAGAATCCATTCCAATAAAAACCCTGTTTCAAGATAATTCGACCAACACACTTAGGCACATCCGAGGGATCAAAATCGTCTGTCGCCTTCACTACTTGATATTATGAGAGTAACAATAGTACCTATCTGCTCCAGCCTAGACCGATCCAAGCGATACATCACAAAAAAGGACTTTATGTATTTGCGGCCTTTTCTTATCAAAGGGGAGGTTCTTATTCGCTAGTTTTCCGAATCTCGAGAATGGAGGATATTTTTTGTTGTATTTGTTACAAAACTCGGTGGCGTAATTTGTACGTTTTGGCTCGATATCTTAAAGTATCCTTTGCCTTCGTTGGAAGTTTTTGGCGGCTGCAGTTTTTAAGCGCTGGTTGTTGTAATAGAATTAAATTAATTTAAGCTTGGTTTGGACGAGGAGCTCGGTGGCGTAGTGGTCATTGCGCTTTGACTTCGATCGAAAACAAAGCTACCTTCGCCATGGTCAGGCCGTGGATGGGTGACCAAACATTGTGATCTCGAGCTCCTCCGTGCTTCGGAAGGCACGTTAAGCCGTTGCTCCCGGTCGTATTTGTGACCGTTTCTACCCACCAACCCGCATTGGGCCAGCGTGGTGGTGTTACGGCCCATACTCCTCATGTGTTTCTCCATGAGGAAGGCCTGTCCGCAGTGGGACGTATATAGGCTGATGACGAAGCTTGGTTTGGTAGAAGTGAAATTACATATTTGTTAATTATAGATTGTAGACAGTTAAATAAACATCCACTTACCCCGTTGTTGGATGAATATAAAACGTCAATATAGCCACCAATAGCCACTAGATACATTAGATTCATTTATGTATAAACAAAACATATTATTTTTACATCACTCGCGGGATCATTTATTCAATACAATTGTTTTTTTTCTATTCGTTTATATAAACGTAATTGGCCTCTGGAGAAAACATAGGCACATCAATTTAGTCAATAAGATAATTTCGGTCTCTGAAAATGTAAAACAATGTTTTGCTCTTTTATTCGTATTATTACTTTGTATTTCAACGGATAAATTAATAGCACAATCGCCTAGAATTTCTTAAGGGTGAATTTTAGGTTTACAACTTTTTATCATCTTCATCAACGATTTCCGAAAGAGCTTTTCTAATTGAAAGTTTCTAGTTTATGCAAAAGTTCTGCTTCAAAAAGACCTTGATCGTTGCAGTGCATACTGCAAATGTAATAGAATGCAACTAAGCCTCAATCAATTTAAAAAGTATAACGTTTACAAAAAATAAAAACTCTGTGGTGGTGCTATAGATAGTTGTAACTATAAGAGATCTTGAAGTTTACTTAGACAGCAAAATGCATCTCGATAAGCATACAGAACACATTCCAAATGATATACAAAATGAAAACATTACAAACAAACAGGCTTACAAAATGTACGGATCGACATATAAATACCTTCTCAAATCTCTTGTAAGACTTTAGGTTGAGTATGTAGTAGAGAAAAGTGCATTAGTGGTTGAGTATGGAATCCGTTGTATGAAAAATACCAGAGTAGTATAGAAATGGTACAAAAGGAATGTCTTAGATGCAAATTGAAACGGTTATCCTAAGTTTTTATGTTGAAGAAACATAATCTTCGAAGTCTTAGGAACAGGCGTTTACAACTTGACGCTGAGCTACTTTATGACATATGTAACAATAAATATGATTGCATCATATATATTATTTCATTTACTTTATAAATGAAATAAAATATACAGTTCCACTAAGAGTCCAAACGCGATCCGTGAGCTCTAATTCTCTACATAGACACATATACATACATAAGTCACCCCTTTTTCCCACAGGGGTAGGCAGAGATTACATCCTTCCACTTGCTACGATCCCTGCATATTTCTTTCGCTTGATCAACTTTCATTACAGTCCTCATACATGCTCGGCGATTTCGGGTACTTTTGACCTGGCCCTTCTGAAGAACGTCTTTATTATGATCGAGGAGCGTTCGCCTAGGTCTGCTTCGTCCCGTATCTCAACTCACACCCTATTCATATATCCCTTTAGTCAATCTTTGCAATCAAATTCTCCAGTACCAACGCAGGAGTTCGATCACCTTTACATCGTATGTCTCGACATATAACAAACGGTTTAATACAATAGATATTTACTCAAACAGTTCACAATCATTTAGGAGAATATTTATAAATATTATTATGATCTCGATCAGTTCCATGTCTAAGATAAATGAATGACCATGTTCTCTTTTTTTTTCATAATTACTGATATACAAAATAGTAGATTAGTAGCCAAGGGCTGTAGGGCATCAATTGCAGCCCGAGATATTTAGGCGCACGAGCGCAGCGAGGGCGCTTATAGTTCGAGGGTGCAAGAGGTAAGTGGAAAAAAAGGCATTACAAGAATAAATAAATTTTATTTTCAAGAACTAAATTTAGCTTCGCCGTTCGATATTCCAAATTGATGAAAATAGCGAAGCGACCTCTTTTGTCACAAGAATAAATAAATTTATTTTCAAGAACTAAATTTAGCTTCGCCGTTCGATATTCAAAATTGATGAAAATAGCGAAGCGACCTCTTTTGTCATTGGGCTGAATGCATGATGTCTAGTGCCAGTAAGATGGTTAGATGTACGCGAACTTTTTGAAAGAGTTTTTTTTTAATTACTTACCACCCTAGGGCGTTTCTAACTACATTATTAACCTAGGGCGGTAATTGATCACTTACAACCCGCATCTGGGGGTATTAAGGACCTACTTACCGAACATGAGAGATGTAATTGTTATTTAATATAATATTACATTGTTAATAAATACGTTTTTACACGCACCACCTGCACACACACTTATACTTATTATAATATAGTTATATCAAAGTAAAGCTTACAGATTCCTTGGTATTTGAACATAGCACTTTGTCTCACTACTTAAATTACATAAAAAAATGGTTTTACATAAGAAAATCATGTCCAATCATAGTAAAATTATCTTAGATATCAATTTATATGGTTTATTTTTATCAGAGACATACGTTGTTTATCAGAGATACTAGCTGTGCCCGCGATGTCGTTCGCGTGGCTATTCATTTAACGCCGATAAAAGTTTACAGAACATTTTTGTGTGTTTGTTAACACTGCAATGTTTTTTTACAAAGTGCTCAACATTACATTCCTACCTCTTATTTGCGAAATGTTGATTGTTAATAGTTGAACTAAAACCTCTAATTATTAAAATAATGAAAATAACATTTATTGTCAGTGCCATCTGATTAATTGTTGTCATGGTGATAAATCTCTGTTGTCGTGTCATTATTTCAATTGAATCGGTTCAGTAGATTCATAGTAGTTTAGACGTGAAAGCAAGACAGACGGAGAGAGTTACTTTCGCACTTATAATATTAGTATGGATTGTATTGTAAACTTGTTTGTGGTCCTAAGTGTAAATAAAAAACGGGGATCCTTGCAGTCTTCTCACTTACCTCGCCATCTATCTCACGCTGTATACCTTTAAGAATCCCAGTGCACATCTGCGAATTTATAGTGACGTGCCACAGGATAATCTGACGTGATTTACTCGTCACGCTGTCGCAGTATACCAGCATACCAACTAATCTGTCTATGCTGTGTCTTACGACGAATGGCCCCATTTACAACGACACGCTCGTACAAAGAGCATTCGCTCTTGCTTACCCTGTATTAAGATTCATATTATTTTAGAACGAATGAGATGCTGTTTGGTATTATTTTGCTTAATATTTATGTGTATAATACAAGACGACGAAGCGACGAGAATAAATATAACTTCTCGTTGTGTATTCGTATACGTCTGCATAAAGTTTAAAGTCTATTTCATTCTAAAATTATTGCGATATTAAAGTTTATTATTGTTTACACTGATTATTTACAAAATTGCATTTCTTAAGGGGTAGCAGAGAACTCATTTAAGACAAGCCATCTTTATAAACAGTATGTAGGCTTTAGTAAAACTTAGTGATACAAGCTGAAGACCTTCGTGGTCTGTATGCCGCTCCCAAGGCGTCGCCATCTCAAGAGGTTTTGGGTTCGATCCCCGGTGGGGGCAAATGTTTGGTTGATAAATATCTGGGCATTTGTTCTCCAGTCTTTGATGTTTGCATATATTTAGAATATTTATATGTATTTTAATATATTTATTCGTCATCTAGTGTCTGTAACACAAGCAGCATTAGTTGCTTAAAATGGAGCTAGTTAACAGGTGTGAATGTTTAAAGATATTTATTTATTTATTTATATTTAAGCTGGAATTGTACCGACGACCTATTGCACGAGTACTGGCATTTTTCATCTTGGATGTTTTAGATAACGTATTAAAAAATATACATACATACATAATCATCATGCTTGTATCCCTGAGGGGGAAGGCAGAGGTGAATATCACACCCACACTCTGATAGCAATTTCAATGGTCCTACATCGTAGGGGCAAATCCTTTATCGGGCACTTTAGAATATCCATAACCACTCTGTAATTCAAGCCAAAATTTCAACAGCCGGAAGATATGTTACATATCTCTAAATAGAATCACAGCAGACACTCTCTAAGACACTGAAGAAATTTCAACGATAATGCACACTGTAATTGCCTGGTTTAGACCCGCTGTTGATCAAAGAGAGCCAGTCTAGACAAGCGAGGCTTACAGGCTAATCTTACTGATACTAGCACTTACATCGGCTGTCTGTCACACTGTCCCGAATTTATTACGTCTTTATCATCAGGTGAGGAGACTGCTTGTTACTGACTTTTGTCATATTTAGGGAATAAAGTTTTCTGAATTCTAGAAATTATTCATTTTAGTTACGGCACTTTAAAGGATAATTTATTTATTTTGAGGGAAACAAATATTTACAACAAAACCTCAAGGATAAACCACAATAAAAGTGCATTAATCAGTGAAGTTTCCACAGATAATAATAAACAGATATAAATCTAAATGTAAAGTAAAATGAATAAAAGTAATACCAATAATATACAATATACTACAAAATCAATAATAATAAATAATAATATACTAAATAATACAAGATAAGAAACTAAACTATAACTAACTACGTCATTAATTAAATTCCTAATTTGTAATTTATATCTCTACAAGATCTTAAGACTATGGAGTCACTAAGGAGTCTATAATGGTCACAGCCTTTTCAAAATTTACCCAGGCCCGACAAGAGAAAGGCCTACTTATATATTTGTTTGTTATATATAAATATGTAATTTTTATATTCAATATTAGTGGCTAACATACGTTGCTTTGTTTTTGCCTTAGGCGCAGTGAGAACAACCTTTTTCTAGATTGTCTACACTCTGGGTCTTTTGGGATGATGCCCTGTGTTAGAAGTTATATATAATCACAATAATTAGATTTATTAAAAAAAAAAATGACATCTACTTATAATTTTAATTATACCCACCTATAAATATTGACATTGAGCATAATTAAATTAATTTTTCTTTGTATTTTAATTTTAATTCGACTAATAATAATACCTACATCGTGACAAAACACAAAATTAATATTATTATTATTCTACTTCAACATAGTAAGTTTAAATTATTAAATAATATGAATGTACAAATAATAAATATCAATGCAAAGTCTTTTTAGTCCTACCAATTATAAATGTTAAAATAGTATTATCAATGGAAAGTATCCTCCTCTCATTTCATTTGTCAATTTTGCAGTGCCCGACAGGGTTCATAATGTTGTCAAAATTAACCTGATAAGACCTATTGTATGTACATTATGATGCAATAAATAAATAAATAAATAAATAAATCTAAGCCTCAAAACACTACAGCTCAACGAATAAAAATTTCGTTTCAAGACATCTTTTTCAAATTGTGTCAAGAATTTTGTACTATAAGATGGATGCCAAACTCCCATACAATAACATGAGGCAATGGTCTATCTCGATCAGTAGGTGTTCCCTCTCATTCTATCACTATTTATGAATGAAGGCTATCCGTGGGATATCCTCTTCCTCTCTTCTGATCCATAGTTTCTGTCTCACCTGTAATATTTACGCCATTTTGACGCCTAGAATGAAATTAAAAAAAAAAATGTAATTTAATTATTTAAATAAAAAAATATAAAACTGGTGATGACGTGCGTTGTTTTATGTTGTGTAAGTGAGTGGTATCCTGGATGTACCTTATCATTTCACAGTTGAGTCAATAATCACATATTAAATAAGTGTATTTATTTGAGAAATTTGTGTGTATTTTTGTGGGACGTCATTAGTTGCAATAGAAAGCTTTACTATGAAATGTCAAACTCATTTATCAAAGTGATAGAATGAGAAGGAACACCTACTGATCGAGACAAAACATTGCCTCATGAGAGTTTGGTATCCATCATAAAGTACAAAATTCTTGTATTGAATGAGCCTCTACCACACGACTCTACAATTACAGTTACAAATATTGAATATAAAAATTACAAATTTATGTTACACTAAGCATGTAATTATAAAGTCCCCATTCGTGTCGGGCCTGGGTCACAAATATTCTCCTTGGACAATAATTCTATGAAAAAAATGTCATCACTAATTATCATCAACACTCCTCCTTCCCCGAAGGGGTAGGCAGAGGGGTTGACACCCACGTTTCGTCAAATATATTAAGTGTGTAAAATGTGTCAAAATATAACTGTTCGTATCTAAAACAAGGGGTTTTTTAATAAAGAAGCCCGGCATAGGGTAATTATTAAGCAAAACTCAGTATACAATCTGTGCAATCTGTGTGTGCAATCTGTACTACTTTAATCTGTGATAACTGATTGTTATTTTCTTTATGATAGGGTAAAACAAAGCTTATTTTCATTTCATGAATATATTCCAGTCCCGAATAAAATATAAAAATCTTTTTCCTTATTCCCGAAAACAATATTACATCTAATTAATTTGACACGTAATTAATATCTGAATATTACACAAAGCGAACTAAACAATGGAAAACAACAAACAAAATTATTCAATACAATAATGAACAATAAATATTTTGAATAGACAATTAGACATAAATTAAATGAAGTTGGCCAATAATTCATCCGTTGAATTATTATGATTCAACACGCCTACGACATCTTTGTGTTTAAGATGTACGGTCTGCAACAAAAATGGTTTAATACTTTTCTTGTCTGTCACATTACTTTGATAGTCAACATTGGTACAGTCGAGTTCAAAAATATATATGCACATTTGACAGATGATAGTCTTTATCCCCTACCAATAAGAGTTATTTACTGTCAAACGTGCATACATATTTTTGAACTCGACTGTACCGTTATCAGGTTGTTTGACTATTCATTATCATTATTGGAATGAGGGTTTTTTTTAAAATGGTCTACGAGAGATGACAGCACTATAAAGTCAGATCCATGAGCTGTCAAAACAGCACGCGCAGCCTCACGCGGATCTCGCGGATTGTCATTCGCGATACAGCACCTGCGACCATTAATGTAGCATCATACGACTCTGTGCTCTCTGATAGCTGTTGGACCAGACTAGAATTTAACTATTGCGGTTAAAATAACTACGGATCCAAAAACCCACGCTAAGTAAGTAAGCATTTTGAAAGTTATAAATAGGTAATTCGGCATGCCTTTGACTGATTCACCTGTAGAACAAGTTACATAAAATATGAATCAAATTTAATTACCTTTTTTGTCATTCCATGTCTACATTTGTAACACTGACTACATTTGTAACACATGGAATGACAAGGAATGACGTGGAATGACGTGGAATGACGCGGATTGACGTGGAATGACGTGGAATGACGGGGATGACGTGGAATGACGTGGAATGACGTGAAATGATATGGAATGACAAGACATTCCATCATGTCACCCCATCATGTCATCATGATCGTTCCCCGTTGCGAACTTGCTAGTTCATCCACCCCGTTCTAAGTGGCTTCGTACGCCGCGTCGGGCGTCGCGCCGGTCGCTGCGTGTAACAATACAACTCAAACAGACGCTTGCCAAAACGCTCCAAAGATCGCCGTATGTTTGTCTTAGTCTTAGTCAAACAAGATCTTAGGCCCGTATTACGGAACTTAACTCAAGCGTAGATCTCTGCTTCAGCACTGTTAGTGAGGGATGGCGCTATTGATCCCACACAGCGCCATCCCTTTTTAATTGCGCTCAAGCAGAGATCTACGCTTAAGTTTGGTTCTGTAATACGGGTTTTAGTCTGCTCTTGGACACCGCAAGTGCGCCAAGAATTAATAGGTTTAATTGACAGGTTGTGCTCTTGAGAGCCTAATTATTTAAGCCTAGAATTTATGATTTAGGCGTGACAATGTTTGAGGAGTTAATAGTGAGTAACTTGCAAATTTTAAACAGTTTATAGTATTCAACTTTACACTTTATTTGTAACCATAAATGTAATTTTAATCTGTGACAACGACGAAAAAAATAAATTTATTTTACATCCCACAGTAACAAATGGCTCCAAGCAAATTATAAAATTTCGAATGAAGTCTACACTACTGACGCAGCCATCAAAATTACATAAATTTGTGCAATTTGCCTACGATAATCGAAGCTGTTCATCCTGCGAGATATATTGCTGGATTTAATGGGAACAATCTGGACTTATCAGATTGTATTCGAGGTCGGAACACGAGATATCCCGAGGATAATACAACTTTGTTGGACCGTTTCTTAATATTATGTGATGTTATTAAGTGATAAGTTGTCGGGATGTTTTATGTGGTTTCTTTATGGGATAGTGGGATAATACACTCGAATTAGTGGGGTCCGGAATAGAATTTTTGATTTTTTAAACACTGAGTGGCTTTTTATGTGACTGAAGAGGATATTGTTTAGTTTTTCTTACATAAATATTGACACGGAGTGTAGTTCGTACGCTTTGGCTTTTGATCGAAAACAAAGCTGCTTTAGCCATGGTCAGGCCGCGGATGGGTGACCAAATATTTGTGATCTCGAGCCCCTCCGGGCTTCGGAAGGCACGTTGAGCCGTTATTTTACTATTTGCACCGTTTCTACCCACTAACCCGCATTGGGCTAGCATTGTGGTGTTACGGCCCATACTCCTCATGTGTTTCTTCATGAGGAAGGCCTGTGCCCAGCAGTGGGACGTTATATAGGCTGAGTACGATATTGTCACGCCTCTATCCCCGAAGGGGTAGGCAGAGGGCCAGTAAATCCTACACTACGTAAATTACGTTCACATGTTATGTTGATATGCAATTTTTTTTTATTTTTGTATTATCAATGTTCAACAATATCAATGTTGTTTACAAAGTGTTTTTGATGAAGTTTCTTTAATTAACTATATTGAGAGTGTGGAAAGGCAATTAAATGTATAGAAGAAACCATTATGCGTCTACAATAATAAAAACGTGGAATGTTTTAGACTTGAATATTGCGTAAATATTATAATAACAAACTGCAAGTAAGTCAATACTATTTCCTTCCTTTATGGCTCCAATTTTGTTATTTCAGACCCAAAAACATATTTGAAATACAAAGACACTATTGTAAATCCATGTCCCAAACTATCAACGTGATTCTTAAATGATTTGTATGAAAAATCACTATGACAAATCTAACATGCAACAAACTAAAGAAGCAAATTAGCATACCCACATTTTATGTAAGCGGCTACCGTAGGCTATGGGCGTTTGAACATCGGGGCAACGTCTGCATAATTCTACAAAATCATAATGACAACACAATGATACCAAACTCAAACTAAACTCCTTTCTTCCAAAACTAGTTTCTATGCTGCAAAGAGATTTTTTTTCCATCAAATCCTTTTTTACACGCGCTCACGTATTAATACACTTACATAATCAAATTCAAAAGTTCATTTAAACAATTTGTACACAAATATTATATAATTCTTACGACATCCTTTCATATGACTTTCAGGAAGCAGGCATTGAGAATAAAAGGCAAGAAATTATATTTCATTGTAATTATATATCTTTAGTATGAACAATATATAATGTAATGTACCTATAAATTGTGGTGTTTTCTCATACAATCTATACATATTTTTATATTGGGTCCTTACCTATGAAATTGGTGTTTTTATTCTGTCTTAGCAATTTGTCCGTAACTATTAAGTTTCAGAACATTCTTATAAAATAATTGCCTCTTCTAAAAATAGACCATATATTTGAGCTCGTATTATTTAATTTGATAATGTTTGTAAGTTTAATTGTGTTAAAATTAGACACAAAGACAATTATTTTTAGCTGCCTCCCGAATACATCATTTGATTTGCATTAACATAAAAACGATGAATAATTTTTATCAAGCGTGTTCACACACATATTGCTAAAGCTTGTCTAATGATACATGTCAAATATTATTATCTCTGGATTTGTCGTTGTGAAGAAAACTGATAAAATGTTAGTATGTAAAATGCAGACATCCCCAAAATCTCCATACAAAACACCAATTTCAAAGGTAAGGACCTAATATTATAATCAATTCAAATCAATCAATATCAAACTGTAGAGGTCGAATGTACTTCTTAAAATCAAGTCAGGGGGATGTAAAAAGAGGGAAAATACCAATTTTTTTTTAAATTATTTGTTTCTCTGTCTGTTTGTACGGGCTAGTCTCCGAAATCGCTGGATCGATTTCGATGAAATTTTGCATGGTGATACCTTAGATCCCTGGTCAACATCTTAGATACTCTTTATTCCTGAAAATTAAAGGGTTCCCGTGGGATAGTTAAAAAACCATAGTAACCGCGGACGAAGTCGCGGGCAACACCTAGTAGTATTTATGAATGAATGGTACATTGGTATTAGCTTTTACTGCAAAATTCATTATCGTTCCACATCAAATCAGCAGTTTCAATTCTAAACTTGTAATTAATTTCAATCCCACATAGGCTATATCTATCTCTGTCTATCGTAATAATGCTGTGCTAATATCGCTAATATCGCTATATTCATTACCCGATGCCATTCGCCCCCATCGACCCGATTGGCCAATCAACTGTTAAAAGCCAATAAGAAACCTATCAGAGGCAACTTTAGTCAATATTACTTATGATATTGTTTCTTCAATACCGGTTAGTAACATTTCTAAGGAACAATACAAAAGGTATTAATCATTGCTTTAGAACGAAAATTATTAATTTCCGTAATATCTAGTTATTATAGCGTATTTAGCGTGATTGAAGTCATTACAAAACTAATAATAAGATTTAAAGGAAACACGAAGGAAGGAGCTATTTGATTATTTAAGTGAAGGCAGAAGTATTTGTAGAACACGAAAGTTTACAGTACCTACTAATTACATAGTGTTATCGTTGGCGCAGACTATTGCTACGATTTATCGTAGCTGCTACGTAGGCTACGAGATTTCAAAGTTGTTATTAGATAGTAACGTAACTTCAAAATATTCCGATGATGTTTTTGTACTGGAAAATACAGATGAAAGAAAGAAGAAAGAAAGAAAAACATTTATTAACCTACAAACACACAATAAGAATAAAAAACAAAGAAAGAACAGACAAACACAGAGTACAGTGAATAATTTTAAGAGACTACACAATAACGGTTGACAAGACTTATAATAAATAATAATAACATAATTAATTATTTAAATAGCCTTCTGGGCAAGCTCCATCGTAGACTATCTCAGCCTTGCTAAGCGTGGTTTCAGAGCCACGCCGGCGGCCGGTGTTGGCCGCCGACGAGATTTCAGTACATTTTGACGTATAAACGCGCGCGTGTGGAGTGAAATGCTTCTACTATAGTGCGCGCGAAACTCGTTGGCCGCGCCTTAGGTGGCGACTCATCTCGCTATTGCAATCTCATGTGCGTTTTGTTTAAAGAAGCCGGGACTTTCAATGCGTGTTGCCGTCGTTGAGTTTTGACAGCAAGCGCCCCCGCCTCCCCGTCACATACCTAAGGCGCTCACATACCTAAGGCGCGGCCAACTAGTTCCACGCGCACTATATCTCGAGTAATTGAAAGCGCGCGCGAGGCCAGCGTAGCTATGAAACGTCCCTAAAACCTTGGGATTGAGGTAAGCGTAATACCGTTTAATGTAAAAAAGGATAAATATTTTGCCTCAAATATTTCCAATATTTCCTCCCTACACCAATTTGTTTTTCTTGCATATTTTTCTATGAATTTTCTAATATCTCGCTTAGCGAGGATTAACCTTAAGGAATTTAGAAATCTCTCGCCACAAAGCAAAATATTTCAACCGCCAAACTTCTCCGCGGAGAATATTAAATTTCATTTAAGAATTCTGAAGCGTTTCATAGTCAGATGCAGTAAACGACTTTTTTGTTAGAAAAAGCTGACTTTAATAATCTCTTATTAACATTCCATTCGATTTTATGCTCGCCTGCAACTGAAGCGGGCTCTTTGTGTGGAGATCACATTGAAATTCGGTTGTAAATGCAGTTTTGCACTTCATTGTGAAGGCTTGATTAAAATGTGTAAAAAGTTTCCTTTGGCTGCTGCCCTCAGAGTCGCTGTTTATTTAAATTCCAGTTTATTTTCACTTCACGATTGGAGTTATTTTTCTGAGCCAAGGTTTAGTGAGTAGGTTAAATAAAAGTAACATTTTATAAAAAAATCGCTCTTTCCTTTCGCTTTTCCCGTATATCATTATTTCCCAAAAATTTATCCTTTAACGACAACACTATCGAACGGTGTAATTATACAGGTGTGCTTTATTTAACCCTAGCTAGGTTTATTGATTTTTCAAAAATTCAATGATGCAGTTTTTGTTTTCATCAAAATCGGGCTCGCGACTCCTTTGAGTATTTTTCGACATTCCTTATAGTTTAGGATTTGGCTCTGAGGGCTCTTAAAACATTCACCCTGCATAATGCCAGTCGCCAACATCCAGTGATTTGTGGCCTATGTCTAGCAATGGACATTACAGAACAAACCTCGTCTACTTCGTCTGATTATTTCGTCTATCCCGCAAGCTAATAGAGCAATACCCGTCAAGCTGACAACTTACAAGCCGCTGCCCATATCAATATCAGATGCCATTTAATATTCCAACGGAGATGCTATCAATCAGGGACAATTCGGAGACAGCGAGCGATCGGCCTAATTGAATACGGCCGTACAATGACACAGTGGCCGCTTGATCGATGACAGTTTTACACTTAAGACTCGATAAGCATGTCTTTGGTGTGAAGACACATGTAGGATTAAAATATTGAATGTATGAAAGGGACCGCATGTCGAATGAAACGAGAGGGAGAAGGAAGGTGAAACGAAGACCTGATGAAAAAAGGAGGCTAGAAGGATAATAATAAAAGATAACTCTTTATATATTGTTAACCTATATCTTCCCTTGGGTGTCGTAAAAGGCGACTAAAGAACTGCACAACATCCAATAGCTTATAGCGGTGACGGGCTCACCACCTGTCACGGTGAGTGCTTTTGCAGTGCTTCGTAGTCGTGATTGTGTGTATGTATATTGATAACACTATTTAAAAAGAAAAAAAATGTAGTCAAATCAATTTTGTTAATTAGAAACAAAAAGCGTTGACAACATTCGAACTGGAAAAAGACGTAAAGTATGTTGGTATTCCGAATCATTCCTAACTACAGAGTTTTTTAAGAATCAGGCTCATATACAAGCCACTTTAAAGAGTAAAGGGAACACTTTTATTTTAAGAAATTGCGCAAGTGAAAAGTAATAAGGGATATTATATTGTACAGACGACACGAATGTGCGTCGCGTGGTGCGATGCGACATGCGGACTCCCCCGCATGTCGCAAGCGATTCGGTGGGGATACTAAAATAAAGAAGTCTTTGTTTACACCTATGGGAAATAGGCGTGACGTCATTTATACTTGTATGGCTATATTTTTACTAATTAGTACATGTGCGCAGTACATTTGAGATTTGAAGTTGTTCGCAGTTTGATTGTCTAGACTAGAGTAAAGAATTCAATATAAGTAAGGGAATGTCCAAGATATATTGTATGGAATACAATAAAATTATTAAAATGGAATTGGTATAAGCATTTTTTTTACATACGACAGGTAAGCTCTTGACCTTTATCTCACCTGATGGTAAGTGACGTTAAGGCCGAAGGTGAAAGCGAGCTTCACCTGTAATCCTCAACAACTGAGGAGCTGGCTATCTTACCTCAGATTGCCGGAACACAACAATGCTTAAAACATTGTTATTATGGCGACAAATTTAGGTAAGACGGTAGCTAGCCAGGCGGGCTTAGAAGCCCAACCACCAACTAAACCGAGCAGAAAACTTCTGCCCCCATGGGGAATCGAACCCGGACCTCCCGATCAACACCCGGTGGTGTGAACCACTAGACCAGAGAGGCGGTTAAAAGCATACACGAATTAAGATTAAAGAAAAATAACATTACCTTTGTGCATAACTTAAAATAGACTCAGTCGTACCAATCGCGTCGCATAACGCGCTGCGACCGCACTCAGCCCGCACCCCTAACGCAACTTTCGCACTTTGAACAAACTAAATCCTTTTAAATATTACACGGGCGCTTGAAACATGTGCCTCAATGCTCATGCGTTATCTTGGTGCGCACGTACTAAGGCTGGGGATGAAAAATGATACGTTAAGCGGGATACATGTCCCCATGAATAATTTAACGCGGCTGTTCACCTTCGCTGGAAGTCAGGTACTATCTTTATGGGGAGTTTCTTTTGAGATATTCGCTGTGCATTGCTGGTTGGGTGTTAGTTGATTGCGTTGAGTCGATTGTTGAGTTCCGGTTTTCAATCAATCCAATCTATATACATATAACTCAAGGGTGACTGACTGACATAGTGATCTATCAACGCACAGCCCAAACCACTGGACGGATCGGGCTGAAATTTGGCATACAAGTAGATGTTATGACGTAGGCATCCGCTAAGAAAGGACTTTGATTATTTAAATCCAAGGAAATGAAATAGGGGATGAAAGTTTGTATGAAACTTTGTCAATTTTAAACCGATCGGGCTGAGATTTTTAGAGAAAATTAAAGGGTACCCGTGGGATAGTTAAAAAAAAGTAACCGCGGACAAAGTCGTGGGCAACAGCTAGTGTATAATAAAACACTTTGTTTATCATTTAGTAGATAAAGTAACATATTATTATATTAAAAACAATAACGCAGTGCACCAATCAATAAAAAAATATGTAAATATATCAACAACCCCAAGGTGTGCCTCATGCGCTTGTGTTAGGGATACTAGCGACGGATAAAGAAAAGAATGACGTATTTATTTATCTGTGGTTAATAGCTGTTTCTATGAAGACTCTGTATCGACTCCCGTACTTCTAAATCAGTGTATTGACACAAGCAATGTATGGCGCAGTAAGCGACTCCCCGCCAACTCAAAGTCAGGTGACCAGGATACCGAGTTTGCAAGTTTTTACGGCATCGTTCCCTCGCTTCTTACTGCCTCTTAAATTTGATTTTCTTCGCGACTGTACATAGTATGTTATTACGAGTCGTGTTTCAACTCGTCACTGGATTCTGAATAGCTAATGTACACATAACTGTGTTGTTACAACGTCTTGCTTCCTCTATATTGTTAGGATAAGGATAGCAAGTAACACTGTCATGTTAATTAAATAGGTACAGTCGACTCCAAAAATATGCAACCACTTTTGACATATATGGCTAACTCGACTGTACCTATGAATATCAAGCTATTACTCGTTGAACGGTTCTCAGGCTCATAGTGTGAAAATTTCCGTCAGATAAGTTTTGACAATAGTATTCGTATTCAGACTCAGGCAAATATATAAAAAACACATTTATTTTGGACATTAAAGATTAAATAAATGAATACAGTGCCTCACAAACACAATGATTTTTCTGCGCACTGTTACTCAGCGTATAATCTCACTAAGGTAATAATAACACACGCATTTGAACATACAAAAAAAGACAACATATATGGATCTTATACGACGACAAGTTGAATCTCCGATATTAAATAGATTATTTAAAAAAGATAGAGTTGATTGTTAATTATGTTTAACTGTCTGTTTTTTTTTGTTATTGTTGGGTTTTAAATCTAGCATTATTATAATTTATTTTTTGTGTTGATGTACAGTAAAGAGTATTAAAATAGGAAGGTTATTATTAATTTACTATGCGCGTTGTATATTCAGAGCCGCCAATTTGGTTCGACTCATTGATTATTGCAAATGGCTGACGGAATTTAACAATATTATGCGCTCTGATAAACCTTTCTACAGAGATGAAATAAAATATTTGAGCTAACAATTTATCATTAACTTTGAAACGTTGTTCAATCGCTGCAGTGCATCTCATTTATGATAAAAAAATTGATGTACATACAATCTTCAATTATAATAACAAAGAAATAGTGTTCCTAGTTAAATAATTAGTATATTAGATAGTCCATACAGAGTTCCAGTTAGTAAATAAGTTTTTTTAGGTAGTCAGTTGTAACAGATGAAAGTGTCCATTTCTTGGCGTTGTTCGAAACTATTTCTTATTTAAACTAATATTAGGGATAAGGTTTGCATTTTGGGTAGTTTCCGGTGTTACTAAGGGTGGTATCATAACCACGCCGGCCGCCAGCTTACAATTACACGAGATAGTTAGCAGCGTTTCACTGTCAGCGCCGGCAACGCCCGCGAGTTTGTAGGTCATGTTGTATTGAAATTTTGACATGGAAGCGCGCGCGTGTGGACGGTACCCGCCGCTGCGTTGCTCTGCAACGTTCCTAAAAGCAACTACTTTTTATTTGGTAAACATTATTATTCGTGCCCTTACGAACTCCTGCGAGTTTAATGCTATAATAAGTACCCGGGTATAATATAATCTCGAATTGTTGTTCCAGTTAGGATAATAATATGCATTCTATTCTAGCTCGAGAATGAAGTGTAGAATGAAATTTTAAGTAAAGAAACAGGTGTTTCTTGAAGCATGCACTTAAGACGCGACAGAAGAATTTATTAAGTAGCTCACAGCCTTAGAATTGAAAATAGCGCAACAACTATAAAACTACTTTAGTACCTATAAAAAGGTAGGGAAGCAGTATTAATTTTTGACTATAATCTTTTATTGTAATAAAAAATTTATTGTAGTAATAATGTAAGTGGTAATAATCGAATTAAATAACGAAGGAAGTGATGAGGTTTTAACTATGAATTGTATAAAAAAAAAAAATTAAATTTCCTGCCCTATTCGAAATTCAATTTGGAGATGTTTTTTCATTCAAGCAGTCAGATCAAACAGAAAAATTTATACCAAACCACTGCCAGACCGATTTATGATCAAAACTTCTAGCATTTCGTTTTACAAGGCAATTACCTACTTATGGGACTGACATGTCTAAAAGGCAAAAGAGCCTAAATAAAATAGAAAAAAAGGCTATTACAACAGATGAATTAAGAAGTCGCAATAGAAGGCTCTAATGTATACTTATTTAAAACAAAGTGATTCTAAGCGACATCGCTTCATTGAATTTCAAAATAAAGCCCAGAAGTCCCCAGTCTAAGTTATCTGCCTCATGGAAGTTTCCGGAAGTTTCCGTCTCTGAAAAATTACCTTTTTATTCGGTAAGTCACCAAGTTCCGTAATGTAAAAGTTTGTTGAAACAACTTTGTGAAAATTGTAAAATATTTACAATGCACTATAGAGTTTTTAAAATTTTTTGCCGTGTGGCTTTTGTTCGGTAAATTGCTGGTCCTTTGTATATTGACGTCTTGTGTAGTTTGAATAATTGATAGCCTAATGTAGAGTGTGAAAGAATACTACCAACCCATTTCTTCCCTTGGGTGTCGTAAAAGGTGACTAATGGACTTAGAACTGTATAACTATCCAATAGCTTATAGCGGCGACGATGGGCTCACCACCTGTCACGCTGAGTGCAGTCACTGCTTGGTGAAGCGTGGATTATGGCAATAGACTGTTTTGCGGTGCTTTTGCCTAGATTCTGACTTACCCTTCGGAGATAATAGTCATGATTATACGTATGTATGTAAATGTACCCAAAATCCCTTAAGATAGTAGTAACGAGCTAAGCTTATTGCTGTCAACTTAAATAAATAACAAAACAAATAAATAAAATAATAATTCGTATTACATAACATTTGAAGTCATGTAACTGTCGCCTCCTTAGCGTAGATCTTACCCATTTTCCTCCACATATCTCCAACCCTAGCTTTTGTCACCATTGTGGTCCAGCTCTCTGCGAATATTTCCTCTCATCTTCTGCTCGGAAGATCTCTATCTCTTACTAGATCTCTCGGTATCCTCTCTGTGACTCTTTTTGTTCATTTATGCCGTCAACATATGAAGTATTTATTTATTGGTTTGCTACCACACGACACTTCATACATTTACATTAAGGTCACAAAATAAGAATACATGTTATATACATTATCAGCTATGTTTCGTATACAAAAGCCCGTTTTTATAGCACAATATTTGCTCTCAGGATTAAAACGTCATAGATTTACACCCAGAAACCGGCGTAAGAATTGACCAAGTAAGGTCATGATCTATACATATATTAAAACTGTAGAGGTCGAATGTCTAAAAAGAGAGAAAATACCAAACCATGTTTTTTTTTAATTTTTTGTTTGTCTATCTGTTTGTACGGGCTAATATCCGAATGGCTGGACTGATTTTAATGATATCTTATATCCCTGGTCAACATTTTAGATACTTTTTATTTCGGAAAATTAAAGGGTTCCCGTGGGATAGTTAAAAAAACAAAGTAACCGCGGACGAAGTCCCAGACAACAGCTAAGTCATAATAAAATATGTTTGCCATTCGCACTTTAGTTCATGTTTGTGGGAATCCATTAAATCTCATTTTATTTTAGTACGTCCAAAATAAATGATACGCCAACATCGGTACAGAGCGTTTAACAGCTTTGCTTGCTTATGTCGTCGCTGCTGTCTTTTAAAATAAAATATTTTTATCGGATAAATTTACGATCGTGGCGGATGGTTCAATGCAATATGAAATCTACATTTTAGTATAGAATAGCTGACAACGAATCAGGTAAAATAAGACTTTAAGGCCAAACGTATTTTCTGATATAAAATTTGATGGTATATAAACTACAAAGTTCAAACGGTTTTGTTTTGATCATAGAGCATTTTTTTTTTACATTAATGGTAAAAAAAAATGTATTTTTAAGATGACCATAAACATACAGTTAAATCAGAAATGCATGTAATTAAATAGATTAATATATAAATAACCACCTAGTGGTTAGTGGTTGACACCACCACCGGGTGTTGATCGGGACAGTGTTGATGTGTTGACAGGTCTGGGGTTGGATTCCCCATGGGATCAAGAGTTTTTTAGCTCGGTTTGGTTGGTGGTAGGGCTTATGAGCCCACTGGGTTAGCGACCACCGTCTTTTTAACCACATTGTTGTATTCCGGCAATCAGAGGTAAGACAGCCAGTTCCTCAGTTGTTGTGGAATACAAGTGAATCTCGCTTCCACCTTCAGCCTTATTGTCACTAACTTTACTTCTAAGGTATAATGTAAGACGATAGCCAAGAGCTTGCCTGTCATATATGTAAAAAAATCATAGTAAAAATATCTCCGCCGGGATTTTAACTCGGTACCTTACAATGGTGGCACCCATTCGGCCACGGACCCATGGAGATAATCATATTGTTATTTAAAGGTTTGATGGCAACCAGCATATCAACTGTCTTAACGCAATACTCATATCAAAAATGAAAATAAATTATAATAAAACAACATTCTTAGCAAGTTATGTAACAAACTTCAGAGCAGCCTTTAACCGGAGCCCGAGCTGGCGACTCCAGACTATTACAGCTACAAGCTCGTTCAGCCATTTATGAAAGCATCAACACCTGCCTGTATTACAGTGGAAGCGATAAGATATGTACTTTTTTAAATATGACAGACAAGCTCCTAGCCTATGTCTCACACCTAGTGACGAACAGCACCCCGGTCGTTCCCGAATCGTTACAATTTCGTAATCAATGCGTTTGAAGGAAGAATGCTTAGCAGAAACATTGATGATTGAAATGTAGGCTTTTGCTTTACGATTTTGATTTATGTAAAATAGCAAATCGAATGAAACCGAAGGCAACCGAAACGCACGGTTGCGTTTTGCTAGCGGAATACCAATAACGTTCGAATTGCGTTCCTCATGCGTTTCAGATCAAAATAAAATAGCAGAATTGGCGTACTGGCTGAAGGAGAAAGCGAGCTTCACCAGTATTCCTCAAAAACTGAGGAACTGGCTATCTTACATTGTTATTATGGGGGCATTAGATGCTCTACCACCAATCACATCTATCAGGAATTCTTTTGCTTCCATGGGGAACCAAACACCCCGGCCGCACAGAGTTCAGACTCATAGTTCTTCCTATGATTAATTGATTGTTCCACGGTAAAATGAAAATTATTTTCTTTTTTTACAACTGATTGTATGTACCACAGAAAAGTAATTTGCGAATCACTTATCTAGGTACACCATTAGCTGTCTAAAAACCAATTCAAAGAGCAATAAAAAAATATTATATTATAAAAGTCTTATTAAATATATACATATCTTCTGCAAAACAAAACAATTATAATAACATTTATTTATATTACACAAGTTTTTTGTAGCTTATACAATTCAGCTGTGCACAGGTTTCGCCTTTAAAAATATATTTTGCAAAGCACTCGCTTGCATTGTGCACACAGCGTTTTATCAGAGAGCGAGCAGAACATTTGAACCGATAAAGCTAACTGGCGATGTTCTAACGACAATAGGACAATACGCCGCCGTGATTAAAATTAAGCGACTCGGGCGCCGCTCTATTTGTGAGCATTATAGCTCTAGTACGGCTGTCGGCTTTAATGGGGATTCGTGTTATGATTAAAAATAATTAAGTAATTTAGACCTACTTGCAGGAAATTTAAAACACGATTTTGTAATTTTTTGACAATTTGACTATGGCTCTTATGTCAAAAATTGACAAATTCGAGATTTAAACTAGGTTCCTGAAAGTGATCCTTAGTTACAGTTCCCAATTTAGTTATGAAATGAAACTGCTACGTGACTAGGAAAGTTATGGAATGTAGAGTGGAAGTAAAGCGGGAAGAAAAAGAAGATGCAAGGAAATATGGATTGATTGTGTGAAAAGGACATGCATAGGAAAGAGTGAGCGTTGATGATGCAAGTCATAGAAAAAATAGAAGCAGACCCAAATTGTCTGTTTTCTCTTCTATAATATACACCGAATACACAGTCACATGTTTCTCTCGTGAGGATGTGTACAGATTCCTTCTTTCTTCTTGTTAGTTGCATCGTTTATATTTCTTTCGCACTCGCACAGTTTAACCAATGTTCCAACGTTTTTCGAATATGCCGAATTACAATCTAGTTTTTTAATCTCCCATGTTTTGGGAGATTGATTTGTATCTAGATTACTTTTACAGTTTAATAAACATCCAGCGAAGTAGAAACAATTGATTTATTCACTATAAAGAATCTACAATTTGACTCTGACATAAGTATACGTTTAAAAGTTTAAGATATTCACATGCATTTTTGCAGGCAAATAATTAGTGATAACATTCGTTGTAGCAACGTGTGGAAGAAAATAGAGGAAGATTCAGACTTTACACGATGACATTTTAATTGGGGTAATTAGTGTGGTTCACCTGCGAAGGTTACGTTACGGGACTTTGACTCTTACGCGTTTGTTAATATAACCGACTTTGGTAGCATAAGTTTTCACTTATGCAAATTTTTGCATCAATTGTAAATTTTCTTATATTATGTCCATCATCTCAGCCTAGAGTTATTCGCTGCTGAAAAAAGGCTTTCTTCCTACCTATTTTGGTATGTATGGATATTTAATTTATATTTGCAATTATGGAATAATGTAAGAATCATCATAATGATCATTATCATCAGCCACATAACGTCCACTGCTGGACATAGGCCTCCCTCAAAAATTTCCGTAACAATCTTCCCTGCGCTGCCATATCCATGGGCTTCCCAAGACCTTCACCAGATCGTCGGTGCGCCTCGTGGAGGCCTACCATCGGGTAGGCCTCCACGCACACACAGACACATCACAGTGACAGAAGAGAATGGAAGAAGCAGACAAGTTTTTCCGAACTCAAAACGGCAGATAGAAGAAGTAGATCATGGAATGACAGCGTAGTAGATCCCTGTTGTAGTTTTACTTGCAGATAGTAAATCAATGCCAATATTAAGCATTCGTATTCAAGTCGTGTGGTAGTGGCTCATCAGAAGAATACTACTAACCCACCTCTTCCCTCGGGTGTCATAAAAGGCGACTAATGGACTAGAACTGCACAACGTCCAATAGCTTATAGCAGCGACGGACTCACCGCCTGTCACGCTGAGTGCAGTCACTGCTTTGTGAAGTGCGGACAATGGCAATGGAGTGCTTTTGCTGTCCTTTTGCCTAGTCTCTGACTAACTCTTAGGGGATAATAGCTGTTATTATATGTTTGTATGTATCAAACCCGATGATACCCACTGATCACCTGTAGGCAGTCTTGCCTAACAACTGGTCAAAAACACAAAGGAAAACGAATTTTTGTTTTTCATTTATAAGCGTCTAACATTATATCAAATTGCGAACATAAAGAGTTCCGGTTTAGTCTTTTCATGTAGGGAACCCTATAATTATCCTCCTAATGCGACATGCTTAGCGAGCCCTGCGCTCGTTAACCAAGGCCTTATCAGGGTTCCGTTACAAATGATCGTTATAGACACAGGTGAAGGTCCTCTTAGCCATTGGTGCTGCATAATCAAGGAATATCGTTAGTAGGCATATGAATAAAATAAAGAATTAAATATTTTGTTGTATAAAATGCTCAGCAAATGACTCTTCACACCTGATATTAAGCAGTGATGACAATGAAATTTTGCCAATATTCGTAAAGCTTTTCTTCAGATATCAATAGTAGAGAAGGACAGACAGTTTTTAAAGTTTTTATGGTGGAGTGATTTAGACCAGTGTTCGTCATTGTTTACATATAGGCATAAAAGGGTAGTCTTTGGGGTGACTTTGTCTTTGTAGTCCATTTTTATTAGCAGCAACAATGAATTATCATCTCGATCAGGTTAGTGATGAAAGAAGGGATATGGCTCAACAATTAAAATCTTCCTTTTATGTAGATAATTGTGTTCATAGTGTAAATACAGAGTCAGAATGTCGGGATTTTATTGAAACAGCAACAGCTTTGATGAGCGAAGGTGGTTTCGATTTACGTGGCTGGGTGTATGGTCCTTCTGTAAGGGAAACCATTCAGTCAGTGCTCGGGTTAATGAGGAATAGTAAGGAAGATTAATTTTTTATCGAACCACCAGTCAAGTGTCATGAAAAAAAATGATGTGCTCACAAAGCGAATTTTGTTATTATTTGCACACAGAATTTTTGACCCTATTGGCTTTTCGTGTCCCACTACTATTGTACCAAAGATTTTACTGCAGATTTGTTGGTCG
This sequence comes from Parapoynx stratiotata, assembly GCA_910589355.1. Taxonomy (NCBI): domain Eukaryota; kingdom Metazoa; phylum Arthropoda; class Insecta; order Lepidoptera; family Crambidae; genus Parapoynx; species Parapoynx stratiotata. The sequence goes on along the minus strand of OU342467.1, from coordinate 948,555 downwards.
CTTAAGGTAGGATGGGACGAAAGGTTGCCGGATGATATTATCAAAGAATTTTTAGTTTGGTACCGACAGTTCCAGGTTCTACAACACCTAAAGATACCGCGTCGTTTGTCGGATTTGCCTGTAATATATCAATACACACATTTTGTGATGCATCTAAATATGCGTATGCTGCCTGTGTCTTTTTACGCTCTGAATATAAAGGTCAGGTTCATGTTCGATTACTTCTCGCTAAGGCTAGGGTAGCCCCAGTTAAGCAAGTAACTATTCCTAGGCTAGAACTTATTGCGGCTGTAATTCGTGTTAGACTTTATAAAGAGGTGGTTGAGGCATTAAGTTTTAAAAATGTGCGTTCGTTTTTTTGGACGGATTCTCTAGTAGTTTTAACATGGATCAAGCGTGATAATAACTGGAGCGTATTTGTTAACAATCGCGTTAGAGAAATTAGAAGCGTGTCGGATAAGGGTCATTGGTATCATGTAGCTGGACCCGACAATCCTGCAGATTTGCCGTCGCGTAGGTGTTCACCTTAAAATTTAGTGGCTGCTAGTTGGTGGTTTGGACCCGCGTGGCTTAGTTCGGATCCCTGTTTTTGGGCCAAAATCTAATATTGTGCTTGAGGATGAGTCCATGTTCTTACATGGAGAACAGTTCTATTGCTATAGATTCTACACAGAAGGAGTATTTTAGTGATAGTTTTTTGTATTTTAGTAAGTATTCTAAAATAGTTTGATGTGTAGGTTGGTTTCTCAGATTTATACATAATTGTAAATATAGTAACATTCGACGGCGTGGTAGTCTCTCGTATGACGAGTACAGTTAGGCTGAGTTGGTTCTATTAAAGCTCATTCAAATCGAGCATTACTTTGTTACAGCAAAATCACCAGTTGCAGGTTTAGAGACAGTTGTATCCGACGCTGGTTTGTTAAGGTGATGAGCCGGATAGTTATAAGTTCCCAGTTCTTCTTCCAGGCAGTCACATTATAGTGCATAGGCTTATAGTTCTGAAACATTGTTTGTTACGACATGCGGGCGTTACGATTGTTATAAGTAAGCTAAGAGAGATGTATTGGTTTACCAGAGCTCGTGTTAATGTAAAGAGGGTTATTTCTTCTTGTGGTGTTTGGAAGCATTTTACATGTAAGGCTGTGCAAGCTCCAACTTCTCCACATCCTGAGAATAGAATAAAAGCCGGAAGGGCTTTTGAGGTAACCGGAGTTGACCTAGCAGGACCACTCATGTTAAAATCTGGAGAAGAGTGTTGGGTTTCGATTTATACCTGCACGGTGTTTAGAGCAGTTCATTTTGAGTTATCAATGGGTTTATCTACTGAGAGTTTCTTGATGGCCTTCAGACGATTTATTGCTAGGAAAGGTAGAATTAGAGTAGTTTATTCTGATAATGGGACGAATTTTGTGGGTTCTAACAACTTGTTGAGAGATTTAGACTTATTTGAATACCCAATTTTGTCTTGAGTGGATTGAATGGAAGTTCAACGTTCCCTGTGCTCCTTGGTGGGGAGGGTTTTGGGACCGATTGATCAGATGTTTAAAGGACTTGTTACGTCGAAGTCCGTTGAATAGTCGCCCTCTAACTTATATTTCTGATAGTGATTCTTTGACCCCTCTTACACCAATGCATTTTTGCACGATTTGTCATCTAGCGCGGTTCATGATATCGATGAAATTGATAATAAGAGTTTAAATTCGCGGCTAAAGTACATTCAGAATTTAAAGAGTAACTGGAGAGAAAGGTTCAGGAATTAGTATTTGGGAATGTTGGTGCACAGAGGGTTGGCCTTGAAGAATGATACGGTTTTAAATGAAGGTGATGTTGTTTTAGTGGAGACTAACGATAATCGTCAGTTTTGGCCGGTTGGTAGTGAAGGTTATTCGGGGGTTAGACAAGGTTTCTAGGATTGCCGAGGCTAGGGTAAAAAATACTACACTGACCAGACCGGTTCAAAGGTTATATCCTCTTGAATTAAATAAACTTCAGCAGCAGCTGGCCGAACTGTCCGAGTTCCTGAGCGATTAAATTTGATTTGTTATTAAGCTTTAGTTTACCATACTTTGTTTATGATAATGAATTATTGTTTTTTCAAGATTGTTTGTTTACTTTATTTTGTTTGTTTGCTGTAACTTTGTTGGGCTGGAGGATGTTAGAACCTCTTTGTATTATTTATAAAATTAGATACTTTTTGGTTGTTTTTGGTTTCGATTAAAATAAAAATGTATATGCCATATAGTGGTCCAAATAAAATAATTGAAAAGCAAGAACGTGTTTTCTGCAATATATCTTTAAACCTATTAAAAACCGTGAAAATAGTATTTGTTCGATTAATTTTTTCACATTGATACCTTTCATCCCTGGTCAACATCCTAGAAACTTTTTATTCCGGAAAATTCAAGGGTTTCCGTGGGATTGTTAAAAAACCGTAGTAATCGCGGACGAAGTCGCGGGCAACAGCTAGTAGAGAATAATTCATTATTGACTAAATCTACTTTGGTGAGTAAAGTTGTGAGCAAAAGCTTAATATAAAATCCCTTACTTGAGCCAGTGTGAATATTATTTGGAGCTCATCAAATCGCGAATGAATCTTTTTACCTTAAAAAATCAATAAGACCGCCCTTTGTACATTTTATGTTTTATTGTTATTTGTGATAATTTTCTTTTCTGGTGTACAATAAAGAATATTTCTATTCTATTCTATTCTATTCTAATGTTATGTTAGCACATAATAAAAGCATCCGCATAAGTAAGACCAAAATCTAAGCTTATAGGTTCATGCCATTATGATACTGTTATCTCCAGGGATTCAGAACAGCAGATACAAGGGTAAGCATCACTCCACATGCACCAGTGTAATTATGCTAACTGCTGAATTAATCGGTGTGCGGCCAGAGATAACCAGCCATCAGCCGTGAATATTTATCTGGCAGTTTAACAGACGACGCCATAAACGACCAGGATAATACCGTACAGGTGTGAAAAACAATAGCTACGTTTGTTATTCTGGCAATTTTGAGGAGGTTTCTTTTTAAAAATACCAAAATAAAATAAAATGGTTTTCTATCTGCCGCGCCGTTATGATAATAGTGGCCCGCGCTTGCTTTGGACTTTTTTATAGCCGATTATGCCATGAAAATCTCCACGCATTTTGATGATGTCGTCTTAAATAATATATTAAACTCTTTATTGCACAGAAACATAAATACATAACATAAAAAGCAGAAGTATATAAGGGAGAACTTATCTCTAATAGGGATGTCTACCAGTCAACCCGTCGCAGGTGAGATCTCGTGTTGCGAGAGAAGCGACACCAGTGCACAAGACAAAACAGAAATATTAGGTCCTTACCTATGAAATTGGTGTTTTGTATGGAGATTTTGGGGAATTCTGCATTTTCCATACTAAAATTTTTTCAGTTTTCTTCACAACGACAAATCCAAAGATAATAATATTTGGCATCTATCATTAGACAAGCTTTAGTAATATGTGTAATATCACACTTCATAAACATTATTTACCGTTTTTAAGAGAATGCAAATAAAATGATGTATTCGGGAGGCACTTAAAAAGAGTTGTCTCCGTGTCCAATTTTAACACAATTAAACATACAACAAATTATCAAAACAAATCAAAAGAGCTCAAAAATATAGTCTATTTTTAGACGGGGTAATTATTTTTTAGGAATACTCTGAATCTTAATAGTTACAGACAAAATACTAAGAGAGAAAAAAAACACCAATTTTATAGGTAAGGACCCAATATATGCAAAAATATGTATAAAAAGACAATATTTTTTTTATCCTATTTCTGAACAAATAAACTGATATATATAATTATAATATAAAATATATACATGTAGGATTACTTTGATGTGGTGCGTGTAAAGGAACGTATGAGCTATAGAGAATATAAAGGAGACAGGGAACGGATGCGGAAGGGAGCGAGATGGGGAGAGAGGGAGAAGGACGGACGACGTACGGAGTAAAGTAATTTATAAGTTGGTGTTGGGGTTTAAAAATTAAGAAAAACGGTAATAAAGAAGATTTCAAGCCACAATACTATTTTATTGATCCCACAATTTGGGGGCTCGTCCGGGATAGATAATAGTTTGTGGCGAGAAACCAGGGATTGAAGAGATATTTTAAGATTTGCGATCTCGACTCCGCCTTACTACACGACGAACCGGCCGGTGCGTGGTTGAAGTGAAGAAGATGCCAAAAGACGTTAAAGAAAGACGTAAAAGTTGACAAGACGACTTCACCGACGATGATTATCACGACGTTAAAGAACCACGGCCAAATTCGACACAAATGTTGCAAATGACTTCCGATTTGGTACCGCACTTCAATGGCCGCGATGGTACCTATCCTGTATCAAAGTGGATTGATGACGTCGAAAGCAATGCAGAAATATTTGGATGGACACCACTGCAGCAGTTGTTGGTGGCGAGACGATCCCTCATCGGTACTGCAGTGCTGTGGCTGAAAGCCGAACGTCCGTTTAAGAGCTGGGATGAACTGAAAACTGCACTTACGAAGGAATTTCCCGATGCAATCGACATCAAAACTATTCACGAACTAATGAGTGCTAGGAAGAAATTAGCAAATGAATCCTGCATAGACTACATGTTGATTATGAAAGAGATGGGAAAACGCGGCAAAATGCCTGATTATGTCGCAATAAAATATATTATTGATGGAATTACAGACCGCGAGACCAATAAAGCTATATTATATGGCGTAACGTCGTACAGCGAATTTAAAGAAAAACTTAAAATCTATGAAACCATTAGAAGCAAGGAGCGGTCGCATAACCAAAGAATGAATCAAGCTCAAAATCATAAGCTACAGACAGTGCAACGTGAAACATTCAAGTGTGTGCGGTGTTATGATTGTGGTGCTGTGGGCCATGCATCGGCGGAATGTCCGCATAAGGACAAAGGTATGAAATGTTTCCGGTGCAATGAGTTTGGACACATTTCGACTCGGTGTCATAACAATAATAATGGCAAGCCGAATATGCTGCCTACAAAAATTACCGAGAAGCGAACATTCGTCACCACAACGCAAGATGGCGCTTCAGTCGCGGATACAGATATCGTCGGTCAAGCAGTTGGTACGAGCACTGAGGGCAGCACTAGCCAAAACAAGATGGCGCACGCGCAGGAGTTTGACATTGACAGCTACGAAGACTTTGAAGTTTTGGAACTGAATGTAAACAAACGATCTGGAAGAAATAAACCGGTGAAAATCGTGAAAATGTTGTGCGGTAATAGTACAAGTGCGCTAATAGATTCGGGTAGTGACGTCAGTTTAGTTTCAGTGGACTTTTACAAGGAAATTGGTTCACCGAAGTGTACGACTATCGGCAAAAACGTAACATTGACCGGCATAGGACTCGCAAAGGTTATTTCTATTGGACAATTTACGACCGATATTGAAATTGATGATTGTGTTTATACTGATGTAATTTTTATGTAATTTCTAATAATTGTATACCAATGAAAATGATTTTGGGGCACGACTTTTTACAAAATGTGTTATTGGTTATGAAAGGTGGTTCTGTGTGGGTTAGACCTAATGATTGGATGCGAAAAGTAAATTGTTTTCCATGTTCTGTTGATTCCGTAGGGCATATCATGAGTGCAGGAGTGCGAGAAGAGGTGATTAACTTAGTGGACAACTACAAACCCTGCCAGAATAAGGATGCACCAATGGAGCTGAAGATTATAATGAAAGATGACATTCCAATAGCTCAACGGCCACGACGACTTTCCCCAAAGGAGCAAAGTGAAGTGAATCAGCAAGTGAATGAGTGGTTAGAAGAAGGCATCATTCGGGTAAGTTTTTCTGAATACTCGAGTCCACTTGTTCTTGTTAGGAAAAAAGATGGTAATCTCCGCATTTGTGTTGACTACAGGAAGTTAAACCAGAAAATTGTTAAGGATGAATACCCCCTACCTATCATAGATGAGTTATTAGATAGATTGTCAAGTGCAAAAATATTTAGTGCATTAGATTTGAAAAATGGATTTTTTAACCTTAAAGTTCACAAGGATTCCATAAAATATACAGCATTTGTGACTGCCACTGGTCAATATGAATTTTTACGAGCTCCTTTTGGACTCGCCACTTGTCCTAAAGTTTTTACTCGTTTCATCACAATCATATTCAATGATTTAATACGAAGAGGTATTGTAATTATATTTATTGACGACCTAATAATTCCAGCAATCAATGAGAAAGATGCAATTACAAGATTAAGAGAAGTATTAAAAGTAGCATCTGAGTATGGGCATCACATAAACTGGAAGAAATGTCAACTGTTAGTTAGGAAAGTGGAATACCTTGGTTATGTTATTGAAGATGGTGCAATAATGCCTTCGCCAGGGAAGACAGAATCTGTCATTAAATTCCCTGAGCCACAGAATGAAAAGCAATTGCACAGCTTCTTAGGACTTTGTTCCTATTTCAGAAAATTTATTCCAAATTATGCCAGCATTGCCCAACCTCTGACAGATATGTTAAGAAAGAATGTTAACTTTGAGTTTACTGGAGACCATAAAGCAGTCTTCCAGATGTTAAAGGAAAGATTAGCAAACAAACCTGTCTTGAAATTGTATGATGTTGCAGCAGAGACTGAGCTTCACACAGATGCATCAAGTACTGCCTATGCCGCTATTTTGATGCAGAAAGACTCAACTGGGGACTTGCACCCTGTTCATTATATGAGTAGACGGACATCAGAAGCCGAAAGTAAATATACAAGCTATGAATTAGAAGTTCTAGCTATCATAGAAGGAATAAAAAAGTTTCGGTACTATTTACATGGTAAGCATTTCAAATTGGTAACCGATTGCAAAGCATTCCAAATGACACTCAACAAGAAAGACTTAGCTTTGTCTTCAAGAGTGGCAAGATGGATTATATTCCTACAGGACTATGATTTTGTGGTTGAACATCGTGAAGGTTCGAAGATGCGTCATGTTGATGCCCTAAGCCGAAATCCTGTTGTAGCATTGGTAACTTCAAATATACACAGTGACTTACGAAATGCTCAGGATAGTGATGATGGGTTAAAGGCTATTAAGCAGATACTCGAAGATTCCAAACCTTATAAGGACTTCAGTTTACGTAATGGAATAATTTGCAAAGGTATAGAACAAAACTTTGTTGTGCCTGAGAGAATGGAATTAGAAATAATAAGGAGAGCGCATGAAAATGGCCATTTTTCAAAGAAAAAGACAATAGAGTTAATAGAAACAGATTTTTATATTTCAGGTTTATGTAAAAAAGTAGAAAATTATATTTCAACATGTTTCCCATGTTTATTAACAAATCGAAAGGAGGGAAAATCGGAAGGGTTTCTGAACCCTATTGAAAAAGAAGATGTTCCTTTACATACTATCCATTTAGATCATGTTGGACCTCTCACTGAAACAAAAAAACAGTAAAACCATATACTTGCCATGGTAGACAGTTTTACAAAATTTGTATGGTTGTACCCTACTAAAACAACGGCAACTCAAGAAGTATTGAACAAAATGAATACCCATCAGCAAATATTTGGTAACCCTAAAAGAATTATAACAGACAGGGGCACCGCATTCACAAGTTATGATTTCAAACAGTATTGTGAAGTTGAGAATATTGAACATGTGTTGATCACAACAGGAGTACCAAGAGGGAATGGACAAGTTGAAAGAATACACAGAATAACTATACCTGTTTTAACCAAGTTGTCAATAGAACAACCAGGACAATGGTACAAGCATATCAGCAAGGTACAGAGAGCATTGAATAGCACTTTCCAGCGTAGTATTAATTCAACTCCTTTTGAAATGCTTATTGGTACAAAGATGAATAGAAAAGAAGATTTGGAACTACTAGAATTATTGTCACAAGAAGAAAGAAGTGATTTTATACAATATAGAGAAAACCTCAGGAAAAATGCCAAACAACAAATTTTAAAAGTTCAAGAAGAGAATAGAAGAGGATATAATAAGAGGATATAACAAACACAGAAAGGAAAGTATAGTGTACAAAGAAGGTGACTTGGTAGTCATAAAGCGTACTCAGTATGGCAGTGGTTTGAAGATAAAACCAAAGTTTTTGGGACCATACAAAATAACAAAAGTTAAGAGAAACAACCGCTATGATGTTGAGAAGCTGAATGTAAACTCTGAAGGTCCCATCAGAACATCCTCTTCTTCTGATCTCATGAAACCTTTCCCAGACTATACCAAGGAGTCCAATGAGTGATCCAGTGGGGCATCAGCAGGATAATGGTGAGCAACTCACTTTTTGTTGTTTATGAAAGATGATGTATGTATGAAATGAAGATGTTGTTGTTGTTAGATGCCCTTACTGTTAATTTTTATTGATGTTAAGCTTTTAAATTGTTGCAAAATTGTATTATTTATAGTGTATGTACTATAGGTGCATAGGTATAGGTTCCTAAATGTAACCTAATAAAGTTTTAGTTAAGAGAAGTATTTAAGTAATAATTTTAAGATCGTTTGTAGAACAAACCAACTTATAGTTCCTTTAGAACAAATGTTTAATCTTAACTCTTAATATTAATGTTTTAAGTTGTTTTTGTGTTCGGTCTATATGTCTGAGGTCAGCCAGAAGTGCAGGACGGCCGAGTGTAGGATTACTTTGATGTGGTGCGTGTAAAGGAACGTATGAGCTATAGAGAATATAAAGGAGACAGGGAACGGATGCGGAAGGGAGCGAGATGGGGAGAGAGGGAGAAGGAAGGACGACGTAGTGAGTAAAGTAATTTATAAGTTGGTGTTGGGGTTTAAAAATTAAGAAAAACGGTAATAAAGAAGATTTCAAGCCACAATACTATTTTATTGATCCCACATACATAATACTATGCATAATATTCTAAATTTAGTTCTTTTACTGGTTTCTTACTTTCGCTTTAACCGGTTCACCTTTGGGGTCGGTTAGGAATTATTTCCATTTAGTGCAACTGATTTTTATGAGCCGAGAGGCTCGAGAGGTTCTGTGTTCGAGACCCGGTGGGGGCTAATGTTTGGGTGATGAATTTACAGACATTTGTTCTACAGTCTTGGATGTTAACATATATTCAGAATATTTATATGTATTTATCAATTAAATATATTTATCCGTCATCTAGTGTCAGTAACACAAGCAGCATTAGTTGCTTAAATTGGGGCTAATTGATAGGTGTGAATGTTTGAAGATATTTATTTTTAATGGCATTCATTGTTATGCGGATGACAGCACAGGGGACGCCATTTATACGGGTCGTGCAAACATCCCTCGATCGGTTGTGGAGGACAGTCGTGAACGACTTGTGTCTGAAATCGAGAGTAGTCTAGCTAGAGTCTCTGATTGGGGACGACTAGCTAGAGTCTCTGATTGGGGACGACTAAATTTAGTCCAGTTTAACCCTACTAAGACACCAGTCTGCTCGTTCACCGCTAAAAAACTCCACTCCAAAAAGGCTCCACGGTTCCTCAATACACCTCTTCAAATCTTCAACAGTTTGAGTATCCTTGGTGTCGACATTTCCAGTGACGCCCAGTACTGCAGTCACTTAGAGGATAAGGTCAACTTGGCATCTAAAAAGCTTGGTGTGCTCAATCGTGCGAAGCGGTACTTCTCTCTGGGGCAGCGTCTGCTTCTTTATAAGTCGCAAGTAAGGCCCCATATGGAGTACTGCTGTCATCTTTGGGCGGGTGCACCAGCATACCAACTTGGACCTCTTGACGCGGTTCAAAGACGAGCCCTGAGAATTGTCGGCGATCCCGAGCTCACAAGCGGTATTGAGCCCTTAAGCTTGAGGAGAGATTTTGCTTCCTTGTGTTTGTTCTACCGCTTGTAAAATGTGGTCTGCTCTGAGGCACTGTGCCAAAAGCTTATTTTTATCACCGCACCGCTCGCCATCACCAGGGAATTCATCCTCACACGTTAGAACCAAAATGGTCGCGTACAGTGCGTTTTAGGAGGAATTTCCTTCCTCGTACGCTTAGGCTGTGGAATGAACTCCCTGGTGAGGCTTTCCCAAGAGACTACAGCATGGAATCCTTCAAAAAGGGCGTGAAAAGGTTTTTTAAGGGTCGGCAACGCGCTGGTGATACCCTCGGTGTTGCAGGCGTCCATAGGCTACGGTGACCACTGCCCATCTGTGTGGGTATGCTTGTTTGCCACCCTGGTAGTATAAAAAAAATATTATTTGTCCCTATCCTACGGGTATCAGCTAGCGCACACACTTTTTTTTCTGTCTGGCACAACCACCGAAAAATTAAAAAAAGACATACCTTCGTCTTCGAAATTAAGACGAAGGTATGTTGTGCCTTTTTTATTTCTTCTGTCATCTTCTTCTATTCTTATGGCATAATTTACTGGTCCCTTCTTTGTATGTCGCACATTCATTCTCCACAACACATGTTTGAACAATTCTTATTTAAGCTTCTTATCATTTTTTTCCAACTACAGCCGCAAGAATTGGTTGCTTTTTTTTTCCCCCTAAGTCCCCATTCGAAGAAGTAATTTTAAGCAACGGTGATGTGATACAGCGTGCAACTGTTGATGTTTAATTACGGATAATAAAAATCGTCACTAGTTAACTAAAACTGGGAGTAGCAAATAAATATACGGAGTTAGTGACTTTTGCAAGATTAACTTTGGAAATTTATTATGAAATAATATTCGCTACGGTGGTGGTGTTACGGCCCATGGGGCCTGTGCTTAGCAGTGGGACACATATAGGCTGTCAACGACGAATATACGCTAAAGCAAACTGTATGAGAGTTTAATAAATTTTCATGAATTGTCTCCTTTCGTGAAAAACTCCTTCAATTCGAATATTCATCTTTTACGAAAGATATTAATACACTTTTATTTTTTTTCATCTAACGCTAAGAGACAAATGTAATGAAATCCATTCAGTCTGTTTCTACTTTGAAGAGCGTACAAAATTAAAGTAATGAAATTTTTGTCATTTTTTATTCTTACGTACTTAGGTATATATTTTTTAAACAAGAAATTGTACGTTTTGAACGTTAATAACGAAAATCAAAGTAGGTATTTGGGCCATGTAATACGTAACTTTAGCAGATTGTGCTAGGGGAAAATCAGAATTCTGGTCCCACCGTGGCGTAACGAGCTTTCCGATAAATAGAAATATAGAGACAAAGTGACGGTTAAATACACTGACGTATACAGTGACAATTAGAAATAGATTTTAGATGCTAAAGGTAAATAAAACATCTTTGGAATGAAGGCCAGTATATAACACAATTATCTATACCGGACGGGATTCGAATTTGGAACCTTACAAGCTTCTCCGCCACGAAGGTGGTCAGATGATGATGATAATCATGATACATAAAAACAAATATCATCACGCTTCTAGCCCCGAAAGGGGTGGGCAGTTGTGTCGATGTCCACATTTCGCCTGAAGACGGACAGACATAGTGGCGTTTCGTTCAATGACTATCACTGTATTTTGTGTCACTAACAACGACCTATTTTAACCTGCAGTTAATTTATCGCAAGAAAACCATGTAATAAAACTTATATACGCTACAGAGGTCACTCAGAAAAATCTCATAATCACATTTAATTTTACGACTGGCTTAGTATTGCACTGAAAAACTTGGGATTGCAAATTAAATCTCATCATGGCAGCATGAATCCGTGTTCTCATGAGCTTTTCACGTTGAACTGTATCATTGTAATGCATACAAAATAAATTTGGGGCACAAGAGACAGCTGAAATTAAGAGGGAATTGCCGCTGACAGCAACCGCCGCACTGTCAACTGCACGCTGTTTTAGCCGCTATCATGTACGCAGGAAGGGCCAAAGTTGCTTCGTGAGTGGCTAGAATCTTTACAAAAAACAACAATAACCGTATGCGAAACAGGAGAGGCAGAATCTTGCTTTCAAACTGAACTAATTTTTTTAATAATATTGAACATGGATCATTCATTTTCATTACAAAAAAATTTTCGTCTCCCTGCCTGTTATTCTTCTTGTATAGTCGTCATAATATGTCTTCAACACAACACATACATGAACATATCATCGCGCCTCTTTCCCCGAAGGGGTAGGCAGAGTTGTTAAGCACCCACATTTCGACAGATATGTTAGAAAGGAAGAAAGAAAGTAATAAACTTTATTAAGAACCATGATACACTGAATATAATGATAGATACGACGTGTTGTATACATCACGATGCTTAATAGGTATCTACTCAGCATAGTCGATGCATCTGAATAATGCTCCGACGCTGGTCTTCCGTAGACGCCAATAAAAAAAAAAGAAAACAATATGTACTTCAATTCCCCATGTAACAGGTGGCAAGCCTGCACCGGGCACAATGTGAGGCAAGCGATATTCACAATAAACTGTACATAAGTTTTATTCAAACTCAGTGGTACAGGCGGTGGGATCGAACCCGCGTTTCCCGCGGCCTCTCGAACGAGTAGTGCCCCGTCCGTCCCAACTCGGGTACCGCTGCGTTTTCAACACACACACATGTCCTAAACATACATTTTAATTTTTCTTTCAGAGAATCCACACATTCAATCAATTGATTCTTTGGTACTTTTATTCTAGGTCCATCTCCATACTGAGGATTTCTTATTATTTAAATTACATATTATAAAGCTTTTCACAACAAAAGGAAGTTCCGGATTCCAATCTCTCTGGACACAAATGTAAGATAAGTAGACTAATAACCAGTATTTCCACAGAAGCACAGTTCTTAATCAATATATTTCTATTCAAATATATTAAATAATATATTTACTCCTGAATGTCAATCTGTTACTCTAGATCACTTAATACAAGATATTCAGCATTAAGAAGCTCAAATTCTATGGGAAACCTGAAAGGTCCCCCTAGGGGAAAGTGTCAGAAATCACGTAGTTTACGGAACTAACAAAGTTGAGTTTTGTACAATGACAACTGAAATAAGGGGCGTTGACTTAGTTCGCATTTTCCAACAAAAAATAAGGGTAAGATAGTTAAATGTAAGACATTTTCTTTACTTCTTCTCATGCTGCAGTGAGCCCAAGAGAGCTCTTGTCTAAGATGATGCTGGTAAGTAAACGAAAACTGCTATCCATATAAACTATTAGTTATCATAATGCTTAACGACATAACACTACTACTTACGTAGAGAATCCTTAAATTTATGCAGGATTTGGGGCTAAACGAGGTCCGAAAACGTAGCTAGAATCACAAAAGACCCACAAAGGTTAGAGTGAGGAAAGAAAACCTAAGGTTTTCGGAATTATAGTAATAACTCTTATGCGAGTAGTTGCCGAAGTCTATAGGGTCTGCATTCAGAGACGTTATGAAATGAATAGGTAATCAGAATAACCAATCATCAGAAAACTCATTCCAATCATATTAGCTAATCAATCCAGTTTAGGACAAAAGTTACAATGAACATTATGCTTGTTTTTTTAAATTATTGAATAAAATGTTAATCATATTGCATAAAACAGCGTACATAAAATAGTTTTCTATGGTTAAATATTTTTAAATAATTGAACATAAACAAATTGCGTAATTTGGACTGCTTGCGGTAATGTAATTAAATGTTAAATTTAATCTTTAATTAAAAAGTGCTCATCCCGTCAAAAACATTATATGTAAAAAGCTGGTAGTCTCATAGGTGCTCATAACTCAGTTATCACTTTATATACAGAATGTTTGAGTTTTCAATACACAGTTATGCACATACACAGGTCTATATAAAATGCCAAGTTTTTTAATAGGAAGAATTAAATGGCATTATCTTCTGTATATTGTAATGACTGTCACGGAAAATGGTTATATCTGTAATTTGATGGGTTAAAGCAATTATTGGGTCCTATTCTATGAAATTGGTGTTCTTATTCTGTCTTAGTATTTTGTCTGTAACTATTAAGATTCAGAGTATTTCTAAAAAATAATTATCTTGTCTAAAAATAGACTATATTTTTGAGCTCTTTTGATTTGTTTTGATAATTTGTTTTAAGTTTAATTGTGTCAAAATTGGACACGGTGACAACTCTTTTTAAGTGCCTCCCGAATACATCATTTTATTTGCATTCACTTAAAATAAATAATTTTTATGAAGTGTGATATTACACATATTACTAAAGCTTGTCTAATAATACATGCCAAATATTATTATCTCTGGATTTGTCGTTGTGAAGAAAACTGATAAAATTTTAGTATGGACAATGCAGAATCCCCAAAATCTCTACAAAACACCAATTTCATAGGTAAGGACCTAATATAAATCTTGCACCACGGGTACTGAGCTCACATTTACTTGTGGTTAAGTGCAGAGGTTGTGAACGGTTTCGCATCCGCCTTAAGACTGGAAATTAATAACGTCCGCGCGATGCGATGTGTGGAGGCTATGTTTTTGTACCGATCTTTACTGCTATTGTTCTGCGGAAGTTGCAAACATTGTATGAAGCTAGAGCTACGGTCATTCACTTGGTAATAATATTTTAGTGGCTTCCCTTTCCCATTGTAACATTTGAAGTGTTAGGCACTAAAATGTTTGTGCACTTAAATGTCCTTCATTCAAAGGGTAAAATATAAATGTTGTTACAAAAACACCTGGAAAAGGGTCGAAATGAGTGTGTGAATGTAGAATGTTTCAATACGAGTATGTATGTTTTTAACTGATGATTATATATACTATTATATATACTTATATATACGATTATATATACTATATACTATTTTTGGCTAACTCGCATTTGAAATAATATTCGTACAATAATTAATTATTTTGTTTGTCTAGATTTGTGTTGGGACACACACATATAATTATATTTTAAACTATGATTGGAGTTTTTCATGCCTATTTTCAATTTATACTTGTAGCTATGCGTTGCATGTCTGTAAAATATTACGGATTTTAATATTAGGTCCTTACCAATGAAATTGGTGTTTTGTATGGAGATTTTGGGGAATTCTGCATTTTCCATACTAAAATTTTTTCAGTTTTGGCATCTATCATCAGACAAGCTTTAGTAATATGTGTTATATCACACTTCATAAATATTATTTATCGTTTTTAAGTGAATGCAAATAAAATGATGTATTCGGGAGGCACTTAAAAAGAGTTGTCTCCGTGTGCAATTTTAACACAATTAAACTTACAACAAATTATCAAAACAAATCAAAAGCTCAAAAATATAGTCTATTTTTAGACGAGGTAATTATTTTTTAGGAATACTCTGAATCTTAGTAGTTACAGACAAAATACTAAGACAGAAGAAAAACACCAATTTCATAGGTAAGGACCCAATATTACGGATTTTAATATAAAGCATAAGTTATTTATGGAAAGAACATTAAGCTTACCAATCATCCGACTTGTTGGTTTGTATAAAGCTCTTACTCCTCTTGTTCTTGGCGTATTTGGTGATAGATAATATTATAGCGTTACATAAAAAAACAATTCCACTCATAATGGTCGAAACTGAAAACGGTCAACCATTCGAAATCAATATCTTCACGAGTAAACCGTATATGTGATGTCCAAAGAATACACTAGACCTTTTCACCATCAGAAAGAGATTGCCGTTTACAAGGTGTGTCATAAAGTGCGCCATAACTTTGATGTGCCTTTTATTGCGATCGGCTTGAAATTCATTTCCTGTTGTCTGAGGGACTAGTAAAGACTTCCGTTTCCTGTTGCCGTAATGGCCGCCCTAGCAACTGCCGATTTTGATTTGTGGCCGGGTTATCGTGGGTCAGAATTACTGGACGTTATTGTACACATCTGGTGATAAGTTGGGACCTTTCTGGAGTGAGAGTAACAATTTTTTATTGAAAGGCCTGCGATGAATTGGAATTTTGGCGGGAGGATTTTGAGATGTTCTGTTTGTTTTTATTAAAAGAATTTGTTTCGATTTGTGTGTTTGATATAGAAGAGGACACTTTCTTGTCAACATCAGAAAATGCCATAACCAGTAAGCTTTTTAAGAAGTTGTTGCCACTTCAATATTTCCCTTCCTCTGCATTTGTTTATTTGCAGGATAGGTCACTGAAGTTAAAGTACCAAAATATCCCAAACTCTCGTAAACATGTTTATTTGAGCAATATTGGTTGTGGCGACAGTGCTTTTCATACAACATAAATTAATACTCCAAACAGACAATATTTAATTACGAATGCATGCACTTGAAATGGACGCCATAAAATCCCGACAAAATGTCCCTACGTTATTTATTTGTAAAAATGTTCGTTTTGCAACGGTAGTGCAGACGTTATATTGCTTTTGCAATAATATGGGCAACATTAAGTGTCGTCTAACTACAGATCTCATAAATAAACAATCTGCAAAACACAAATGATTGAAGAAAATCTGCATGTTATAAATGAAAATCTGCATGTTGCATAATTAATTAAACATTGCAAAACTAAATTCATTTTCATTTATTTATTTTTATTTAAAAAGGAGCAGGGCAGTCGGCTCTCCTGATGGTAAGTTTTAATGTTTTGATATGGCTTAAGAAGGGAGAGAATATTGATATTGCAAGTAACAGAAGAGAATGAAAGATCCCTAATAAATAACCCTTAATAAAACTGGAAATAAGGTAGGACAATTAATGATGAAATCATTTCGTGTTTCAATGATTTGGTCTACTGAGCTTTTTTGAAGAGCTCGGTGGCACAGTGGTTACAACGCTTTTGCTTGCGATATCGAAAACAAAGCTACCTTCGCCATGGTCAGGCCTTGGATGGGTGACCAAAAACTTTGTGATCTCGAAATCCTCCGTGCTTCGAATGGCACGTCAAGCCGTTGGTTCTTGTTCGCTATTGCAACCGTTTCTACCCACCAACCCGCAGAGAGCCAGCGTGGCGGTGTCACGGCCAATATAATGTTTTACTCATAATATACTTTGGCATATGAATTTGAAATAATGTTATTTGGCATAATATAACTTAAGCATAATTTTTTTTGGCACAATATTTATTTTGCATAAATATAATTTAGACTAATGTAATTATCCATGATATTATTCCGTTTAGTGGTTAACAGCATAATGTAAATTCGATTAGGTATGACAATGAGCGAAGCGAGGAGTGTTAGGTAGTTTTGGCACTCAACGCGCGAGCCGAGCGAGCAAAGCGAGCGTGCCGCGGCATCGATATTTTTTTATTAATAATTATTTCTAAAATTTTATGAGAATAGTTAATTATGCCTTAAGATGATTATGCCATTTGTAATTATGCGTTATATTTTATGCCAACATCAATTATGCGTATTTATATTTAGTGTAGATTCGATTATGCCAATTTATATTATGCTTGAAATTTTTATGCAAGCAGATAGGGAGCCGTTTGTCCCTTCAGATACTTGATACACACAGAATTTCACAAACAATTTAATTTCATGTCGAGTATATTTATAATCAGCTTTGCTTTGCTTGAAAACGATCCAACCGCGCAGAGTAATACTGGAGTGTCATTTACCGATTTCAAAGTGGCCTTTTTACGAAATCAGCTCCATTTCTGGCTACAAAGGAAAATTTTTCACTTCAAAACTACGTAATAACGTTTTAATTCAAGTTGCACTGCACAAAAGAGGGAGATAGCGCGGACAAGGTGCTTCGTTACGCGATGAAAACAGTGAAT
The DNA here is from genome assembly GCA_910589355.1 of Parapoynx stratiotata. Lineage (NCBI taxonomy): Eukaryota > Metazoa > Arthropoda > Insecta > Lepidoptera > Crambidae > Parapoynx > Parapoynx stratiotata. Next base: position 930,905 of record OU342467.1, on the reverse strand, counting down.
AATAGTTGGCACATAATGTTTTGAGACATGAGATATTGTGCAACAGCACAGTAGGGAGATGTATTAATTTATCTACTAAATTGTCCTGCTATCTGAGATGCGTTGTTGCGTACAAAGCATCGTCGGAAGACGGGGTTTTGCGACGTATAAATACATCATTTTTATTCCGTTTGCTCATTTTTGTGTATCGAGTTTCTCAGGTTCTGAGTTTTTGAGTCTCCGAGTGAAACGAAAATCGTGACATAATTGAAAGGAAATCGTGTCAGAATCATGTCGGATGTGAAAATCGTGTCGGACTTTAAAATTGTGTCGGCGTATTAGGACCAAGTGACAGGTATCGAATAACAGGTACAAAGGAGCAGGTATTGAGTATAAGGTATAAAGTAACAGGTATCGAGTATCAAGTATCAATTTTCAATTTACACTCACAACACCCATCTCTCATGTCTCTCTCATCTCTCACGACTATTATCCCCTAATGGTTACTCAGAGAATAGGCAAAAGCACCGCAAAAGCAGTCCATTGCCATAGGCCGTGCTTCACCGAGCAGTGACCGTATTGATTATTATAGGTATTGACTGATAGTTACCGAGATACACTGGAGTACTACTACTATTTTATGACCATTCATGACTACCAAGATTACTGTCAAAGCAACATTTACTGGAATACCCAATGTGTGACAATGGAAAGACATTGCCAAAGGACCCGAAGCTATAGAATTCCCACAGGCAGTTACTTAATTAGTTTTAGTGAAGGCATCTAGGATGTTCAGACAACGTATCTTGTACAAGGTGTACTGTCTCCAGTCTACATTTAGGTGCTAAATGATAGTAATAGTTTCTAACTATTATAAAGACCACGTCAAAGGGCCTAGACAAGACCTGGAGCCGAGTGAAATTGAAGTACCATAGGTAACCTTTGATAGATGTTAGTAAATACTAAATTGGCCCGTCGACTTCCACTGTAATTTGATTTTATAATTACGTCAACACTATCAAAGCAAATGTCCAGAGTTAGAGTAAATAAAATTAAATGTTGATTTTGACTATCTTGAATACATACATAAACAAAACATAATCATCACGAATCTTTCCCCGAACAGGTAGGCAGAGGTGTTAAACACCCACATTTTGCCAGAAACATTTCGCCACCCACATTTAACCGCCTCTCTGGTCTAGTGGTTCACACCACCGGGTGTTGATCGGGAGTTCCGGGTTCGATTCCCCATGGGGGCAGAAGATTTTCTGCTCGGTTTGGTTGTTGGTAGGGCTTCTAAGCCCGCCTGGCCTAGGTACCACCGTCTTACCTAAATTTGTCGCCATAATAACAATGTTTTAAGTATTGTTGTGTTCCGGCAATCAGAGGTAAGATAGCCAGTTCCTCAGTTGTTGAAGATTACAGGTGAAGCTCGCTTCCACCTTCGGCCTTATCGTCACTTACCATCAGGTGAGATGAAGGTCAAGAGCTTACCTGTCGTATGTAAAAAAAAATGTTAGGGACCCATTTATCATTAAGAGTGAAAAGCGCTTGTTACCAAAGACACACACCTCTAAGCTTTTTGGCAAGTGGCTACGTTCTAGACCTCATATTCGCTTACACAAAGCCAAGACGCAAACATAAAATTTTTGTATAAAATTTTCAAGCATAATATAATTGGCATAATCTCTACTAAATAAGCATAATTGATTGTGGCATAAAATTTTATGCAGACGCGTTTTTTTTATTTACACAAATACAAATGGCATAACCATCTTAAGGCATAATTAACTCGTCATCAGCCTATTTACGTCCCACTGCTGGAACAGGCCTTTCTCATGGAGAAACACATGATTAACTATTCGCATAAAATTTTAGAAATAATTATCAATAAAAATTATATTATGCCAAATTCATATCCCAACGTATATTATGAGTAAAAACTTTAAGCCAAGAAAAGGATCCCAGGAGTACATGAGGTTTTCTTAAGGCTTGCGGTATGAGTAATCCATTTTAATGGGCATGTTTATTTTATTTGTCGTTTAACATATTTCTTAATACACCGTTATGCACTAGCAATTATTTACAGAAATTCTGTTGTACTATTGTTAAGGTAGAAGCAGGGTTACTTATACCACATACATATCGTATTCACGCAGGCTATTTAAATTATAGGTACAGCCTATATACGTGCCACTGCTGGGCACAGGCCTTCCTCATGATGAAACACATGAGTATGGGTCGTAGCGCCACCGCGCTGGCCCAATGTGGGTTGGTAAGTTGAAACGGTTGCACTAGCGACCGGGACCAATGCTACTATGAACTTTGCTTAAATTTTCAATTCCACCAATTGAGGATAATTGACAAATTGGAACCAAAATTGGAAACCAATTTTTTCAAATTGGTTTCCAATTTGAAAAACTATTAATAAATATTCTACGCGGACGAAGCTAGTTGTATAAAAATTACAAACGCCTGTAAGTTTTTTACTCAACTGGTAAATATGGAACACGGCAACTTCCGACACGAAAATCCATTAGATATTATTTGAAAGCATAGTGGCAGTCTAATACCACTATATCATATCTACACAATAAAAGGGTTCCCGCACTCCATTATCACGTCCCCGAGGAATACGATCAGAAATCGGGCGAATGTTTTATTTTCCCTTTATTTTTAGATAATGCGACCGGGTACTAAAGAAGCATATTTTTCAAGAGAAATGGCACCTTTGCATATCTGTATGCCTATTGTATGACAACGTTGGAGAATCTCGTGGGAGCAGAAAGGTCGACTTGGCGATAATTTGAAGAGTATGTATAAATCAAGGGTTTTTAAAGGACAAGTACCTTTCGGTATATTTCTGTCTTTTTTATAGACAATGGATGTGCGCTTGTCCGTCTACCACGAACTGAAAATTTTGCGTTATCAATATTGCACTTTGTATCTACTAGGGCTTTAAGGTGAAAAGTCTATTGAAGAATTTACAATTTTGTATAGTTTGAAATGTTGTACTGTCGAAAATTTTATTCAATTAAGCACTAGTCTAAATGTCAAGTTATTTACGTTTATGTTTTATTCAAAATCACTGGTACAGGAGGATCGAACTCGCGACCCGTGGAACGAGTAGTGCCGTTTCTCCCAACTCGGCTACCGATACACATAATTAGCTTCCTTATAAAAAAATATTATGAGTGCGTTAGAGTGTAGACCGCATTCACGCCCGTAAGAACACGTAGACGTCGCCTAAGTACGCAAACTCAAATAATACTTGTTCAGTCTGTCCTTGAACATTCCCAAATTGTATTTGTTCGGAACACGGACGCAGGAAGGTCCATTCCATTACTATGCGGCAAGGTTCCTTTTACCTGAAATTCACAATTCAATAAAAAGTAAACGAGAAATTAAATTACAATAATTGTAATGTTCTGGATATCGAATAACAAAACTTTGTGATTGAACTCCTCCGTGTTTCGGAAGGCACGTTTAACCGTTGGTCCGGTGCAATTGCAACTGTTGTACCCACCAACCCCCATTGGGCCAGTGTGGTAGTTACGGCCCATACTCCACATGTGTTTCTCTATGTAGAAAGGTCTGTGCCCAGTACTACTACTTGCCAGCTTGTTATCGCCCACTGCAGGGTATAAGCTTCCTCTCTGTTGTGCCAATTCCTTCGGTCCTGCGCAATCGGCATCCAGGTCTTTCCTGCGGCTGGTTCGATATCGTCGACCCAACGCATGATGGGACGACCTCGTCTGCTTTTTCCCTGCCTCAGCCACCATTCGGTTAAGGACTTACTCCACCTCTCGACCATAAGACTCACTCATTCACTCACGCACTCATTTATATGAGTGAGTATGTCCCAGTAGTGAGACGTATATAGGCAAAGGAGGGGGACAGAGGGATAACGTATAATATAGTCAAAAACTTGTTTCGGTCTCTCATAGAGTGATGACTGCTTAAACCGGTCCCCAACGATAAAATAACTTTTGATGCGACCCAAGTTTGGTGTTTGCTTTCAATCAACAAGACCCTTATCACATAGTGTCAAATCAATTAAAATTTTCGCCATAATAACAATGTTATAAGCATTGTTGGGTTCCGGCAGAGGTAAGATAGCCAGTTCCTGAGTTGTTGAGGAATACATGTGGAGCCGCTTCCACGTTCGGCCTTATCGTCACTTACCATCAGGTGATATAAGGGCCAAGAGCTTACCTGTCATATTTAAAAATAACATGGAATCTTTTTTCTGTCATTTAGATAGTTTACATAAAGGAAATCATGTCTTGAGAATAATCTACCAATAAAATCAAAGGTTCATTCCTTCCCCCACGCATCATTAAATTTTAAGAATACAAAAGAATTATTATAATAATTCTCACACTCACATTCTATCAGAGTTTTGATAAGATTAACGTACTTATATTGTTTTAAGTTACAAAATATGTATAAAGCAAACTAGTTAAACAAGAAAGCAAAAATCAGACATTACTGCAGGACCAGTTTTTTGTTTTTGAGGACTTAGATCAAAGTCTTAAATTGTCAAACCTATTACTTATTGGTTTTTATTAAACCACCTACAACTTTATTTCCAGATAATCGAAAAGCTTAGCCATTGAGGTCAAGAAGAAAATTTTACGGGTATCTGTTTCAAACGAAAACTAATATAATACCACTAGAGAGGGAAAAACTAGCCGAGTTTCTTGCCCGCTCTTTTCTGTGCAAGGTTTTTCTGGTAGTTTTGTTGATGGATTGCAAAGTCGGTAATTTTCACATTTTTTGTAAAACATTTTCCGATTTTCATTGTAATTAATAGATATGTATATGCTTTATCGAATAAATTTTGAATATGAATTAGATATCTCTTCCAGGTAACGCATAAAAATAGTGAGTTTATTTGTTTTTGATTAGTCCAAGAGACAATGATGTACGTACGAATGTACGAATCAATATCAAATCAAATCAAACCATTTACTCAATACTCAATTATTTATTGCATTTCATAGTGTGTCACAAGGTCTTACAAAATTTATTTGCAGAATACATATGATTTTTACACCAGGTCTTACAATAATGTTTATACAATAGTACAATGTATTCAACCTATATTCAGGCATGCAAATTTATTATAAGAGTACTAAAAATCAATAATTTATATAATTGATATGCTATGTCCTTTCTCTTGTGTGAAAGGTAGGGAGAAGAGGAGAAAGAGAGAGAGGAAGAGAGAGAAGATTTTTTCAACACCACCAGATGGTATGCATTACGTAACGTAGAAGTTAGCTAAGGCAACAGAGTTAAATAGCCGCTTCTAGTGTAATGAAACCAAGTGGAATGTTTAACAAAAACTGAGTACAAAATTAAAATATTTATTTTGCCTGCGGGTATTTATTCAGAGCTAGTGTAGAAAGCTGATTAGATATCAGAAGAATTCTGTGTTTACATTTTATAAAGTGTCAGTCATTGCGATAACCAATGTAAATTAAATAACCCAAAATTTGGGTGACATTTGCCATAAGTGTCACAGTTGTTATATCGTGGTGGGGGGTAAATGGGGGGAAGTGTGTCGGTCTCGCCATCTCTCTACCCGACCACCATTTTTTAATCAATATGCTATTAATTGTTTTACCTTACGGTTGTCCTCAGCTTATATACGTCCCACTGCTGGGCTACAGGCCTTCCTCATGGAGAAGCACATGCAGAGTATGGGCCGTAACACCACCATGCTGGCCCGATGCGGGTTGGTGGGTAGAAAGAGTCGCAAGAGCGACCGGGACCAACGGCTTAACGTGCCTTGCGAAGTACGGAGGTGCTCGAGATCACAAAATTTTGGTCACCCATCCACGGCCTGACCATGGCGAAGGTAGCTTTGTTTTCAATCGTAAGCTAAAGCTAACTAACCGCTTCGCCACCGATCTCTTCCTTACCTTACGGTGCATCATCATAATCAGCTAGACATAGTCCTCCCCTAGAGATTTCCATTATTATCGGTGTTTATTTGTCCTTCGTCATGTTTTTAATACTTGTTGAAACTTGAAGTATTCAATAACCTTCAATTTACGACTCATAATGTAAGCCTTGCCCTTAATTTGGATTTATAAACACTAAAACACCATTATAGTTAACTGAAAATTTCATAAGCCTTTATTAATTAGAATGTAAGGAAAATTTTTACAATATCAATATTTTTTAATTCTCACAATATCAGCGTATTATTTAAGATCAATAAAACATCCATAATTTATAAACAAGTAATACGAGCAACACCAAATTAGGATCTATTCCTTGGCATTATTGTAATCACCATTGAGGGTAAAATTCTGCAGGGTATGTAATTTCTGTAACAGGGTTGCCGTTCTCAATCACCCAAGCCTTGCCACTGTCAGAAGTCTTAAATACTTCCACGGTAGCCTCGCCTACCACCTCTGCATTCTGCCAATAGCTTCGTGTCTTAATAGAATCTATTTCTTCCAGCAAATATTGCTGATTCTCAGTTGCAAGTTCTCCGTCCAATAAATTTGTCACAGTGAACCCTGGGCACATAGCTATAACTCTGACACCTGACTTCTCATAATTTAAACTATGCCCTAAAGTATTCGTAAATCCCACTACTGCATATTTGGAAGTTTTGTAGAAAGTACAAAAAGGATCTATCTTGTACCCGTAAATAGATGCCATGTTTAGAATTGTTCCACCATTACCACCTTTGTCTCTTCTCATGTGTTCCCAGAATTTCATAGACCATTCGACTGTGGCTATCGTATTTACTGCTAAAGTACGTTGAAGTGAACTCTCGTCCATAATTCCTGCGTTGTTAACTAAAACATGAATAGTTTCAAACTTGTCTATGATTAATTTGAATGTTGTGTCTAAATCTTTAGTTACATCGCATTTGTAGAACACTGCTCTTTCTGCTCCATATGAGTTCAAAATGCTTGCAGCTTTTACACCGTGTTCTTCATTTACGTCCAAAATAACAACAACCTTAGCATCTTCACGTAAGAAAGCTTCTGCGATGGCAAAACCGATTCCTCTCGAACCACCGGTTATCACGACCACTTTGTCCTTAATTCTTCGCACCATATTTGGAACTGTTCGTGTCTGTTTATCAAATCATTCTGAATGCACATGTTTTTGAGTGATTTAATTATCACCGCCGTGCTGATAAGCGGTCCACATCTCCAAATATGCTATGTTTTCAACACGGTTATGTCTGTAACTTTGGAGATGAATTGCAAGTTTCTTTATTCAATTCAATTAGTGATGATTCTTCTAAGTTGGCGCACATAAAAAATAATTATTTTATTAAAAAATAAAATAATTAGTTTTATGTGTTACATATGCAATTGTTTGTCTAATAAGTGAAAAATACTATATTTTACTATTTCTACATTTACTTTTACTCTGTCTGTAATCTGAGGATTGTGGTCAGCAGTAAAGTTGCTTTTACACATATAATTAATTCTGAAGATCAGTCACAATTTGTGAAGGGTAATTTTACGGTATAAAATACTAGTCAACGGTCAGAAAACGGTACACAATAACAACTTCTATTATTTGCTATGGTGTTCACCGTGACCGCCAAGGGGTTAAAGAGATAGTACAGACTGACACTCCAAACTTTATTGTTACATGCTACTCCGTGATAAGATTTTTTGTTTCCGTTGATATCGTTGTTTTGTATTTCGACAAGTAAGATAACTTATACAAAAAAACATCACTCATTGTATTTATACTTATAAGCATTTTTTAAGTTTATTATGATAAGCTATTCAAATAAAACGAATATTTAAAGTAAACGGAAGTTTACTTTCATACAAGAATGGTTTAATAGATGATACGTTGATGATATATTTGGAGTGTGCTCTGAACGCAACTCGTCTCTTACGAATTCCCTTTTTGTCAACAATGTAAGCGAGCAGTTTCTTTTCCTATAATTTCTAATGAGTCAAATAAAGTCGTGTTATGCCAGAGAGGATCTTTTAGGGTGGTTTCATACGTGGGCTGGCCGCTAGCGATGGCCGCGCGCGTGCGCTTACAATTATAAGAGATACCTTCGTTTCACAACGCCTTTCGTCCATATGTATGGAAATCTCGCCGGCGCTGGCCACATTCTATCTCTACCCAAAGGTTGCCTGGAAGATATTGCTATTAGCTACAAGGCCACCTGTGTTGCATAGTATTATTTTTTAACTATATTTCTAAGTTTTATTTGTTGCAATAAATAAAGAAACGAATGCTTCTAATGTAATTTTTCAGAATAATTCCAAACATCGACAACAACAAGCCTAGCACCCATTGCATGCAATTTGCATTATTTAGTGTCTTAACTCTTTTAACAACCGCGTCGGAGATATTGAGGTTACGAGCAACTTCCATATGTTTAAGGTTAGTCTGTAACTATCGTCCGTCCTCAGCCTATAATTGCACTGCTGGGCACAGGCCTTCCTCATGGAGAAACACATGAGGAGTATGGGCCATAACACCACCACGCTGCCAATACGGTAGCAATTGCGACGGGACCAACGGCTTACCATTGCGAAGGTAGCTTTGTTTTCGGTCGTAAGCCAAAGCGTACTAACCACCACGCCTTCGAGCTCCTCAACTGTGAATGATTAGAGATAGTTAAACCTCTCTTTTGAGCATGGACAGTCAAGGAAATCTTATGATATCGATTTTAAAAGAGCTCGCTATAAAACAGAAACAACTGTAGAGCCTCGAACACAACCCATTGGTAAGCTTAACAATTTGAACTTAAATACGGGCGGTTAAGTTCACGAAGATACCAAGAGCTGGCAACTTGGGAAGAGTTTAAGTATTTAGTAGGTACAAGACGAGTCGGTACGAGGTTCTACTTGCAGCGGGCTCAAAGTAAATGTAAATCTAAAACAATGTTAAAGTTTTAACTTCTGTAATTTTTGCATGTTATTAAAAGACTTCAACTTTTAATGTCTTCTGGCGAAAGCCGAGTGATTTGTTCAGCAATATGAAGTTGCCATACGTCGATGCCGCAGGGATTACATGATGCCATCTCTAAGGCCCTGGATTTGAACCCCACGTGAATGTGTGATGAATATATCTCGGTCCTTTCCTTGGTTAGTTTTAGATGTTTATAAAATTGGATAGCTTTCTAATATTTTCATGTAAATTTAAAGTATGTAGTAACTGTATGCTCTTTGACCAGAATTTTTCGCGTTATTTCCTCCCTCGCACATTCTAACTATGGAATAAATTTTTGCAAGAAGTTATTTCTGAAGTCATACGACCTGCAGTTCTTGAAGAAGAGAGCGAACTCCTACCTCAAAAGGTTTGCAACGTATTTGCAGTTCCACTGAACTTGCAGCCTATGGGTAGGGTTGGTCACTTTATAACGGGTGTACTTTAAGTAATATAATTAATTATAGGAATGGAAGGCTGTGTACAAAACTGCGCAATTTATTAGGTTTAAAAAAATATTTTTGTTCGTTTAAGCCCGCTTTCAGTATGACCACCAGATCCCTGTAAACCACAATAGGGCGCCAGTTCAAGCGGATTGTGGGCTCGTTCTAGATAATGCCGTCTCGGTGTTTGATTGATTACTGCTCAGTGTTGAACTTAACAAGCGTTTAGCGGATAACGTTGCAGGTACCTACTTAGCCAAGTTATACGATGTAAATTTTGGAGATGTAAAATCTAAAGGTTAATCGGTTACAAAAACATTCGAATTTTGATCACAGAATTGATATTGGTAGAAGAAAAGAAATCTCATAAATTGTAAAATACATAACCTAATCATCAGATATAAATCAAAATTTCGCATGATAAAGAGGAGAGTCTGTTGTGGTGTACCGGGTACAATATGTGGCAATCTAATTGGTACAGACATGGGACGAATAGACAACTTTTTGAAGGTATAATCCCTTTTGGATATCGCTGCCCTCGTTTTTTATAAATTGCCAGATACCTAGTAACTATTTGTCGAAGTCTTAGTTTGTTTCTTTCGTGTCTTACGGGTGCAATATGACAGACGCAGCCCAGCCCGTACTGATGAAACGCGTGGGAAGAAAAGCGTCCGCGGTTTTGCCGACGTGCCTGTGCCGGTCTGTCCGGTTGTGGCGACTCGGGACTTCAAAGGTGTGGTACGAGCCCGTACGTGCTCGTCTATTACGGTCTGATGTCGTTCGCGAAAAACACAGACGCTGACAGATCTATTTGGACTTTATGGCATCACTGGAAGGGCCTTGTGCGCGATTCGTCTCTGTCGTCGTCGGCCGTGCGCCATGAATCTGCGTACGTCTGCAATATCACAGACCGTGGGAAGCCAGTCTAGTAATTAGTATAATATTTACCAAAATAAAACTAACTCAGGGAATAATCTTTGAAAAATTTTGTCTACGAACATTGGCATAGCTTAGAGAAGGATAATAACTTAAACGTCGCTGTTCTTTAAACTTTCCAATGATAAAGCTCGTAAAATTTATCATTTTCAATCCAAAATGTGCCCAAATTCTTAACGATCACGTCGACAACACATCACGTCCTGCCAGGCCCCAGCGGAACAACGCAATCTCCAAGATTGGTCCTCAGCCCCGGGCCCATTATTCCAACGTTACGGAGATTAGATACCGATCCAGGAATTAGGGACCCAGGGACTTTGGCGATGGGAATTCGGGACGCTTAAAACTTGTGTAGGGAAGCAGAAAAATGGATGCAATGAGCTGTACTGATTGGAATGTTTTACTGATATAGAAATGGGGATAGAAAATATTCTGCTACGAAATGTCAAGGAAATTCGAATGGTTACGAAATTTTTTACTGATTTGTCGCTAAAATTTGATGTTATTCAAATAGCATTGGTTCAAATGGTTTAGATATGTTAAGTGTGACTTCAGAGCCGTGTGTCACAATATATAAAAAGCTACCTTCGCCATGGTGAGGCCTTGGATGGGGACCAAAAACATTGTGATGCATTGGGCCGGCAAGGTGGTGTTATGGCCCATACTTCTCATGTTTTTCTGTGTCCAGTAGTGGGATGCTCATAGACTGAGGATGGACTGAATAAAAAGATAAATCTATAATGACGGTTACGAGTGATATGTTGAGTATTATTGAGCTTTTTACTCAAATTGTTATTTATGGAAGTTGGCAATTTACTTACTTTAGAATGAGAAAACTTGTATGTATCATTCTTGGAGAAAGCCGCCGCAACTCGTTTGCTCTTATCTAAATCCCATATTATTGGACACGTAGCGTTACCACTTAAGATGGCGTTACAGATTAATAAGATTTATTTTGGAACTTAATGTTTTGCAAATAGATAATACTGGATAAGGATAATTTTGTATCATTAAATCATTCTGTTGCGTTTACGCATCTGTTTAAAAAAGGGGAATTGGAAATCTGGCTATTACTTTCGTATAATACATACAAACACATACACACACGACCCTAAGGGTTAGTCAGAGACAAGGAAAAAGGACCGCAAATGCACTCCACTGCCATAGTCCGCGCATCACCAAGCAGTGACTGCACTCAGCGTGATAGGTGGTGAGCCCGTCGCCGCTATAAGCTATTGGATGGTTGTGCAGTTCTAAGTCCATAAGTCACCTTTTACGACACCCAAGGGAGGAGATGTGTTGGTAGTATTCTTTTAATGAGCCGCTTCTTCTTCGCCCATGCATGCTCTGCATAGAGGGCTGTCGGTGAAATCTAAATTGAAAAGGTGCCTGTTAAAATAGCTATGTCCTGTTATGGCTCCCGTTACTAGACGTAATCGAGCCTTAGTTAGCTGAAGGCGGAAGGCGGGAGGTGGGGTCTATTCGTGGTAGCGCGAGTCTAGCCTGTATATATTCTTCCAAGTTGTTCCAGTAGTTCTCATAAGCCACTACCACACGGCCGTACCGCCGGCCGTACGCTTTACCATATCATTTAATGGTTCATTATGTGCCCTATTATGGGCTCTGAGAGGATGTTATCGATGTATGATTACATATCATATCATAACATATCATAGTGACCGGTAAAAGTGGTGACGTCCGTCTTAACTTGGCAATCGCTTCTTTGGGCTTGTTGTCTTATGTGTAATCTTCACACAAATCTCCATACACACTGCAACTCGCGCAGAGGATCTCTTCAAGCGGACCAAACAAGAGATTCAATGTACTTTTTTAAAAGACTTTTTAACTTTTTTCTTACCGAAGGAAGATCTTTACCAGTTATGTAAATTTCCGTCGGTTAGAAACTTATATATCGCAAACACAGTTTTAAAGGTACACGAAGGCTTGGAATATGATCCTAATGTCATATTGCAAGCCTTCATGGAAAAGGCTAAAGAAAGAGTATATGAGTCATAACAATTTTATAACCAATCAGCAGTAGTATATAATAGAGTAAACAGGGAATTATATATATACCACAAATCATGTCGTGAATGTGAGAAAACTGCCTGGCACAGGCTTACAGCTTAAAAGATGGCTCCAATCCTATTTTAAGATAAGTTTTTTGTTTTTTTTTATGTTTGTCAATATGCAATAAAAAAGATATTTCATTTCATTATTTCATCCAGTGTGTATTTGTACTTCTAGTACAAGCCATCTTTGTAAAAAACTTCACTTTTTAGTTGCGTTAAAAATGTCAATTCTATGAGAGACGTGATTTCAGCTTTTCTCCGATAGAAGCTTTTCATGTTTCCCATAGGCAATTTCTATGGGAAACAGTTTAAACGCAATTTAAAAAGTTAAGTCTTACACACTGATAACTTACAATAGGGGTACTTATTACTATAGATAAACGATGTTGTTCTAAAAGAACCTTAATTCTCAATTAAAAGCTATCATAATATTGTCTTAATTACCTATAGCTCTGTGAAATGTAAGCAAAATAAAGACGCAACGTCCCTTCAAAGACAGGCTTTGATCGGACCATTTAAAGATGGAATCAAAGGTTTCGCGCCCGCTCGAGGCTACCCAAGAACTAAAAAGTAATTTAACTTTAAATTTTTCTGAGATGCGAAGCTGCGCTTAGTATAAGTTTAAGAGTCAATAATATTTGTGATGGTACTTACTAAAGATCTTGCTTACCTCGCACAGAAGAAGTATTAAGAACTTAAAGTTGGAAAGTAATCTAAGTTATTGTTATTAAGTTTCTGTTTAGGTTCTTTGTGGTAGTCTATTAATATTAGGTCCTTAGAGATTTTGGGGAATTCTGCATTTTCCGTACTAAAAATTTTTCAGTTTTCTTCACAACGACAAATCCAAAGATAATAATATTTGGCATGTATCATTAGACAAGCTTTAACAATATGTGTAATATCACACTTCATAAAAATTATTCATCGTTTTTATGTTAATGAAAATCAAATGATGTATTCGGGAGGCACTTAAAAAGAGTTGTCTCCGTGTCCAATTTTAACACAATTAAACATACAACAAATTATCAAAACAAATCAAAAGAGCTCAAAAATATAGTCTATTTTTAGACGAGGTAATTTTTTTTAGGAATACTCTGAATCTTAATAGTTACAGACAAAATACTAAGAGAGAAAAAAACACCAATTTCATAGGTAAGGACCCAATATTAGCTAATACTCTGGGCATGTTTCGATCTCATCGATACCCCTTAATCTAAACTGTCGGTTCACGGATTCGGTTCGGAAAGTCACGTCCCGTCTCGCTCTAATTTGCGGCAATAAAAAGTAACAGGAATAGAGATTCGTGATTCGTTTAGTTTCCGACGGTTTAGAATAAGGGAGCTGGGGGATCGCACTAAATAAAAACGTATTTACACTACGTCACAGTCGAAAACACTTTGGCCCATCGAAATATTTGGCCCAGGGCACGCAAATACGAGAGTATGTAGTGCGGACGGGCCGTTACGTTTTCGACTGTGATTCGGGTTATGGTAAATATGTAAGTAATACGAACTAAATGCATTTTAGTAATTTTTGTCTGCATAGTTTGTAATATGTAACACATATCAAAATATTATCACGCCTATTTCCCTTTATTTGTGGGCAGCGGTAGCTGAGTTGGGATGGCCGGGGCACTGTTCACTGGAAGCGCGTGTTCGTTCTTACCGCCGCCACTGAGTTTAAAATAAACTTTTGTACAGTTCATTGTGAATATCGCTTGCCTCACATTGTGCCCGGTGTTTGGTAACAGGCTCGTCACCTGTTATATGGGAACCTAATATATCTGGCGGAATGTGGGTGTTTAACACCTCTGCCTACCCCTTCGGGGAAAGAGGCATGATGATATGTTAAGTGTGTTTTTTCCCGAAGGGGTAGGCAGAGTGTATTGCAGACCCACATATAAATAAGTTGTAAATAAGTTTCCTATGAATATTTTTTCAAATTCTACTCGCAAAGAGTTTGCTGAAGAAACTACCAAATAAATATTCTGGTTTCTTTCTAATTTTAAATTTGTTTTTTTCTTTATCGTGGTTTTGTGCTCTATGACTGTCGCTCGTAGCAGCGATTTTTATATTGTTTTTGTGACCTTTGACATTATATGTATAACATATCATTAGGCGTCATTCCCCGAAGGGGTAGGCATAGGTTTTACCACTCACATTTCACCAGATATGTTCAGTCCTTTTTTCTTTTTCGTGACTTTTACTCATATTTAATATGATTTTGGGATAACAGTTGGATTCAACGAGCATTTTACAGGCAAACTTTGAATTAAAAAAACAAACATGAGCCACAAAGTTTTGGGCACCCATTCAAGTTACAACCATGACTAAAGTTCCTACGCTGCAATTATATCTTGCACGTAATTCATAATGTAACATTAAGCGTTCTCCTAAATAATTAACATTGAGTTTGTAGGTCATAGTAAATGTGTTGGCAATTCCCCGATATACAGGTTTGTGCAAAATTGAAGCGAGCAACCAATCAAGTTGAGCTTTCCCTGGGGAGAGGTAACACGTGCTTCGGGATATTCGGCAGGCGGATCAAAAGCTGACGCCGAAATGGACGAATATTTATTGTGTATTTTGATAATCGTTAGCTATTTGCTTATTTGTGTTTTAAATGTAAATGAGGGATGCTTGATTCTGTATTCTTTGTCGGCCATTTGTTTGCTAGATAACTTTTACTTTCCATTTAACGGGACATCAAATCGTCGTTCTTTATACTTCTCAATGAATTCCACTGTCGAAGAATGTATTAGGTCCTTACCTATGAAATAGGTGTTTTGTATGGAAATTTTGGGGAATTCTGCATTTTCCATACTAAAAATTTTCAGTTTTCTTCACAACGACAAATCCAAAGATAATAATATTTGGCATGTATCATTAGACAAGCTTTAGTAATATGTGTAATATCACACTTCATAAAAAATATTTATCGTTTTTAAGTGAATGCGAATAAAATGATGTATTCGGGAGGCACTTAAAAAGAGTTGTCTCCGTGTCCAATTTTAACACAATTAAACTTACAAAAAATTATTAAAACAAATCAAAAGAGCTCAAAAATATAGTCTATTTTTAGACGAGGTAATTATTTTTTAGGAATACTCTGAATCTTAATAGTTACAGACAAAATACTAAGAGAAAAAATAACACCAATTTCATAGGTAAGGACCCAATATTAAAGTTCGTATAAAATTCAGAAGTACTTTCCAGACTGTTTTCGGTAGTAGTCAATAGCAAAACTGTAAATTAACTACATTTCGCTTGGTAAATGTAACTAAACAAGAAAAATCTTTTGTTTGCGAATACCGGTGTTCGTGGTCTACCAAGGGGTGAATAATTCAATCATTAATCATAGGCTTTGTTTTTATATCATGGCAACACGAGCTTCGTTCGCGTTGTTTTCTACAAGTGTGAAATTTCTACTCTATAGCATAACAAAAAAAATAATATTATACGAGTATATAATATCAACCCGCATTGGGCCAACTAGGTGATTTTACGGCCTATACTCCTCATGTTTTTTTCCATGAGGAAGGCCTATGCCCAGCAGTGGGATGTATAATAACGAGTATAGGCTGAGGACGATACGAATATAACTACTTCTTGAAAATGAAAATAAACTTGTTTTAAGCAGAATTTTCGGTAAACAGAACGATACTAGACGCGTAGTTTTCATTTGATTTTTTTATTAATAAAATCTCAAATCAAAAACGTTCCGTTTTTGGCGACTACATTTTGATCTGTTTTCTACAAGATTCATAAAATTAACGAAGCCAAAAGCAGAACGGACGTAAACCGTAAACTTTTTATGTGACTTACCATCACATTGGTTTGTAAGTTCTTCGATTTGGTAGAAAGACCTTGTAAGTAAAGTTATTGGGACGCATCCGTCGGGGTGCTCCGCCGGGCGTGAAGCGTCATGAAGGGGATTAATTACAGTTGAAATGCTTTTTAAACTAGGTGAGCACACATTTAACAATTTATTTTAAAGGAAAGCTTTGCCAAATGAGTGCTCTAGACATTACAGTTAGACTAAATGTTTTTAGATTTGAATTTCGATGCCCATTCATTTTTAGACATATTTGTACATTTTCCCCCGAAGTCTTTGAAGAAGGTTTGGTAAAGGAAAAGTGAACGAACATTTACCCGAAACGTTGTTTCGACGTCGTACGGTGCACTTGTTTTTCACGGGACGACAGTAATGGAATATTCTTCTGGAGATTGATGGTCAGCCCGACATTTGAATTTAATTAACTTTCCTGAATCAGCTTTGGTTCAGTTAAAATTATTGACATCACTGTTTGAAATCGCAATATTTTGCCACGGGCTTACATTTTGTCCAGTTAAAATGATTTTTCTATTCGCAAAAATACATATTACTTATTCTATTTCTCACATAGGTGCTTTGCAATTATTTCTATAAATACTAGCATATTAATGGATGTGTCATGATGAACAAGTGCTTACGTTGAGCTTTGATCGTTGTTGATTATAAACGTTGTTGGATAAATATCAAAGGATACAAATTCGCTTCGTTCTTTTGACGGCCCTTTTGATCTGTCAGTTCAGCCGAAACATATCCGCGTCTAAACACCACGTCCTACGTCCTAACCAATCAATGTATTGTTCGCATTCAGTGACTTCCAGCGGACCTTACGGCGGCGTTTCCTTTTAGACATCACAATGAGGATCTTTTCGATTCATCATTATTGTCACCAGGACGTCAGGGAAGTGCTACCCTATTCAGGCAATTTGAGTGGTAGGTTTTATACCACGCGAATCGCCTGAATAGGGTACGCCGCGGACTGTACCATTACAAACAAACCCAGATCCTGTTAGTGTAGTATGCCGATGTGACTGCAATATTAATAATGTGTGGGTAGAAGAATAATCACGGGCCCACCCGAGCAGCTCGTGACCACGGTTGGTGTATCTCAGCCGAAACGTCGGGCAGTAAGTAGTATCTATATACTACATAATGTACGTCCCGTGTAGTCCTGTTAGTATAACTTTTAGGTATAACCCTCGTCCCCTGTGTTGGACATCAACATTTATGTATTTTCCAAATAATGTTGCCAAATAAATTAAGCACTCTTCAGATATTCTAATGTTCAGATTTATTCAAATGTCAAAATACATTTTAACTAAAATTGAACTGGAAATTTCATTATTAAGATAAATTGCCGAAAGTAGCAACAATATCCTCCGCCGAGTTGAAATCTTTCAATTAAGACTGGATCGATATAATTATTTAAATTTATCCAGAGGACCGGGTGGGCGCGTCTGGGGTTGTTAGTTTTGTTTTATTTATCTTGCTGATAAAGTGGTAATGAATACAAAGCCTGATTTAAATAGGATTTTTCGGGGTCACCGCAAGGAAGCGGATAAGCTGGTAATGGAAGATTTTTAGCTGTGCACAAAATGGGTGTTTAGGAAATAAAAGTTTGCGGTACCTATTTTGGTGAGACTAATGCTCGATTTCACCAACATCCTTTTAAACAAGACATAGCTAAAAGTCACTTAAACTAAAAGTACCCCTAAACGAACATCTAACTTCACCTTAGGTGTGCCCTAATGATGGTGAAAAGGAAATAAATTTTAAGTGTCACCTAAAATATCGTAAGTCACACCTAAAAGTTAGGGGTTGATGGTGCAATCGGGCATAAGGAAACTAAGCGCTGGCGTGGCAAGGCATGACCCGGCAGGTTATGCTTCGGGATCCCGCAGCATTCCGTCGCATCCTGCTGCATACCGTGGCATCCTGCTGAAAGCTGAGCTTTTTGGAATCAATCAGATAAGCTCCGCGGGGATTTGAAGTTGGTTGTGTGCCGCACGTGAACGAATCTTGGCACGCTTGCCATGCAGTCAGTAAGAGACATAAAAACGCGCGTACCATTGCGTCATCGTGAACCGAAATGAGGAGCTCGGTGACGTAGTGGTTAGTACGCTTTGGCTTCCATTGAAAACAAAGCTACCCTCGCCATGTCAGGCCGTGGATGGGTGACCAAAACTTGGTGATCTTGAGCTTCTCCGTGCTTCGGAAGGCATGTTAAGCCGTTGGTCCCGGTCGCTATTGCGACTGTTTCTACCCACCAACCCGCATTGGGCCAGCGTGCGTGTTACGGCCCATAATCCTCATGTGTTTCTCCATGAGGAAGGCCTGTGCCAGCAGTGGGACGTATATAGGCTGTGGACAAACCGAAATGACCGATGCACAAGTTTTAACCTTATTTCAACTTTCTTAGTAATCATTATTCCTCGACACAATGTGACCCACGCGTTTCGCTTGATGCAGTAAACGCCACGGCAACTCGTAGATTGAAATGCCATGATACTTCATGCCACATCTCGTGGCATATCGCGAGGTATCAAAAATTATCTAAATCACTTTATTAGTTTTAAAATCCTTTGCTATGACATGCCGTGCCGCCCTAAGCCTCTCATTCTGCCATATACATAAAACACATGTTGGAACCTCTTTATATTGG
Source organism: Parapoynx stratiotata (assembly GCA_910589355.1). Taxonomy (NCBI): domain Eukaryota; kingdom Metazoa; phylum Arthropoda; class Insecta; order Lepidoptera; family Crambidae; genus Parapoynx; species Parapoynx stratiotata. Next base: position 912,045 of record OU342467.1, on the reverse strand, counting down.
GTCCTTACCTATGAAATTGGTGTTTTTATTCTGTCTTAGCAATTTGTCCGTAACTATTAAGTTTCAGAACATTCTCATAAAATAATTGCCTCTTCTAAAAATAGACCATATATTTGAGCTCGTATTATTTAACTTGATAATTTTTTGTAAGTTTAATTGTGTTAAAATTAGACACAAAGACAATTATTTTTAACTGCCTCCCGAATACATCATTTGATTCATTTGATTTGCATTAACATAAAAACGAAGAATAATTTTTATCAAGCGTGTTCACACACATATTGCTATAAAGCTTGTCTAATGATACATGCCAAATATGTATCATTAGACAAGCTTTATCTTTGGATTTGTCGTTGTGAAGAAAACTGATAAAATGTTAGTATGTTAAATTCAGACATCCCCAAAATCTCCATACAAAACACCAATTTCATAGGTAAGGACCTAATATTATAAATAGCATGAGATACTCTGTGTTTATTTTGGATTTCATTCATAAAAATGTATTTATCATAGTTGTCCGAATAAAATAATTGAAAAGCAAGAACGTGTTTTCTATACATATTGTGGTGTGGAGACCGAGAACAGTCATAATCTGTACGCACCTTATAGTATCGACGCCTGTGTCCCTCTGCTACTTAAATGTCTTTAAACACCTGAATATTAAATTGAATACGATAGATATATTTGGGTTTGGTGTAATATTCCCGATTGTGATGTTGTTTTAGTTAAGACTAATGATAAACGTCCGTTTTGGCCGATTTTGGCCAGTATAGGTTATTCGAGGGTTTGACGAGGTTCTTAGGATAGCTGAGGTTAGGTAAAAATAGTACACTGATTGGACCTATTCAAAGGATTTCCTTTTGAATTTAATATACCTCAGTAATATATGACTCGAGCTGGCCGACCTGTCAGGGCTCCTGAGCGATTAAAGTAATTAAATTTTGGTTACCGACATTTTGTTTATATAATGAATTGTTGTTTCTTCAAGGTTGTTTCTTTTGTTTGTTTGCTGTAACTTTGTTAGGCTGGAGGATGTTAGATCCTCTTTATATTATAAATAGCATGAAATACTCTTTGTCTTTTTTAATCTCCGTCGACTTCCGTGGTTGAGTGGTCTGTATGCCGGTCTCAAGACAATCCCAATGGAGACAAATGTTTGGGTGAGGAAATTTCAGGCATTTGTTCTCTAGTCTTGGATGTTTATCTTATATTTATATTGATAAATATGATATTATGTATTTATCCGTCATCTAGTGTCCGTAACACAAGCAGCATTAGTTGCTAAAAATGGGGCTAGTTGATAGGTGTGAATGTATGAAGACATTTATTTATTTATTCTCATAGATATAAAAAAGTATATGTCATTGTTGTCCGAATACAATTATTGAAATGCAAGAATATGTTAAAAAATCGTGAATATACAGGGTGTTACTGATCATAGAGCATCCTTTAAGAGCACACATGCATCTGCTGCACAATTAATAACATTTTCCATCTAATGATTATTGACATTATTGTTTTTTTTTGTTATGTTAGTAATATGTCAATCTTATACAGGTTGAAATTCGATAAACTGCACAGTCTGTTGCCATGTCCCTAGCACATTGCGAGGCTAGCTATAATATTATTTTACATCTCTCATGTTCGGTAAGTAGGTCCTTAATACCCCCAGATGCGGGTTGTAAGTGATCAATTACCGCCCTAGGTTAATAATGTAGCTAGAAACGCCCTAGGGCGGTAAGTAATTAAAAAATAAACTCTTTCAAAAAGTTCGCGTACATCTAACCATCTTACTGGCACTAGACATCATGCATTCAGCCCAATGACAAAAGAGGTCGCTTCGCTATTTTCATCAATTTTGAATATCGAACGGCGAAGCTAAATTTAGTTCTTGAAAATAAATTTATTTATTCTTGTGACAAAAGAGGTCGCTTCGCTATTTTCATCAATTTTGAATATCGAACGGCGAAGCTAAATTTAGTTCTTGAAAATAAATTTCTTTATTCTTGTAATGCCTTTTTTTCCACTTACCTCACAATCGAGATGTAAAGCAGAGTAGTTAGCTCGGGTGTAAGCATCAATTGCACCCTCGAACTATAAGCGCCCTCGCTGCGCTCGTGCGCCTAAATATCTCGGGCTGCAATTGATGCCTTACAGCCCTTGGCTACTAATCTACTATTATAACACCTCCCACTACATATTGTTAAGTAGACCACCACAATATATTGTTAAGTAGTCTCACTTTTGACAAAAAGGTGTCATTTTGTCAGTTGAAAAGCCATATTGATTGACAAAGTTTACAAGTAGCTTGGTAATTATCAAAGCACGTCACGTGGTCACCCATCCCACTCCGACCACCGTTAACGACCCTTGACTTAATCAATATTCTAATCTAAGCGACACAACTTTGAAGATAAGGGCGGTTTAAACAATGCCGTGGTTAGTACGGGAAGCGAGAGCGAAAAATTACAGAATGGTTTGTTTTATTCTAAGTGATATTAAATCTACAGTGATAAGTATCTGGATTTTATAGTGCACTACCAGTTGCCACAATCTGCACTTCTCTAGTGCAGGAGGCAGCAGTGGACACGTATTCAAGTGATCCGTTAATTGAGATAGAAAAGTCATATTATAAAGTTCAGGATTTTATTTGAATTTAGTTTAATTTGCCACTATAAAGTAGTGGACATTAATGGTGTTAGGCGGAGCTATAATATATTTTGATGTATATTATAGTTCGATACATCTCAATACATTTCGTTACATCTTTCAGTTATAATATATAATTATTTTTATGTGCCTGGATGCGAAAATTAAAAGCAGTCTCACGAGGAATGTTTAAAAAAACATACTGATTGTATGCGATACCCAAGAAAATTGAAAGCTATGCATCTCGAGATGTAATTTACATTAATGTATACGAGTATTATGGCTGATGCCTGTGAACTCCTAAATACTCTTTTGTTTTTTTTACTATTGCAAAGGATGGCATTATAATATATTTTTTGCCTGAATATACGTTCCACTGCTGGGCTCAGGCCTTTCTCATGGAGAAATACATGAGGAGTATGGGCCGTAACACCACCACGCTGGCTCAATGCGGTTGGTGGGTAGAAACAGTCGTAATAGCGACCAGGACCAACGGCTTAACGTGCCTTCCGAAGCACGGGGAGCTCGACATCACAAACTTTTGGTCATCCATCCACGGGATGACCATGGAGAAGGTACCACTACGCCACCGAGCTCTTCATCATAATATACTATGTGTTCAGTACAATATTAGTACTGAACATATTATTAATATTTAAATTATTAAAATATTTATTGTAAATTTATTATATGTTGTTGTACTAATTTTATTATCTAAAATGTTTTATTTGTAACAGCAACTATTTGTAATTTTAATATTTTTGCTCTATGGCAACATTCTCTCTCTTTTGTCTTCTGAGTTGCACCTATGTGCAACGCCTTTGAAAATAAAATATTTTAAATATTCAAAGCGCCTAGTTATTTCCGCAACACTATGGTTTAATTATATATTTTTATTATTATGTTTATCTAGGCATATCTGCATTGTAATTGGGTTCTTGCCAGCTTCCCAAACCAAGGTAGTGAACTGGCTAAAAGAAATTAATAGTTCAAACAAATCAATTTATATGACAATTTTTATTTTATTTATAATTTTTGGGCTTATTTTAATCTTAAGATAGGTCATCTTAAGTGTATTGTTTCGTCGTCTTCAGCCTATATGCGTCCCACCACTGGGCACAGGCCTTCCTAATGGAAACAAACATGACACTCGCCCAATCTGAATTAGTGTTACTTGTCAGCTCAACATTCATTTATTTTCATATTTTTAAGCTATTGCATAGCTTCTATCGCGGGCCTTGAGCGCGGGGACCGAATCCAGAAATTCCGTAACGAAAAAACCTCACGCTCCCCACTCCGATGCGCAAGGAGGTGTGGCTTGAAGGCCGTGCATGTTAAAATCCAAGGTGGTTACCAAAATGAAACACTGTGTCCAAGGCGAATACAAATTTTAATTAACATCGGTTTGACCATATAAGTCTATGAGAGTAAACAATAGTGCGTTTTAAAGGATAGGTGGCGCCATCTAGTGATACAACAAAGAACTAATTTTAACAAAGACGCCACTTTGGTTTTATTTATAAGCTAACTATTACACATTGTTTATTATGAGTTTTGTTATTTTATTAATTAGCTTATTAACATTTATTTTAGATAATTATTTTATGATTTAATTTACTTATAAGTGATCCGAAAGAAATAATGTATATGCAAACTACCAACAGTTTATATAATTTGTTTTCTTATCGGTCACCACGCTCAAAAAGTGTAACTTGAATTAATATCAGAAGAAAGAAAGAAAGAAAGAAAAACATTTATTGACCACAGGCACAAGCAAGACGCAAAATACACAAACAATCACATATAAGGTCAACTAGGACCCGACCTCAGCATATGCTGCATCAGGCGAAGCTGATACAGCGCTGGTATACTGGCCGGGCCTACATACATACATAATATTATACAAAATAAAAAATACACTTAAATTCACAATACAGTACAACAGAAACAACAAATAGAACAAATATATTAATAAATAGAACACAAAAGAAAAACAAGTTATGAATATTAATTATATAAAAAAAAGAAAAAACAAAAAAAGTGAGTGAAATGCATTACACTAGTATTTCAATGCAAACTACTAAAGAAAAAAAAAATCAAAGAAAAAGAAATACTGCATGAATAAAATAAATAAATAAAATTATAATTGCATAAGTTGATACAAAATGCTATGCAATAGCTTTACCGCGGCAGTCCCCGAGTGCCACACGTCTTTTTTTTTCAAAGTCAAAGTCAAAGTTATTTATTGCGAACTAAGTGTACATACATTAGTTGTTATAATAATACGGAACTTCACAACTTAGTTGCCTTTTGCAGGCACTGCAACATAACATGTAGGTAATAGGGCAATTGGTCTGTAGTTGTTTGGATCACATTTGTCATCATTTTTATGTAATGGTTTAATTAAAGTTATGTTAAGTAAATCCCGGACTTGACCAGCGAGGAAACTTTGGTTTATTAGGAATGTAAGAGGTTCCACAAATTGTAAAACACATTGTTTTAAGAGGAATGGCGGTACTTCATCTATACCGTGGCTGTTTATTTTTAATATGTTTAGGATTTCTTTCTATTTTAATATCACTATTCACACTTTTAAATCAAATCAAATCAAATTATTTATTGCTCCATAATCCATAATGTATATTCAGATAGTAAAATGTTAGGTTTAAAGTAACAATTATGGGCCTTGTGAGGCATTGCAAAAATTTTTGTATTTCTAAACTAATAATATAATATGTTTTCTTCCATATAAGTTTTATAGTTATACATATTAACATTTTATTTATATATGAATAATCACATTTGTTATTAATCAATTGCTTGTCATTGTCTTTTCTCACATTCTCGATTTAATCACATCCATTCCTTACATTCTTATTATCCCTCCTTAACAAATCATGTTTTAGCCGTGCTTATCGTTAGTTTTGCTGTATTAATATTTTTATTTCGAAGTTGACACGGTATCAGCCACGGCACAGTGTAAACGACCCTTGTAATGAATACCCGAAAACACGTCTTCGCAGATGCTAGATCGAAGTCTAATTGTAGAGTACACTCGGCGTTGATTTCGTTTGTCTTGTTGGCAATGTAGGACCAATTTGCGGGTTTGAGTGTATGCAAATGTTTGGTGATACGCCTCGGCGGTCTTTCATGTCGCAGCATTCATGTTGCAATAAGGACACGACACGTGTTATATTACAGTTTTACAATACAGGTTGATTTGAAAGCTGCTTAAAATATTTTTGGGGTATTTTCGGGGTTATTATTGTTCATCTATATGTGTGTGTGTGTGTGTGTGTGTGTGTGTGTGTGTGTGTGTGTGTGTGTGTGTGTGTGTGTGTGTGTGTGTGTGTGTGTGTGTGTGTGTGTGTGTGTGTGTGTGTGTGTGTGTGTGTGTGTGTGTGTGTGTGTGTGTGTGTGTGTGTGTGTGTGTGTGTGTGTGTGTGTGTGTGTATAACTCAAGGTGACTGACTGACATAGTGATCTATCAACGCACAGCCCAAACCACTGGACGGATCGGGCTGAAATTTGGCATGCAGGTAGATGTTATGACGTAGGCATCCGCTAAGAAAGGATTTTGATTCATTCTACCCCCAAGGGGATAAAATAGGGGATGAAAGTTTGTCTGAAACTTTGTCAATTTTAAACCGATCGTGCTGACACTTTGAGAGAAAATTAAAGAGTTCCCGTGGGATGGTTAAAAAACCATAGTAACCGCGGACGAAGTCGTGGGCAACAGCTAGTTATCTATCTATTGTATCTTTACCTTTATATTGCTTAAGAAAATGTTACAGTATCCAGAAAAATGGAGCTACTGCACATACAATCGGCCATTGACAATTTATACTTAACTTTTTTAACCCGGCGAAGATGTGGAATGGTCAATATGACCCGCCTCATTTTGTTTCGGGTGAACCTTTTTTTTCTACAGACGCACATTATTAAATTTCTCAGTAGCTGAAGCTAAAGAACGCCTCTTCCCTCTGTACTTCACTGCTTAGTCGAGCGTTGCTTACACAAGGAGGTACAAGCGCACAAACGCAATTTAAGGTTATTATGACCCTTCCACATCCATGACGTATTTTTATGTTTTTGTGTTAATCATTAAATTTAATTTTAAGTGTTTTTGGTCAAAATGTACAAAGAAAGTTTGAAGAGTTCGTTGGCGTATTCGTTCCTACGCTCCGGCTTTCGATATTAAAAACAAAGCTATTTTTGCATTTTTTTATTTTTGTCCTTGGATAGGTGACCAAAAACTTTGTGCTTTTGAGTATCTTCGTGCTTCGGAAGGCACGTCGTGTGTCTATTGCAATCGTTTCTACCCCACTGGCGCCCAGCATGGCGGTATTATGGCCTATATTCTTCCTGTGTATGTTGTGACTAATTTATTCTTAATATAATATTGAAAAATTATTGATCTCGTTAAAATTACCAAAAGAACTTTAATGACTCATAACATTGAGTGTAATTTTTGTTTTTATTCAAATGTTTAAGGCTGCCACAGTTGATTTATTTTTAGGACTTCGTTAAATTAAACTACATTAAAAATTTGTAACTGTAGTGCACTTTTTATTCTTAAAATCCTTTAATTAATTACCAGTTGATAAGTTAACTGACTTAGCTTTAATATGATAAATTAAATATGATATGCAGGGTCATACTGACCCTCCACATCCTCCATCATCCACTTTGTACCAGATCCTCGCCGGGTTAATCACTATACATGAAGTCTCTGGTCATCCCCACCTATATCATTGAGTATTAAACTTTTATGCAATCAATTGTTTTATTATTTAATCAACTATGATACGACACGTTATTTCAACGAAAAAAAAACGACGCATCGAAATATAAATACACTTCCGAACCAAAATTTTAAACTAAAAAAATAAATAATGAAAGCTCTATTCAGATGGAATACAACAATATCGAAACCTCAACATAAATAAAGTGAAATTATTTTATTTCAACATTTTTCGCTAGGAAAATTATATAGATGATTACTTATCCTTAATCGGAGGCGAAATCCCGCCGCTTCCCTCAGGAGGCGACCCCTGTCCGGGATTAAATCTGGCCCGTGTTTTGTATATAAATATTTGTTGTTTTTCTTATTAACATTTAAGGAAAATACAGAAATATCAATTAAATATCGCCGCGGAAATTAATATAGGAGCTAGGAGCTGAAGGCTTTGGGTTTGTTAATCAAGCAATCTCCGTTGCGGTTCATTGAGTATCTAACCACAGGAGATGCCAACAAGGTGTTTCCCCTTTCGCCAAAATTATATGATCAAATTTGAATTTTGAGATCATCGAACATCAAGTTGATGTGTACTGATATAAATGTCTCTCTGTAGAAATATACCTGTGTGCATAAAATATGTCGTGTGCGGGATTGATTGCAAATAGCATAAGTGTGAATTTTATTGGTGTGCATGCTTCCTGCCTTCCCGCTAGGATTGGCAGAATTTTTGTAACAGAAGTAATAGCGTTTGATATCCTGTCAAAACAAGAAAGAGACATAATGCTTTAAGTCCTGTTAAGATCCAGGATAACTGACCAAAATTGTGTGCCCTCGTTTCCTCTGCTTGGAAAGTTTGCTAAAGCTTGATCCGGTTGGTATTACAAGCGAAATGACACCAAAGCGAAATGTGAAGAAATTGCAAGCTTAGAATTTTTATTTTTTCTAAGCGAAGAGAATTTACTCTGAGAAGTTCTCACGTAGCACCTTGGCACCGGTAGTTCATTGGTATGGAATAATGATATCATCACTATGATTCAACCAAAAAATGTCTTCTGCTGGACACAGGCTGTGACAGGGTTAGGCACTATGTGTCGGCGAGCATATTTTCTTGGCCCGAAATGTCTTAAATATTAGGTCCTTATCTATGAAATTGGTGTTTTGTATGGAGATTTTGGGGCATTTTCCATACTAACATTTTTTCAGTTTTCTTCACAACGACAAATCCAAAGATAATAATATTATAATATTTGGCATCTATCATTAGACAAGCTTTAGTAATATGTGTAATATCACACTTCATAAAAATTATTTATCGTTTTTAAGTGAATGCAAATAAAATGATGTATTCGGGAGGCACTTAAAAAGAGTTGTCTCCGTGTCCAATTTTAACACAATTAAACTTACAACAAATTATCAAAACAAATCAAAAGAGCTCAAAAATATAGTCTATTTTTAGACGAGGTTATTATTTTTTAGGAATACTCTGAATCTTAATAGTTATAGACAAAATACTAAGAGAGAAAAAAAACACCAATTTCATAGGTAAGGACCAATATTAGTTGTGATGTGAACTGCGATCTCAAGGTATAGTACTAGACTTGAACAAACAGATTTCCTCATAGTTTTTTTACTTATGACTCTTGGCCTTCATCTCAGCTGAAGGTAAGTGACGATAAGGCCGAAGGTGGAAGCGAACTTCACCTGTAATCCTCAACAACTGAGGAACTGGCCCTCTGATTGCCGGAACAGAACAATGCTTATAACATTGTTACTATGGCGTCAAATTTAGGCAAGACGGTGGTAGCTAGCCAGGCGGGCTTAGAAGCCCTACCACCAACAAAACCGAGCAGAAAAACTTCTGCCCCCATGGGGAATCGAACCCGGACCTCCCGATCAACACCCGGAAGTGTTAAACCACTTGACCAGAGAGGCGGCTTTTGCTTACAATTCAATAATTTTAAAGACTCTGTTCATATGAACTTATTACCTTGGAGAATAATTTGCTTGGAAAATATGCAAAAGTGAATGGAAATTTCTGTAGAACTACGAGTATAACGCACTTGCATCACACAGAGAACAAGCTGCAATATTGCCCATCAAGTAAAGTATGAAAGTAATATATTTTTCCGTAAAACATGCCTTCAATCTCCAACGAGTGTCATTGCCGCAAGTCATAAGATACTAGACCAATTTTCTGTTTTACTGTCATTATCATTAGATAGGATCTGTGATATTTTGTTGTTGCAAATTAATGCAAAACAAGTATTTTAAACATCGCTACAGTCATCAGCTTGTAAATTCGTTGTACCACCAACACGTCGATCGAAAACAAAGCTACCTCCGCCATAGCCAAGGATGGGTGACGAAAACATTGTGAGCTCGAGCTCCTCCGTGCTTCGGAAGGCATGGTCCCGGTCGCTCTTGCAACCGTTTCTACCCCACCACGCTGGCCCAATGCGGGTTGTATTGGGCCAGCGTGGTGGTGTGTGTGTTCCATGAGGAAGGCCTGTGCCCAGCAGTGTGACGTACACGGGCTGAAGACTAATCCGACATTCTTTAGCAATAGCAACTAGAGGTAACACCTTTACATGCGTTCTGAAGTGAACAGAAGGATTTGGTTATCCACTCAAGATCCACACGGAATGTTGGATTTTGGGTTTTTGGAAAATATTTTTAATATTCAAATATTTATTCTATACTCGCCAAAGCTTAACCGCGTTTATAACAGCTACAGCGTCAACCGCGGACGAAATCCGTCGGCGTGGCGCAAATTTACGATCACGCGTTGTGGCGAGTTGGCCATATTTGACGCGACCGTTAATGACCGACAGCGAGTTAACTTTATCAACATTTTTGGAACAGATTTATAATTTTAAGATGTTATTATGAGTACACGAATAATAAATTAATGTAGCGACGCAGACGGAGAATTTCATAAAATAATTCGAAAAATGTAGCTTCATTTTTACCTTTAAATTTTACGAAAAATATGTCCTAAGTAAGTTCCAAAAATCTGGCTGGTATATCAATAATGAACGTTGCTTATTTCATTTCTCTTTTCAAACTACATGAGAAAAGAGAGAGAGAAAAGTGGTTTCATAGCTTCGCTGACCGCCATCGCCGTCCACGAGCGCGCGCTTACCATTTTACGAGATAGCAACATCGTTTCACAGCCACACGCGCGCGCTTAATCGTCAAAATGTATGTTTATCTCGCTGGCGGCTAACGCAGCTATGAAACGTCCCTAAAAGCGATGTCGTCTACGATATTCGTTATGTATATTTATTAAGTTTTAATTAGCGCTAAAAGACGCGCAAACTGTCGCGCATATTATCCTGTAGCTTCAACGTAAGAAAGAATATTCTATACCTACACACAATCGCCTACCTTTGGTTATACCCGTAGGATGGGCACTGCAACCAAATCTTAATCGATTGAACTATACAGGAGATGATAGTGCGAATATATACATATCACACCAAAGTAGGTATATCCTCCGAAAGGTTATTGAAAAGCATTTTCACTACAAAAGGTTTTGACCACATTTCTTATGATATTTCGTCGATCATTTTACCCGCCTCTCTGGTCTAGTGATTGACACCATCGGGTGTTCGGGAGGTCCGAGGTTCGATTCAGGAGTGCAGGAGTTTTCTGCTCGGTTTGGTTGGTATTAGGGCCTCTAAGCCCGGCTGGCTACTACCACCGTCTTACCTAAATCTGCCGTCATAATAACAATGTTATAAAGTAGGGGTATGATAGCCAGTTCCTCAGTTGTTAAGGATTACAGGTGAAGTTCGCTTCCTTCGGCCTTATCACATACCATCAGGTGAGATGAAGGCTTGTCTGCCATATATATAAAAAAAATCACATTTTGCTGTGACTGTTTGTTTTTGTTTTTCTGTGAGTCGTAAAAAAATTTTTGAGACAGTTTTATTTAAGTTTATAATCGGTATGCCGTCTGCTTGATTATGCCAACTAGAGGGGGGACTTACGTCCTTCAACTCAGAGGCAACGGAGCAAATCGGAGCAGTGGTGGGGAGCTGCGTAGAGTAAAGGAGAATGGGCCATAATACCAACACGTTGGCCCAATGAGGGTTGGTGGGTAGAGACAGTCGCAATAGCGACCGGGCCCAAAATCAATATTATTTCATAGGCCAAGTTTGGCACTTAAAATCGTCAACATTTTACATATTATGCATTTTACAAAATAAGTAGATTTTTATTAATTATTTTAAAATTAGAGTATTTAACCATTGTATTAAAGTTCATTACCGCGAGCGCTTGTAGCAAGTACATCCACAGCACAGTACAAGTACATCGTTGACTGTGGTTGTAATCGATACAAGCGGTCGGATTCCGAGAGTAAGGCTTTTCATAAGAAGAACCCGGCAAGAAACTCATGAGTCACTTTTTTAAATAGCCAATCATAAATATTTTTGTCACTTTTAGATATATTTTTACATTTTTTCTTAATTCCTATAAGTCCATCAAAATAACATGCTTATGATAACAGTAGTACATAACTATTTCCACACCATTTTATCTTCTATTGAATTTTGTAATAGCCTTTTTTCATTAAAGTTTTTTTAATTTAAGATTTAAATTTATGAATAGGCAGTTCTGTTATATTTGGTGGGATTTTATTATAAAACTGTATACATTTCCCCATAAATGACCGATTTGTTTTACGCAGTCTGAAAACAGGCACAGCGAGTTTATTTCTGTTTCTAGTATTTACATTATGATAGTCGTTATTTTTCATGAACGTATGTTTATAAACTTTAAAATATTTTCATAGATGTATTGGGAGCATACTAACTACTACGCCACCGAGCTCCTCCACTACTGTCCTGATATTGCCTCTGATTTAAGAGACGTATAAAATTTTTTTACTGGTATAATTTTACTGGTATAAAAATTTAAGTATTTGATTGCCACTTTTTCTATATTTTGGCAAATCTTGCCTGTAGCGAGTACATTATGGCAAAAGTGTATTAAAATTGGACATTACTATTTCGCATTCAGAAGGCCGCCGTACAGAGCTGAACAAAGGTTAATTCAATTCGGAAAGACGCAGTGAAAATAGTGAAATACCCGCCTAAGGCAATGTGGATAGTCGTGCCCACAAGTACTTAAAATACTTTATATACTTTGAATTCTTTTCACGTATATTTAGCGTTTTATGGTAAAAACAAAGTTTTTACACCTCATCTATACTACCATCATTAATAACGATTTGATGTTTGCATAAAATATGCTCCAAAACTACTGCACCGATTTGAAAAATTCTTTCACATTTCACTATCCCCGAATGCCAGGCTTTATTTGATTCCATTCCTACGAACGTGTATCACGCAGGTAAATTTAATTCTAAAATAATTGATCATTATTATAATTATTATTCGAGGGAGGAGCTCGGTGGCGTGGTGGTCAGTGCGCTTTGGCTTCGGTCGAAAACAAAGCTACCTTCGCCATGGTCAGGCCGTGGATGGGTGACCAAGACTTTGTGATCTCGAGCTCCTCCGTGCTTCGGAAGGCACGTTAAGCCGTTGGTCCCGGTCGCATTTGTGACCGTTTCTACCCACCAACCCGCATTGGGCCAGCGTGGTGGTGTTACGGCCCTTACTCCTCATGTGTTTCTCCATGAGGAAGGCCTGTCCCAGCAGTGGGACGTATATAGGCTGATGACGATAATTATTATTAAAACCGCTGAGAGCCACTGGTTATCTATATTCAATAATCAAAAAATAATTTGGTTTAAAAAAATTTTTCCGGTGCCATGGAGTGTTGTAAGTAAATAATAAGTATCATAATACTTATGTCTCAAACATCAAGCTATCGATCTACAAACGTGCCTCTGGCGTTTCCCTATTACCCTGGGCTAAGGTGGTGGACTGTCAGAGCCCCTTCAATTAAAATTTATTTAGTAATGAGACATATGCCTATAATTCTGGGAGGATAACCATGACAGGTAGTCATGCTAAAAAAATCGAATCATGTGACAATGTATATAAAATGATTCTATCTTACTTGATAATAAAATAAATGACAAATACACATATAAGGATAAACTGGTGAGAGAAATATACAGCATCAGCAACTTTTCAACATTTCGGCTTGTATCGTGACTTTTTAAATCTCTTTTAAAGTACTCTAGATTGTAGGAAAGGAACCCGTGTTTTTCATCAAATTCCATTTTTACATGGAAACAAGCAACAAGGATATAATTGAAATTCAGACGGACATCTCCATCATTACAAATGTCGCGACTTAATCAAAAGATATAGATTAATTCAAAAGATAAATCTGTACCGATTTTCGGATCAATATACCAAATTAAATGTTCTTGCATATTTTACACTTCAGCACTCAACCGTACAGGTGTGGTAATAAAAGATTGAGAGCATCTGCGCGCGACTGTACCAACAGAATTGAACTACGAATATTTAGGACACATTTATGAGGAAGTTTAACTGAACTGCATTCTAAATTGGATCGTGCGGAGTGACGTATATGGTGTTACGTGTATAGCTTCATTTAGGGCCGGTATTTCAATGTTGACTTATTCTACTACTTATCATAAGTGCTAAGTTTGACGTCAGTGTCACTTTTGAAGGTAGACTTTAAGTACCACTTTACTTTAAACCTGTCTTGAAATACACTTAAGTCAAACTTATTTTCAATCCTTTTTTTTTTTTTTCTCGAGGACAAAATCCATTTACGGACCTACCAACCGCTGGCGAGGCGGAAGGCGTGTGTGGGACTCGCTCGGCAGCGGCCGAGAATACCCACTAAAACTCCCCGATATACCCCCTTGCCCTTCCGTGGGAGCGACCCGGGGTCTGCCGAAGCAATTCTCCGAGCCGGTCCCAGGGCTTCCCGACCTAGTCAGACACTAGGTCGGGGTTTGCGCCAATGGGGGATTCCCGGGTATATTCGGGAGATCCCCAGACGTGGCAGCCGGTGGAATGCGTGCATGGAAGCCATCCAACGCACGCGGCCGCTCGCGGGGCAGGTAGAAGGAGGGACTTATGGCGCCCGCCTTCTCCTGCCCACCCGTCTACGCCGGAGAGGAGCGGCTAGAGCATCTTCCTCCCGCTCCCTCTCCGCTGCCTCCTTCTGCAAGAGCACGTTCTCGCAGAAGGAGGCGGCAGCCTCCCATACTCTCTTGCTGCCCACCATGGCCGTGACCAGGGTAGGCAGCGAGAGGTATCCCCCGCCAAGCACCGCGCAAAGTTCGCGGCGCTCCCGTCGCCAGGCCGGGCACTCTACTAGGGTGTGCTCGGCCGTATCATCGGGGGAGAAACTTATTTTCAATCCTAGATTAATCCAAGATAAGTCAACATTGAAATACCGGCCCTTAGTGTTTAAGGTGCTTAAAGGATGGTTCATATTGAGGGTTATAAGAGAGAATTGGTCACTTAACGGTACACCCCCATTAATTTAGATCATAAAGCAATAATGATAGAAATCAAAAGGTCTACCACGAAATTTCTTTTGCCGCTTACAATTGGCCTCATAAAAAAGGTCAAGGCCACTCAAACTGCAATAATGCTTGGGGTTTCTGCAGGAGAACTAAGGTTACCGACATAGCCAACAGAATTGTGAACCTTATGTGGTAGTGGGCAGCGCACATTGCTCTAAGAATAGACGGGCGTTGGGGTAGAAAGATTCTAGAGTGGCGGCCTCGTACTGGCAAGCAACGTAGGACGCCCCCCCACAGGGTGCACCGACGACCTGGCGAGGGTCCAGGAAGTCGAAGTGGACAACGCAGCACCGGTCATCATCGGCCGAACTTCTTCGGTTATCCAAAAAACTGATTCTGTATTAACATAAACAAAATCAAGAATGGACGCAATTGCGTTATCCCTTAAATTTTATATACTGAACTAAAATTTATTTCAAGATTAAATGCTAAAAAAACGTCATGTGTGCTTCTAGACATAGGCCATAAAATTCTGAAAAAATGCCTAATGGTCTACATCACTTTTGATCGACCGCAAATGTAATTTTAGATGTAACATGGAGTCGAATTTGAGTGTAAACAAATATGCACTCTACGTGGTTATTTAAAAATTATATCTCAATTTCCCGTGCGGAATACCGTCGAGATAACTGTAATTTCCTTAATGTCTGAGTTTTCCTTTTTCTAATATATGAACTTTGGGATTTATTGACCGAGACTTAGATTCCATTTTAATTTATGGCTCGTGGAATGTTTAAACTCAATTTCCGATCGTGCCAGAGTCTCCCTCTAACCCGCAGACTTTGTTTAATTTATTTGACGTAACACTTTATTTATTTTGCTCGATAGTTATGTTTACAAAGCTGGACTTAGAAAGAAGGAAAGTGAGGTTGCAGTGAGCTATAAAATAAAAAGGGCCTGCGTATACGACAGACTTTTCTCCGCGGACTTTTTTGATCGCTTACAACTGTATCGAGTAACGCAAACGAGGGATATAAAATACCGAGAAAATCTTCCAAATAACCGAGGTCATGCATAGAGCGGACTGGTCAAAAGTACGGCGGAGTCCCCGAAAAAAAAAGGATTCGTGAGACTAGGCGAATCAACGCACATAGCGGACTTTGAGCCGCGTTGTGCACTCGAAAGTACGTGATGATGTGAGAATGATCGCACACAGTGTGCGTTGAGTCCGCGGTAAATCCGCGGCGTACTTTTTATTTGCTGAGCGTACTTTTTTATATACCGTGGATAAATTAATATCTATCATAAATAAATAAATATCCAGCCAAAAAGTCAGAGAGTGTGCCAGATAACATTGACAATATGTTCATGAAACACTGAAGGGCTCACCTCTTTTTGGCCACCGCCACAGTTCTGGGACTGGGTGCTGCGAGAGGCGCCTTTGATGCAGGTTACTACCAAAAAAGTCAGAGATAGCATAAGAATGATACATGGTGGTAAATCTCCGGGGCATGACGGTGTCAGTATCGAAAACTTGAGACATGCAGGTGTTCATCTGCCGAGGGTGCTGGCTCTCTTCACAATGTGTATAAGTCATTCCTATTTACCATCAGATTTATTGAAAACAATGGAATGGATTGGAATGGAATGGAATGGAATGGAATGTAATGGAATGGAATGCAATGAAATAAATTATTCTGCAATTTTATTTACATGAAATACTTTTGCACGACAATATTTTTTTTCCACTAGCACTTCGCCGTGAATGGCCTGTTGAGAAGAAGTGCCGCAAGAAACTCAACAGTTAGCCTTTTTTAAACAGCCATAATCACAAAAGGAATTTAGAACATTTTAAATATTGTAAAATAAGTATGTGTAGAGGAGCAAATTATAATAGCCACGAATTTTTATCTTTAAAATAATCTTCTGTCTTATATCCCTTTTTCATTAAACAAAAAAACTTTGTGGCAACCTTTTATACATTCTTATGCTTATGGTGGTACATTCTTATGTTTATGATGTTAGGATGGTGTGCTTAACTCTTGCTTGGAACAATTTTGTAACTTACATGACGCGCAGTTCGGATTCCAATCCGGATTTTCTACTGAGAGCGCTATTGCAAGTGTGAAGCACATAGTCTAGTTCTATATGTTGTACTTACGGTGTGTTTGCGGAGTATCAGACGGACGGCTTTCAAGCCGTAATTCGCAAAAAACAGCAACCCTGATGCGCTGAGTCCGACATAGTCACAACAGCATCCTGGTGACCCTCGCCGAGAGGTAGGTACACCTCACCACTGTGGAGGTGCTTAGTGCGCAGAGTCATTAGTCAGAGGACCCGAGTGCGTGACTCGTATTTACTCGCATTTTAAAAATCTTTTGATGATATTACGAACAATTTTAGATTCATAACTAGCTGTGCCCGCGACGTCCTTCGCGTGGCTATTGCTTTAATGCCGATAAAGGTTACAAAATGTTTTTGTGTTTTTCTTAACATTGCATTGCTTTTTCAAAAAGTGCTCAACATTACATTTCTACCTCTTATTAGCAAAATGATGATTGGTAATAGTTGAACCTTTATATTATTTTTTTTCTTGTCAATTTTTTGTCAGTGTCATCTGATTAAGGCCGAGAAATTTTAAAATTCGAAATGAAATTACATTTTGACAGAATATGTCACATAATACTCGGTCGAGCAGATATTGATAACCACGGTTACACCAGCGCGGTACCCGTTCCCATTAGAATATTGGGATAAAAAGTAGCTGTCCTTTCTCAGGCTCTAGAATATGTGTTTTGGTTTAGTAGTTTCGACGTAAAAGCAAGACAGACAGACATACAGAGTTACTTTCGCATTTATAACATAAGTATGGATTATTTAAAAAAATAGAAACAGAAAGTCCGTACTGAGCCAACGCGGCTCGTTATTTCCACTCGTAAACACTTGTTCATATTTTATTTCTCGCAGTTTCTGTGTGAAACGGTTTTTTTCATTCGGGTCCTCCACTTTCCCTTCAGCACTTGTAATAACCTAGATTCGCCGAGCCGCGCAAGTCTAGCTGTGAAATGTGATTGCAATAATATTGTACAAGAAATAAAAAATACGCATAAAATTCTTTATTAATTCTATGAACAGTATTTGAAGCGCTTGGTGGCGTAGTTATTTGTTTTAACGCTTTAGTTTGTAATTAGAAGAATGTAAGATATTTTTTTTGGAAAATGGGCAGAACAGTTTGTGGAATCGAGTTTTTCTGATTCGGGAGACATAGATAGATAAAATTCTTTATTGCAACTAATAAAAACACAGAAATATAGACATGTTAGAAGACTGGTCGCAAATGATTTTTAATAATGATACTTCTTTAAAGAACTGTCGTATTTCCATACTCTTATGAATGTTGGCTTTAGCCAACCGTCGCTAGCTACTAGCTGCTAGTTCTGAGCAGAACGGGTAAGATACTCAACAAGTTGTTTCCAGATTGGCGATAGAATTTTGTTACGTTTAAGTAATCCCCGATGCAAAAAGTTGGTTGTTGATTTATAATTAGTTTTTTATGCGACAAATGACATTACTGAAATGATGCGAACATTTATAAAAATACCTAAAATATTTTATGCTATGAGCGGAAATATTTATGATAAATTACCCAATAGTCTTATTAAAAGTTGTTCATACAAGTCGTATCAAATCAGTGTTGCGCAAATCGCTAATAGACAACCAAGTCATTCTACTCAATTGATGAATTCATAAGATATGAAGATAAAAAATAATCAAAAGGGATCTGTGTCGATGGGAGATAAATTTGTCTGTGCAGAGTTTTTGTTTGGCTTTATTTTTCCCCCTATAGTATGTACCTATTAATATATTAATGGCTGATTTCATGTTTGAGATGTCTAAATAGGTTAGCCTTCTCTTTTGTCATATTGGGTTCTTACCTATGAAATTGGTTTTTTTATTCTGTCTTAGCAATTTGTCCGTAACTATTAAGTTTCAGAACATTCTTATAAAATAATTACCTCCTCTAAAAGTAGACCATATTTTTAAGCTCTATTGATTGATTTTGATAATTTGTTGTAAGTTTTATTGTGTTCAAATTGGACACGGAGACGACTCTTTTTAAGTGCCTCCCAAATACATTATTTGATTTGCATTCATTTAAAAACTATAAATATTTTTTATGAAGAGTGATATCACTCATATATTGCTAAAGCTCGTCTAATGATACATGCAAAATATTATTATCTTTGGATTTGTCGTTGTGAAGAAAACTGAGAAAAATTTTCGTATGGAAAATGCAGAATGCCCCAAAATCTCCATACAAAACACCAATTTCATGGGTAAGGACCGGAAGGAGGAAGGAAGGATATTTAGGCAAATAAAGATATTTATTTATTTATTTTACCTAATTTAACAATCAATTGGTATATATTATTTCTTATACTGTTAAACACACTGCTACTAGACTTAGTTCCGGACTAATGAGGATACTCATTAAGTTGCAACGAGCAGCAACATTTTATTGCATTATAGGTATTTTACAAATTGTTATAAACAGTATACAAATATCGGGTCGCAGGGCGCCCCACGTTACGCTTGCCTGCTTAAATTTTCGGTTCTCCAGTAGACGTGACCTGCCTACTGCCACTTGAGTGCATTTCGGCTATTTTACACAACTGAATAAGACAAAACACAACTTAATAAACATTCAAAAGTCAAGCCTAATAAAAAATAACTTCAGCGTAGTCCATAGTCTAGTCTTGTAATCCAATTAAAACTATGACACACGCAGCTTAAAGTCCAGATTAAAACCGCTGTTCGTCACTTCTAAAACAATTGAATAGACCAAGCTAGAAGTTATAAGGCACAGTTGAGACAGCGATATTAACGCTTCAGGCGAAAGCGAGACAGACAACGAATTCACAATCGTAGTCTATCTGTATGCAGATGGACCAGCTATGCAATTACCCCGGAGTTGACTTTGGAGGAATTAGTTTAAATGATAAATTGAAATTATGTTCCGTAAATAATGGAGCGCTTCTGCTCTGTATTTTTAAAACAAATTTGCGTGCATGTATTTGATACTTAATGGTTATGCGTCTAAGAGTAAAAATCCTATAGCAATACCTACCTTCGACTGCTGTGACTGAATAGGTTGAATGCTTTCAAGGTACCGTCATCTCTGAATTTTCTGAGTTCATACTGGAAAGCAGTCTATTATATCAAATTCTTGTCTTTTTCTTTAAAGATGTATTCATCGCTATGAATATAATAATTATAAAACTGTTTATTTTCATACTATCACGTTTATATTGTGAGGAAAAATCAAAGAAAATATTTTGTTTTCCAATTTCGCCCTGCCAGGTTTCTTCATTCCCGGCGAACCACAACTCAACAATGTTGCCTTCACATAACGTCTTGGCTTCATAAAGTGTCTTAGGAATATTGTTTCCGAAACTACAAAACCCAGGACACTGAACGGGAACACAAATGGACCTGTTTTGGAATATGAGTCGTATACATTTTTAACATCACATTTCGTATTGCGACTTCGCAAGTTTTCCAAGAAGCAGAATTTCCGACAATATGTAACACTGGCTGGAATAGCTCTTTGGCAATTCACAACCAGTCCCTCGGGAGTGAAGACTCTCAAAAATGCAACACTATATTGGAATGCTGCAAAATGTTTAGCGCTACTGACTTGTTCCTTTATTCCAGTCTTCTAGGGCAGGGGTGGGCAACATTAAATTTAAATATTTACAGTCGAGGGCTAGACCGCTCGGCAACTTTGACATCTTGCCAAGTGACACAGTCTACGTCCTCAGCAAATTATACCGCTATAAAGTCACATAATAGAGCTAATTCTGCGCTATTACTGATATCCATCGCGTGCAATGTAAAACTTTGCAAGGGCAAAATATAAATTATGTATTTTTCGACATCCTTTTCTCTGCTGCTGTAATATCTGCCCACCCCGCCGGGATAGAGGCGTGAATTTATGTTTGTATGTACTATCGAAAAAATTGATTTCTACACTACCATAATGTCATTTTGCCGTAGCATTTCAATTCAAGTTCAATTGACCTGTACACAGGTTTGCTTCGAAACGTACGTAAAAAAATCGTAAGTGCAATAGACAGATGTAATCGAAATTTTGACGAAAAAATCTGCTTATTCGCATTTTCCCCTCAATGAACGTAATCTTTTCTCAATAAGATCATAATAAGAGTTTAGACAGAACTCGAGCATGCTAGCTCAATGTAGGTAGGCTCAAAATTTATTGATAATCCTTCTGCTACGTGGTTTGCCCTCAAACATGTTGATCACCAATGGAGTATTTTTTTCGAAAGTCCTTAAGCTAACAATAAGGTCCAGGTGACCAAAGCCAGTATAAATTTTCAAGGCGTTTATGAGAGGAAGCAAACGGGCAGACGGTTTACATGATGGAAAGTGATCACCGTCGCCCATAGAAATCTGTTGAGGAACCTGCAAATGTCAGCTGAAACCCAGAAACGATAGGCCCAATAGAAGAAGAATGAAGTGAGACGCTGTTGCTGGCTCCGTTTCACCTTTAAAAGCTTTAAAACATAGCTCTAATAAAGTCACCTAACACCTAACACCTCTGCCTATATAATACGCTTGATGTGAGGGTTATTAGTGAAATGTAAAATAAGAGTAATTATGGAGTAAATACAGCAAATATCTAATAAAAAAATACAAGAGTAGAAAGACTAAAGAACGAACACACAAGGAGTAGCAAAGGCATAGAACATCACATTGACACTATTATAAAATATATATCAAAACCAGCCTATGTCGTGAGACCATGGAGTACTTCAATGGTATGGACCATGGTACTTAAACACATAACGATATAGATTTGATATAGGTTTGACAATAATATGTCACGTTGTTTTTATGTATGATGAAGTTCTTCCACTGTTGAACGTCAAATGTGTCAGACCTTCGCACCACCCTTTGAATTTATATAAAAACCCCACAGGAAAATAAAAAGCCCTTTAAATAATACAATAAACACCTGGAAACTCGATTGTGAAAATTTAATAATCTTCAACCATTAAAGTCGACGGAGCCGTTGATAAGTGGAGGTATTGTCGTAATTTACGAACGAGTTTCGCTGATCAAATTACCTTTTAGTATGAAGGTTATTAGTCTTATTTCTGTTTAACAAAGCGGTGTGAAGTTTCAATATGAAGGGGAGCTAGGTGCTTCCAGGCCAAGGTGGGATATTGTGAGAAAATGTGTTTTATAGAATGAGCTTCAGTACCTATTAAAAGGAATAATTCAGAAGTGTTCACGAAATAATACGAATAGCGTTGTTTTAACAATTTATATTTCCCTCCGTTTACCATTACATTCAATCTTCCGACGAATAACACAGATTAAAATCAAAATCTTCCGCAACAAAAAGTACGGCCAACATAGGATGCGTTCAGAAATAGAACGCAATCACTATTGATTCATTCTCTAACTTTAATATTTTTATAACCACATATTTTAAATATAGATATTATTACATTACAATTAATATTAAAATCATTAAGAATGCTTACAGTCGGCCATTCTGAATAACAAGAGTCCTCTCTTGTAAAAAAAATAAATGAAAACAAAAAAAAACTACTTTTTAAGGAAACAAAATAAGAAACAAATCATATAAGTTATAAATTTTAAACACTTCCTCTTAATTATTTAAATATATTTTTATTCACTTTCGGCCATCTTTTATATTAATTGTTCCACCAATTATCATTTATTTAACATAAGAAAGTTTTAACATAGCAAGTCATTAACCAAGTGGTCACCATTTCCCTTAACATAAACACACTCATACAATTGTCAAAAGACTCCAATGTGTGTAAATGCTATACCAATAGAAATCATCACATTAAATTATCATAGAAATTACAAAAGCAATTTATTTCTATAGTAATGCTCAAATCCTTAGAGTAACAGCCTTCCCACACAATTAGGTATTTAATCCTTATAAAATTTACACACTCACTTATTGTCCACAGACTCCAACGTATGTAAACCTTAATCACATAAAATAAACTTATTCTTATCATTATCAAATACCACAAAAGCGCTCAAATCCTTGGCATATACCTCCTTGCGCAACAATATTATTAATAATAATCAATAAAATCTAACACACTCATTAAAATTGTCATAGACTCCATTGTGTGCAGACTTTTCAATTCTTAATTTTAAATACACGAATACCAATAACATTCATTTTATTTTTATATATATATACAAAACATATTATTTGTCCAGACCATAAAAATCAAGGTTTAAATATCATATTGATAATCATCACTGCTTTCACTCTGAATCTCAATATCATTTTTACTAGAAACATCACCTGTCTCTACGCTGTTACCGTTATAATCTATGCCGGATATACTTTCCCCTATATCATCTTCAGTCGAACTTCCCTCTTCGGAATTGCTCTCACATTCCTGAGTAAAGCTCAACCAAGGATATATTTTATCTAAAGAAATCACTGCTTCATATTTCCTATTCTGTTTACGTGTAAGAGGTGTGTCCCTAACCAAATATCTATCTTTATCCAAAATTTTTACTATTCTATATGGACCATGTAATTTTGGAAGCAGTTTTCTAGATTGACCATTATTATGACCAACTTCTCTCTCAATCCTAACCAAATCACCTTCCTTAAATCTCCTACCAACTTTCCTATTTTTATCAAATCTTTCCTTCTGCTTAATCTGTTCTTCAGTTATCTTAGTATTTACATCCTCTCTTATTTTCTCTAAAGTCTCCTGTGATCTATCTAACTCGTTTTGATCAATCAATGAAGCTATGATGCCATCACTTTTAGCTCTCAACCTTATCCCAAACAACACTTCAGAAGGGCTTTTACCAATAGCTTTGTTCATTGTTGTATTAAGACCTAACTGAATTTCTTCAATATGTCTGTCCCATTCACTTTCGTTATAATTGTGGTTTTTAACCGCGAGCGAAGCCAATATGGTACGATTGTATCGTTCCACTTGCCCGTTCGCTCGCGGTGTAGCTACTGCATTTAAAACATGCTTTATTCCTAAATCATTAACAAAATCTTTAAAGCGTTTGCTAGTAAAACAGGACCCCCTATCGCTGATTATTCTACTCGGTATTCCGAACAGGCTGAAATATTGGTTTAATACTTTAATAGTCGCTGCAGTTGTGGTATTTCTGACTGCATATAAAGTGATATATTTCGTATATGCTTCAACCAACACCAACAGATAACTATTCTTTAATTTGCTCATAACAAATGGCCCCAAGTGATCCATGTGGATTGTGTGAAAGGGTTTATCAATCTTTGGAATTGGATGAAGCATTCCTTGTCTTTTACCTGATGGTATTTTATGGTAACTACACTCCAAACACGAATGTACATACTTTTTGACGAACTTGTTCATCTTAGGAAACCAATATAGAGATTTTATCTTATCTAAAGTCTTTTCAGCCCCAAAATGACCAAGTTCGTCATGGCACTTTTTAAGTATTTGCCATCTAAACCCCTTTGGGACTAACCACTTCAGTTGACCATCAACTTTTCTATAAATTTTGCCACCTTTCAAAGCATAATTTTGACAAGTTTCATAGATTTTAGGCGTATCCGGGTCCTCCAAAATATTTTTAATTCGCTGGACTTCCTCATCAGCCCCCTGAATTGTTGTCAACCAGTCGTCCGTCTCTACGGCTAATACATCGAATACCGACTCTGGTTCACTTGCCATTGGGATCGCATTTCTGCTTAGAGCATCCTGCAACTGAAGCCACCATCTACCAATACGGGGTATCATATCTCTTTTCGATAAGGTTGTACGTAACGCACTACAATCGGTTACTATAGTAAATTTAACGCCTAAAACGTACACTCTAAACCGTTGAAGGGAAGCTATAACAGCTAGAGTCTCTAGTTCAAACGAGTGATATTTGCGCTCTTCGAGGGTTGTTTGCCTACTATAATATGCGACTGCCCGCCACCGGCCCTCTTCATCTTCCTGAAGCAACATACCTGCAATACCCGCTTTACATGCGTCTGTATGTATTTGAGTCTTCGCGTTAACACAATACAAAGCTAAAATTGGTCTTTTTACTAATTCTGTCTTTAAAGTAGCAAATGATTTTTCTTGCTCCGGGCCCCATTCCCATTTACTATCTTTTTTTTAATAACTTTGTCAGAGGATTAGCAATAACAGCAAAGTTCTTGACGAAACGCCTAAAAAAACTAGCAAGACCTACAAATTGGCGTATCTCGTGCGGGTTAGTAGGACTTTTGAATTTTTCTACGGCCTCAGTTTTCCTCTTCCCTGGTCTAACCCCTTGCTTACTTATTTCAAACCCTAAATAATCAATTTCTTTTGAGAAAAACACACACTTCGACAATTTAAGAGTCAACCCGGCCTTCCTTATAAGTTCAAATACCGTTTCCAATCGCTTCATGCCCTGGTATATGCTGTCTGCTGGAATGATTATGTCATCCATAAACGCAAAAGCTTGGTTTTTAACGTCTTTTAACATGCAGTTTATTGTTTTTTGAAAAACTGATGGTGCGTTCGCCAGACCAAATGGCATGCGAGTAAATTGATATTGCCCATCAGGTGTAACAAAGGCAGTCTTATCCTGGGACGACGGAGCGATTGGAATCTGGTAATATCCAGATGCTAAATCTAATGTGATAAAATATTCATACCCCCCCAACTGGTCAATTTGATCGTCAATCCTAGGCAGCGGATAATGTTCTTTAACAGTTTTTGCATTTAAGGCCCGGTAATCAACGCAAAGCCGTTGATCACCTGTCTTCTTTTTCACTAATATAATAGGACTTGCATAAGAAGATACAGATTCAGTAACAACGCCAGCATCTAACATGTCTTGCACCATTTCTTTTACTTTATTTCTTTCGGTATAAGCGAGTCTATACGGTCTGTACACGACCGGACTAGTATCTTTCAAAGTAATAGACATTTCACTCAAATTTGTAAGCCCTAAATCTGATAAGCCAAACGAAAAACACTCTCTATATTTATTTAACAACCTAACAAGTTCGGCCCTATCCTCAACACTAAATCCATCACCAGTTATAAGGTCAGTAGCAATTGAATCTTGCTCTTCTATTTCCAATTTTCTTATATTTACACTATCATTATCTCGAATGATATAGGCTCTAGTCAATAATTGTCCCTTTCTTAATTTAACCTCTAAAGAGTTTAAGTTAACTACCATAATGTGTCATCATATAGAATCCGGGAAGAATGAAATAACTATTTGAACCTATATTTCTGATTGATTCACGGATATAAAATTTGACTGTAGAATTAGTATCTGCTCTTACCGGTATCATGTTAATAGATTCTATGTTCGTATCCGATTCTATAATTAATTTGATCTTTTGATCATGTTCTTTAGTGATAACATCGATATTTTCGGGTTTCTTTTGAAAAACTAAACACTCATCTGTTTTTATTATGATAATGCCAGCTTGTTCTGTAAAAGTGTGTCCTAATAAAACTGGATATTTTAAAAACTCATCGGGCACTATCAATACTTCAACGGATATTGCAACTGACTGAACCTGTATTTTGACCATTGCTTTACCAATGGGCTGTACGACAACATTTCCGAATCCTTTTAATAATGGCAGATCATTTGTAGTATAAGCGATGTTCAGGTTGCTAAATTCGCCTACACGAATTAACGTACTTTGACTACCCAAGTCCACATAACATGTCATCGGTATGTTATTGACCATAATTGGCAGAATATACTTATGATCTAAATCTCCAGTGAACTTTATTTCAGATACCGGTTTACTACTTTCTACTCGTTTGTTACTGTCCTGCATATTCCTCAATAATCTTTTACAACCTACGCTCTGATGCCCAAGTCGATTACAAATGCTACACATCAATAATGGCTTAGTGCATTTAAATGAGGGGTGACCTATCTCATTACAATTGAAACAACGCAATGTGTTTGATTTTGTACTATCAGCTGGAAAATCAGAACGCCGTCTCGTAAAACTTTGTCGATATGGTCTCTCTTTGGCGTCTTCTATTTTAATAGATTTGAAATAAGACAATAACTCTTCAGGCTGAGAATAGTTCGCGGCCTGTGCTCCTAATCGCATGCCCTTATCATCTAACCCATATATAAGACAGTCTACTGCGCGCTTACCGGTTATGTCACAGCGGTTCAATAAATTTATTTTATGATAATAGTATGTCTCTAATGCCTCATTACTTCTAACTTTCCTATCTAACATCTCATGTAATAGTTGAGCATAGTTTTGAACAGTAGGAAATGTCTTTGTTAGTTTATCTTTCCATTCAACCCAACTATGATTTAACGAGGGTAGACCCTGATACCACACCTTAGCTACTCCCACCAATTTAGGCAGCGCATAATGAAGTAATTGTGTTTCTGACCAGTTATACAATACTGCACATTCTTCTACCTTCGTGATCCATAAGTCTATCGTCTGTTCCCTATTAGCAGGGTCAAACTCAGGTACAGCGTTTGTTGACATACTAAAATGATTTTGAGATTGAGATGTTGAAGCCGACAATGATTTTATCAAATCCATTACGTCATGAATATTAATAGTATGACCATCAGCACTATGATCTTTTGTTTGTTTATAGACTCTACTGTTTTCACTAGAATAGCTATGCACACTGGTATTATAAGATGATTGGCTTACGGTTACATGTCGCCTTCTCTTTCTGATGTTTCGCTTCTTATCGTGACCGGATCTTCGTAGGCTGCTACTGCTCCGCCGCCGTCGATGCTGTCTCGCCTTTCGCGAACGCGCTCGCGATCGCGAAGGACGCGACTCATGCCTGCGTCGCCTTTTACGCTTTTGATCTTCACTGGAACTGTCGCGCCTGCGTACTCGGTGATCTCTCGAACCTGAATGGCTCCGCAAATCAGAGCTCGATCGCCGGAGCCTTGAGCACCGCGTACCAGCGCGGCTTCTACTATGCTGCTTCCGCCTCGTGTGACTGCGGCTGCGGACTGGCGGCGTACCTCCATCCAGACTCTTCGACGATGCCAATCCAAGCGGTACATTACCCACAAGACTTTTAGGCATTTTACTCTGTAATCACATTGTTTGAATTAGAATCTAAGATTTATTATGAAATTAAAGTTAAATAGAACTTTAATTTCATCAATTGAAATACTATTAACAACAAGAACAAGGTAAATAATAATTCAAATCAACAAATTATTCAATATGTATTGTTAATCAATAGTTTTTCTGTATGATATACCTATAAACATATTTTAAATAATTTCTATTATACATTTGTTCAAAGACAAAAATCGTTTTTATTTTGATCCGTATTTATTAAGCACGGTCGTCATAAATATGTACATTGTACACAATCCAAGCAAATACTAAGCTTGGTACACGCAAAAAGGCGCTTAGACGTCGAGTTGCGGAAATGGCCCGTTTAACCTTATACCTTATACTAAGCTTGGTTACTAATGTAGAATTCGAACCCGCGGCACTTATTTTTCCCAATCATAATTTAGTATAGTTCTTACTTAAGTGAAACTTCAAAGCTAAATATATTTATTAATTTCATTTAAATAAGGTATCATTAATCATACATAAGCCAATCTTTGATTTGTCACAACTCATAGAAGTAATTTTATCACAAATTAAAATAAAAGTACATTATGACTTACCAGTTTCCAAATTTTTCCAAACTTACCAGTTTTCAATTTTATTACAAATGGACGTGGTTAGAATACTAAATAATATCCCAGTCCTATCCCACTTCTGAACTAAAAGGAATAATTCAGAAGTGTTCACGAAATAATACGAATAGCGTTGTTTTAACAATTTATATTTCCCTCCGTTTACCATTACATTCAATCTTCCGACGAATAACACAGATTAAAATCAAAATCTTCCGCAACAAAAAGTACGGCCAACATAGGATGCGTTCAGAAATAGAACGCAATCACTATTGATTCATTCTCTAACTTTAATATTTTTATAACCACATATTTTAAATATAGATATTATTACATTACAATTAATATTAAAATCATTAAGAATGCTTACACTATTATCAAACGCGAAAACATAAAAAAACCTAAATCTATCAGTAAATATTGCTATATTTAAATTTACTGTTTGATTTAGGTTTTTTTTTGTTTTCGCGAGGAGATAAGCTGTTTTTGTTGTTAGGTTAATTATACTACTATTTTAAATGTGATGTTACAAGATATTTCCAAATAAACCAAATATATATTGCCAAATAAACCTCTTTCTTTCTTTCTATTTGGCATTTATTCCATAATTAAAGCAGTAAAGTTTCCAAAATACTTTTCAAGACACATTTATTTAAATTTTTTTAAAAACTTTGGGGCTGATATTCGACTATTTTCTTTCCTAAAAAAATATTTGTATATATATTTTCTTTTCTTTTCTTTAAGGCGAATTCGACCAAATTGAGATTAGTAACAAGGGAATAGTAATACCAAACTGAGCTGCATCGATTGGTCAAATCTGCCCTGTGTCAAACGAGACATTGACACATTCGTGCGCGAAAAACTGCGTACTCCGTAAAAATAATATTACTCGGGTGTAGCCAAACATGAAAATACTAGGATAGCTAATCGGCTCCGCCCTTAGGGCAGATTCGACCAATCGTTTCAGCTCAGTTTGGTATTATTATTCCCGTGTTACTAATCTCAATTTGGTCGAATTCGCCCTTAGGCGACTAAGGGCGTATTGCGTACTGGGTCTGTGGTTGTGTAGGCTATGAGCTAGCCACTTGTGACTACTTTTTCACAGATTTTTCATCTGACCAAACCCAATTTTTGTATGGCTAAATGTGGTCTTAGGAACACAGTGCTCCTTGGACTCTGCCGACCTCTTCGGGGATTACAGGCGTGATTGTATGTATGTGTATGTATATAATATATATTTCTATTTATCGATTGTGTGTAAAATTGCAGATAACTTATATTATTATTAAACTAGTGGCTTCCCGCGGTTTCTCCCGCGAGGTAGCCGTTCCCTTGGGAATATCGGGATATAAACTAGCTTATGTCTCAAATTTCGATAAACTCGGTTCAGTAGTTTTGATGTGAAAGCGCGATCAACAGACAGACAGTTACTTTTGCGTTTATAATAATATTAGTATGGATGATCTATACAGTCTCAAACATATATTTTATTATTCTTTTTCTATTAACTATATCTACAGAACACTGGAGGCAAATCTAGCGAATTATCTAAGCCAATTATCATACGCTGCAGTAGACTTTAATAAGCCTGTGCGGTGACCACAGAACAGAGGCCGTAATTGGGTTACAGATTGGGTTGTTGATTTACCCAGATAACGTTAATTAACGTTAACAGGTTTTACTAACACTTTTACATTTAATATTTTTGAGGACAAATAAAAATAAGCATGGAGAATTTAAATTTATAGCTGTAATGCTAATTAAGTTTTTTTAATGACCTGTGTATACACTTTGGTCCTCTTAGTAAAATTAGTTTCGTGTGACGCCAAGAGATGGCGCTGCACGCTTTTACATCGCGCTAACGATGTTTCTTGTATGTGAGATATAGGGTAAAGAAAGTCAAGAAACATGACTGTAAAGAGTTGAGCTTTTGTTTTGTTTATTTGTTCATGCCTCCGAACAAAGATACGTACGACGTTATTTGGTACCTTGACAGCACTGTGGTTGAACAACCTGATGTTGGCTTTTAAAGTTACACATACATATTATACAATCACGCCTGCAATC
Organism: Parapoynx stratiotata; assembly: GCA_910589355.1. Classification (NCBI taxonomy): domain Eukaryota; kingdom Metazoa; phylum Arthropoda; class Insecta; order Lepidoptera; family Crambidae; genus Parapoynx; species Parapoynx stratiotata. Next base: position 881,419 of record OU342467.1, on the reverse strand, counting down.
CCCGAAGGGGAAGCCGAGTCCAAGGAGCACTGTGTTCCTTAAGACCACATTTAGCCATACAAAAATTGGGTTTGGTCAGATGAAAAATCGTGAAAGACTAGTAACAAGTGGCCAGCTCATCGCCTACACAATCACCCAATAAGCCCAGTACCCAATAAGCCCTTTGTCGAGTTTTACGACATGCTAGGCAAGAAAAGCAGTTGGTACTTTCTTTTTGTAAAGTCACGAAGGAGTTATTTTGAAGACGAGAGCTTTGTAATAGTCTAAACTCTAATTTAATTCGTATAATGATTTGCCATGCACAGTGTAAAATGAGTGATGTTTATGTTTAATCGAACTCAAAGTTTTTTAAATTTTATAAATGTTGGTTAAAGGCCGAAATACACTCTCTTTACAGCAACGTATTAATATGTATATAAATGCATTTCTTTTATGCTATTCCATTAAGACACAACACAACGACTTGATTTCCAACTAGCATTGTATTGTATATTCATAAAAGCCGTCATATGTAAATTAAATAAATTCATTAAAACTTGGCACGGTGTCGTTGCATTATAATATTGAAATTTACATTTTAAAACAGAGCCGCTCCTCGAATAGTGTTTTAAAATTCTTGTGCTGTTGTAAAATTCTGTTTTTAATCTCATTAGAAGGAAATAGAGAAGAGTACAATTGTTTAGAAGATAATCGAAAATATACTTATACAGCTGCTGTAACCCACTTGGGGAAATTATACGATCATGCAAGAGGACGCCGAATAGGTATGTTTTTTACATATGACCGGCAAGCTCTTGATCTTTATCTCACCTGATGGTAAGTGACGATAAGGCCTAAGGGACGACCTCCGTGGTCGAGTGGTCTGTACGTCGGTCTCAAGGCACCGCCATCTCGGGAGGTCCTGGGTTCGATCCACTGTGGCGGCAAGTGTTTGGATGATGAATTTTCAGACATTTGTTCTGCAGTCTTGGATGTTCATTATGTATCTATAATATTATATATAATCTGAATAATTATGTGTATATATCTATTAAATACATTTGTCCGTCATCTAGTATCCGTAACACAAGCAGCATTTAGTTGCTTAAAATGGGACTAGTTGATCTGGTGTGAATGTCTGAGGATTTTAATTTATTTATTTATATTTATTTAAGGTGGAAACGAGCTTCATCTGTATCCCTCAACAACTGAGGTATTTTACCTCTAATTTCCGGAACACAACAATGGTTATAACTTGACGGGGATAGAAGCTCTATACCACCGACCTGTGTTTGGTCTGGCAAACAGCTTCTTTCCTGTGTAGGGAATTATAGCTGTGGGCATTAACCCCGTTTTAAGCGATGGAAGTGACAAGCAGAGCATACTCAAAATAAGAAAAACCTTATGTTGGTAGCGTAGAAGACGAGCCTACTGCCCTAACATAACGCTTTCCCATTGAGCTTTGGGGAACTCCACCGACAGCGCAAAAGTGGTAAACACCACCACTCTCTTACACCTTTTCCTACCCTTTGCAGGATCATGCGATCGTGAACCTTTATCGTTGTCCTCAGCCTATATACATTCCACTGCTGGGCACAGGCTTGCCTCATAGAGAAATAAATAAGGAGTAGGGCCCGTAACACCACCACGCTGGTCCAATGCGGCTTGACGGGATTTCCGAAGCACGGAGAGTTCGAGATCACAAAGTTTTGGTCACCCATCAAAGGCCTGATCATGGCGAAGGTAGCTTTCTTTTCGATATTGAAAGCAAAATCATACTAACCACTATGCCTCCGAGTTCCTCCTATGAGTGCACACTGCGCAGTTATGTCGCGAAATAATAGAAAAAAATTTTTTTGAATAGTCTTTCGTCGAAGAGACAAAGTTTCCGAAACTTTGAGGTATGGGTTGTAATCAACGTAGAATTTCGATCTAAGTTGCGTACGTCTAATAAGGTCCTACAGCCATATATCTTGATCCACGTGAAACTTTACTGCAATAAACCATGGCCCCTAAAAACTGCCGTTTGTAACCAAAGGCCGGAACTATGCGAATTGCGGGCAGCTGAACTAAGCCTCTTGATCGTTTCTACTGTAATAGTTACAGCAAATAGTTTTGTCAATTTAATGGTTTGTAGTTAAATGTAAGGGTTGAGAATTTGATTTTGTATACAAGAAAGTGAAAATGTAAACAATAATTACAAATGAAATGGGCGCTTAAAATGGATCTCATCAGGAGCCTTCAAGGTCACAGGCAGTAGTGTATGTATGAGTTTATCACCTAATACTATTTATTACGTGCCGGACCCAGAATGTCTCACGAGCGTGGGAGCAAATTGGGTGCCGGCCGAATGTCTAAGAAAGGATGGCCTCAAAAAATAGCTTGCTTGTTAATTTAGTGTGTGCGCTACCTGCCAGAAGACAATTTGAACAAAATTATTGAACAAAATATTTGGTGGTAAGCGTTAGCGCGCTGCAGCGTACTGGTGACGCCATCTATTGGGGGCGTTCGGAACTACTGCAGGAACGAATATATGTTTTGGTAAAAGTTGCCGTGTTACAGTTATTTTTAATGAATCAACAACCTCGGAAGACTAGGTAGATAACATCTTAAATAACAACATTTTTCCTACGAGTTATATCATAACTCAATACATTAATTAACAAGAGCGTGTCGGGCCACGCTCAGTATAGGGTTCTGTAGTATCCTGTCCGTCACATTAAGTGTTCCCACTTATGAGTTAAAATAGCCCAAAGTACGGCGCCGTCTCTCGATACAAACTAGACGGTCTATGTATGTTGGGTTTTAGGTGGTAATTTTGGATTGCGTGAACCAATTTTAATCATTCGTTTTTTTTAAGAAAAAAATTTCCGTATTTACCAATAAATATGTAATTTTAGAAAAATGCTTGCAATTACAAACTAAGTTCAGAAATTATTTCGAAAAAAATTCAAAAACTGTTCATCCCATCAAGTCGTAAAAATATTTTTCCAGGAAAGTCATTATAAAGTCCTTTCTTTTTAGATTTTTTCGTATTTTTTGAACTTATGGCTTAAAAGTTAAAGGAGTGGACACTTTTTTTTACTTTTGGTGCGATTATATCCGAAAATATTATGTAACTTAATCAATAAAAATATTTTAACAAGCCTACACGTTTGGGTGTTTGTTTACATATGACGACTATGACTTAAGATATCGAAAACGAAGCCGTCATAATATGTAAACCACTACGCTGTCCACCAAGCTCATCAATACCGTCATCATCAACCAATAAATAGCTCACAGCTAGGCCGGGGCCTTCACCAATGTATACATGTAATACAGGATGCCCTGAAAGGAAAATTGATCTTTTGGAAGCTGAAACACGGAGGAGCTAGAGACACCAAAGTAAGAAACCAAAGAAAGAAACCAACCAAACCACAAAAGAAAGAAAGAAAATTTATTCGTCTACAGATACTTTACAAGAAATAACAATGATAAGTATAAAACATCTAAGTAAACATCTCGTGACTGCAGACGAACAGGTTGCCAGTTCAGCATAACTGGCAACCTAAGCCTGGCTAAGTTGGGTTGCATACTTTAAAATATCCATACAAAATCGTTAGAATCTCCAAGACACCTTAAGAGTTGGTTACTAGTAAAAAGTTTTTATAACAAATTACTTTTTCCTCAAGAAAAAGTCTTTTTCAAGATAAAGTCCCCACCTACGCATGCGTGTAGCCAGGCATAAATTACTCAATTTACCTCGCTATTCCATAAAAAACTTCGCGCTTTTAGGGTGTGAGTGTCAATTCTAAAGTTAAAAATAAATGTTCTGAATTTTTTTCGTAAGGTTGTTAGGTTTTATAGAGATTAGGTATTTTGAAGACGATATTTTACGATGAAGGTCTAGCATTTTCCAGAATGTTATTGTTATTGCCCGTGACTTCGTCCGCGGTTACTATGATTTCTTAACTATCCCACGGGAACCCTTTACTGTTCCAGAATAAAAACTTTTCTAAGATGTTGACCAGGGATATATGGAAATTTTGCATGGTGATGCAGGGTGAAGTTAATTTTTCATGGTGATGAAAAATTTCATTGAAATCGTTCCAACCATTTCGGAGATTAGCCCGAAAAAACAGACAGAGATTTTTTTTTGGTATATTCCCTCTTTTTACATCCCCCTGACTTGATTTTAACCATTTTTTTTCTATGTAAAAGCATTCGACCTCTACAGTTTTATTATATGTGTAGATAACCACAATGTGAAAAAATTGAAAAAAAAATCACCAACATAACCTTAATCATGTCATCATGTGTTTATCCCGAAGGAGTGGGCAGAGGTGTTAACACGCACGTATCGCGATAAAAACCCAGAAACAGAAATAAAACAGTACTATACCTTTGAAATTGCTTTAGATGACATTATTGTGTCCGTAGCAGCTACGGTGGAGTCCACATGCTACGCCGTAGTCGATTGATGACAACATTATTTTGCCGGTTTGCTTAACAAATCTTAGCACATTTTCTTAAATACATTTTGTTAGTGTTGAGCGATTTTTAATTGTCTTGATCTGCATATTCAATTGGGTTCCTTTAGCTTTGACTCGTTAGGATAAACATAAATATTTCATTAGTGGGAACAGCAAAAGGTTTTTCAATTGAATATCTGGTGAATTTCAAACTTTGGCGCACGAGGTATTAGAAAAGATAATTAAAAGGTAAAGCATACATAATGATATTAGCTATTCCTAAGAACATAAAAAAGCTCTGTGTGTTTAAAATAATTTAAAAACATTTAAATTACGTATCTCGTATACGCTATAATCAAACAAATTCAAACATCATTATTTTCAATTATAAAAAAAAACGTAAAAAATAAAAACAAACTGTCTGGGCAAAGTAAGCAGGAATGGAAGGTACCAGGCTGTCATATGTGTGAAGTGGTTGCGACCCTACCTTATCACGTCCACGGACATAGAGCTGGCTCAGTCGCTCCCAAGATTCCGCAGCGGACGCACGTCGCTTCGCTCCCCCGAACTTACGATACGTCGCGTTGGAAAGTTTTCAGTGAAATTCGTAAAATGTGAAGTGACTTCAGTGGATTAATAAATAATGTGATTAGATTTTAAAGTGGAATATAAAATTGAGAAAATGGTGGTTTTGCTGCTCTTGGGCATGCTTATTGGTGAGTCTAGTTTGTAATGATGAGTGGTATTATGCCGGTACTCGTAAAAAATATTTTTTTTTACCTGTTTCGATAGTGTTGATATAAAATAACAATATATACCCTAAATTCACCAGCTATATAAATTAATTTTTAACTACCTACATATACTATGATAACCTGTATTGAAGGTAGTTTAACCTTCGTCATTATTAATAATACTGCATTAAAAATATAAAACTACTTTGAAAGTATTATTACAATAGCCAGTAAATAAACTGCAACTGCATTATAGTCAACAGCACATAATCCCACAGTTGAGCATAGAATTCCCGATCGGTACACGTGTTCTTTCCGATCTACAATATGGCTTCTTACAAAAGACGCAAGAAAAGTTTAGGTGGCAATACCCATGTCAGATATTTCATTATTTTGCTCTAGCTACCTTCGTTTATGAATAAATTTTCCGATTTACCTACTGCTTACAATTAGGTGGTGTTATTAGTTAGGCTTCTTCTTCTATATAAAATTGCCGTCCTATACTCGTAGTACGTTTCAATCCAAATTGCCAAAATGGTAAACATAACGAAGGTAATGTTTCATCTCTAAAATGTTTTGTAACGACTGTAGGCAATTGAAATCAATTGAAACGGACAACAATTGTTACCGTTAATTATATTTACGTGCCAATGTCCTTGTAAAAAGTGTGATTATTGAATAACAAATACGGTAAGTCAGTTTTTTGTTTGAATTTTTTGCAACTTGGATTGAAACGTACTATAAATCAAATCAACAAATTAGGAGTTTTGATAATTTTCAATAATGTAATTAAAAAGAACACTTAGAGAAATAAACAAAGGCTGTTTTAAAGTACTGTCTCCAACCTGAGGGAATTTTAGACACTATTGACGTGTTAATAAATTATTCGTGTACAAGTAACTTACAAGTAACTCATAATAATAATATAATTTTATGTGGGTATATTGATATTGACATTCATATGACATTTAACATAAAGAAAAAAAAAACAACAATGTTGATGTAAAGGGAAGATAGAAACTTTCTGCTGAGTTTCTTGCCCGTTCTTCTCAGAACAAGGCCTCCTGGTAGTTTTGTGAACGGATGGCGTAGTTTATCGCTTTCACGAAAATTGGTAAAATGCTATTGACGTTCATAAGCATGTGCTAAGACGCATCTAAATTGAATAAACGATATTGAATCTTTTATTTAATACTTTTTTATATTTTATTTGATACTCGTTCTTTAGGGTTCCGTATTAAACTAGGAACCCTTATAGTTTCGCCATGTCTGTCTGTCTGTCTGTCAGTCCGTGGATAATCTCAGTGACCGTTAGCACTAGAGAGCTGAGATTTTGAATAAATATGTATATTAATAACGCCGACAATTTGCACAAATACAATAATATAATGCATATAATACACGTATATAATTCACGTAATAAAATATAATACACTTAAATTTTATTAGGTTAATAAAATATTAATTTATGGGGGGGGGGGGGGGGGGGGCATATACGTTATATAGGGACTGATTTTTTTTCCTCTAGACCCTAACGTGTGATATATCGTTGGATAGCTATTCAAAAATGAATAAAGGTATTGTAACATCATTTTACGATAAAATTTATATTTTCTGAAATAATCGCTCCGAAACTTTAAAAAAATGTGCCCCCCTTTAACTTTTGAACCAGAAGTTTAAAAAAATATGAAAAAAATCTCAAAAGTAGAACTTTGTAAGTACTTTCTAGGAAAATTATTTTGAACTTGATGGGTTGGGGTTTTTTTTTTTGAACTAAATTTGTGACTTAACCATATACCTATGCAAGTATTTTTTTATCTCATATGGAACACTACGGAACCCTATACTGAGCGTGGCCCGACACGCTCTTGGCCGGTTTTTAGTTTAACCCCTTGGCGGGTTCTTAAATACTGTTTTGGAATCGGCTGATTTTCTTACTACTTCCATATTGTTTTTCAAATAAACAATTGGAGGCGATTTCAGACGTCGTTTTATCATAGCTTAGCGACCTACAACTGGGTTAGGGCAAAATGTTACAATTAAAAGTAATAAAGATTCTTATATATTTTAACTTTGATATTGAAGGTAAAGTATCAACGTTTATTTTTTAACAGTTGAATATTGAACCAAATAAATTATTAGTACTAATGTGAGTATCATAGACAAAATTAATGTCTAAAGGTTACTATACCGTTAATGATTACCTAGAAGACAAAAATGCGTGGCAATAGTTTTCATTATGTTTTCCTATTGTAATGTAGATACTATTTTTTAGATTATAATTTAGACTATCACCGTACATGTTTGTAATGAAAAATATGGTAAACTGCAGAATACTACTTTTTTATTTTTAAACTTATAGACGTTGTAGTTTATGACATTTTTAAATGTTGCTATGTAAAGGGAGGGTAGAAACTTGCTGAGTTTCTTGCCCGTTCTTCTCAGAACAAGGCCTCCTGGTAATTTTGTAGTTTTGTACTGATGGCGTAGTTTATCGCTTTCACGAAAATTGGTAAAATGTTTATTACATTCATAAGCATGCGCTAAGACGCATCTAAACTGAATAAATTTCATATGAATACAGAATGCATAATCGGATTAATGGGTAATCATTTAAATATTATTTGGTTTTAGGATACATAAGGGGTAAAATGTTAAAGCTAAAGTTAAATACGTAACGAATTGAGTTAATAAGGGAGAGATGCCATGAATGGGACGATTTTTAATTCAGAAAGATTTTGCGCAAGATATGAGGCATAATAATAAAAATATCCTCAGACATTCACACCTATCAACTAGTCCCATTTAAAGCATCTTAATGAATTTTGATCAGTACCATGACAAAATTTAATCAGCTTTGACAATAACCATCTTTCAAATACATTTTCAGCGTAATGCTGTAATAAAAAATAATTTAAAATATTTGTCCCATTCATGACGAAAAGTCTTGAGATGGGACATATTAAAATAAAACCAAAAATTAACAACTCTTGATAATTGCTATATTCATTTTTAAGCATTATCTACTCTTACATACTTTGTCCCTGTATGGAACATCGAATCACATATTGTTTAACAAAGGTTAGTAAATCTTTTCATCATAGCTTCTTCTATTGTCTTAGGTTCAGATTTATCTCGTTTTTTTTTTGTAAAATTTTCCCATGTAGGGAAGGCAAAGGGAACGGAGCCCATACAGCCAAGTCTTCAGTATTTCATTTCTTCAGTAGTTTGCATTGAAATGCTAGTGTAATGCATTTCAATGCATCTTAGGAGGTTTGACGTCAAACGATTGATGGCAGACACTGTGGTGCTACTTGGATGAGGTGGATTAGCACGATACAAAACTCATCACTTTTCACACCACTTGACTTATTATCGATAATCCTCCACATTGCACATCATCACAGACACTTATTACACAAAACTACACTGATTTTCCGTAACAATATCCACTCCGAAACAATATTACAATTATCGAAATAAAAATCACGTCCGCCATTAGTCAAATGCCGCCACACTCTCAGATTTATCTCGTTTTTTGTAATAACTTATAAAGCCACGTTTTGTCAATTTGTTTGTTTTGCCATAAGTGTCATTGACGTCAAATGTAAATGTCAATTTATTCCTTATCACAATGGATATAAGGTACAAAAGTAAATGAGAACATCGTCCATTGTGGTAGTCTATTCATTGCATAAATATGGGTGTAAGGTATATTTAAAAGAAAAATACATATAAAATATGCAGATTTTATATATTATTACATATATAAACACCCAAGACTGGAGAACAAGTGCCTGTATTTGTCACACAAACATTTTACCCCCACCGTGGATCGAACCCAGAACCTCTCGAGATGGCGACGCCTTGAGACCGGCGTACAGACCACTAAGCCACGGAGGCCGTCTAACTAGTAAGGAGGAGTAGTCATTTATTAGCACTGTTACTCCTACGTTGTATAATAGAATACCTAATTATACTAATTACCAAAATTATCATTAATACCATTATCTTTTTTATTAAATTTCATCTAATATCCATTTACACGACATATTTCATTTAACGGCTGTGTTTTATCGAGGTGCGTTGCGTGATATTTACTTTTCATGTTCAGTTTCAGTGAAATTAGGCAAAGACCATTGCAACAAATTGTCATTCTTTTATTGTTTGATTAAATTAAATTCAATCATGGTATTGTGTTTACAAATGAAAAAGCAAAGCAATCTACGACATGGTTGGACACAGGATGGGCGCCTGAAATTTTATGTTACACATAATACAATATATATCATTACGCCGTTGTCCCCGAAGGGGTAGGCAGAGGTGTAAACACCCACATTTCGCCAGATATGTTAGGTCCCCATGTAACAGGTGACGAGCCTGTTGCCATGCACCGGGCACAATGTGAGGCTAGCGATATTCACAATGAACTATACATAAGTTTTATTCAAACTCAGTGGTACAGTCAGTAAATTTTATGATGATATTTAATACATATTTATTTTACCATTGACTACCGCGAATCGAACCCACAACGTTTCGAAACCGGTCGACCACGGAGATCAAATCCGTGATGATATTGTTATTATGGTTTATACCCTCAATCGCATTTTATCGCCCCCCAAAATCTAATTCAGGGTAGGATCAAATCAATTTGGTTTGTTAGAAATCTATTCCTGTTAACTGTATATCCTTGCAAGCTCAGGATATTTACCTAATATTAAGGAGAACTTCAGGATCTTAGTTAATCCTCCTAGTCTAACCTATGAATAATATTCAATAGATAGTATTGGTCGAAGTGAATTAATTTATGCTGAACCTCTCAGAATAAATTAATTCACTTCATACCTACCAACCCGCAATGGGCCAGCGTGGTGGTCATACGGCCCTTGCTCCTCATGAGGAGCCCTGTGCCCAGCAGTGGGACGTATATAGGCTTGGTACAAACCCCTCAGGAGCTCGGTGGCGTAGTGGCTAGTACGCTTCGGCTTTCGATATTCAAAACAAAGCTACCCTTGCCAAGGCCAGGCCTTTGATTGATGACCAAAACTTTGTTCTCGAGGTCCTCCGTGCTTGGTCCTGGTCGCTATTGCAACCGTTTCTACTCACCAACCCGCATTGGGTTAGCGTGGTATTGTTATGGCACATCATTAACCATCAGGTGACCCACCTGGTTGTTTGCCGCCTATACAATAAAAAAATAAAAAACTCCTCATGACTTGGAGGAAGGCCTGTGTCTTTCTTATAAAGAGCCGCGAAGGTTCTTCTTCGCCGTTATTTTTTAAAGATGTTCTAGCTTTTGTATTATATGATTAGCTATTTAAAAAAAGTGATTAATGAGTTTCTTGCCGGGTTCTTCTCATGAAAAGCTTTAGGTAATCTCGGAATCCGGCCGCTTGTATCGATTACAACCACAGTCAAAGCGCTGTGGTTGTACTTGCTACAAGCGCTCTCGGTAATGAACATTAATATTATACTCCTAATGATTTTTGTTTATATTGTAAAATGATTACGTAAAATGTTGACGATTTTAAGTTCCAAGTTTAGCCTATGAAATAAAGTTATTTTTGATTTTGACAACGCTTAAACATCAACAGCTTTTGGTAATGGTTTCACGTTTCGTTTTTTATGTTATAATTATGCATTATTTTTTCCATATTTTCAGGTGTTTCTTTTTCATATTTCTTAATGTGTGTAGAGAGACATACACATACATACATACATAAGTCACGCCTTTTTCCCACAGGGGAAGGCAGAGATTACATACTTCCGCTTGCTACGATCCCTGTATATTTCTTTCGCTTGATCAACTCTCATTATAGTCCTCATAAATGTTCGGCGATTTCGGGTACTTTTGACCTGGCCCTTCTCTAGAACGTCGTAGAAAGAGATGTGGATATAATAATTGCTATTTACGCTCGCCCCCTTCAGACGAGGTTTTGAAAGTATGAGGCGAAATGTGGGTGATATCATCACGCGTCTATCCCCAAGGAAAGAGGTGTGATAAACAAACAAACAAACAAAAATAACTTTATTTCATAGGCCAAGCCTGGCATTTAAAAAAGTCAATATTTAACAATTTATAAAATTAAATAAAAGAATGTAATTTATATATGATGGTTTATTACCGCGAGCGCTTGTAGCAAGTACAACCACAGAGCTTTGACTGTGGTTGTGATCGATACAAGCGGCCGATGATGTTTGTTATACTAAGCTTCAGAAATTCGTAGAGGTTCGTTCTGAACCTTTAAGCAAGTAAATTGATGAAACTATTACTATGTTTTGCTTTAAGATATACCAATCCATAATGTCAATATTTCAAACGACTATAGTTCAAGTTCGCTGAACCGCTAAATGTATTGTGGTTGTAACTTAACAATAAAATAGAAGAACGGTTCTAAACATAAAACAAATTACTATTCATATAAAAGCAGTAACATTTGTGGTGAATCAATATAAGAATTCGACCAAATTTCAATTAGCAATACAGGTGTAATACTAGAATTGCTTTAGCTGTCAGATGGTCAAAAATCAGCTGTGTAAGCAGGACTCCGTCATCAGAGCGGATTCGACTAGTGCAATTTAAGCATTTATTGGTGTCGAATTCGCCTTACGTAAAATAGTGACAATATACTTACGTATCCACCACAGAGTTCTATGCAAATTAGCCGGGAAGCATCGGAAAGTCAACTAGCTTTTTCATAGTAATCTTCATCCATTCCCCAGAGTAGTTCCGATAATTATATTACGTCGAAAGCCGGCGAGCAATGGACAACGTACATTGATTATGTTATCGTCGCCCGCTTTCAATATTAAGACTGTATTTTCTAAGTAGAGTGTACTGAATTCAATTCCCCATTGGCTCTTGAGGTTATTAAATATAGATGTCGTTACGGACGCCTTTGAAACGCGCATTGGAAAATAAATATTGGGTCCTTACCTATGAAATTGGTGTTTTTTTTCTCTTTTAGTATTTTTTCTGTAACTATGAAGATTCAGAGTATTCCTAAAAATTAATTACCTCGCCCAAAAAAAACTATATTTTTGAGCTCTTTCGATAATTTGTTGTAAGTTTAATTGTGTTAAAATTAAACACGGAGACAACTCTTTTTAAGTGCCTCCCGAATACATCATTTTATTTGCATTCACTTAAAAACGATAAATAATTTTTATGAAGTGTGATATAACACATATTACTAAAACTAGTCTAATGATAGATGCCAAATATTATTATCTTTGGATTTGTCGTTGTGAAGAAAACTGAAAAAAAATTTGTATGGAAAATGCAAAATTCCCCAAAATCTCCATACAAAACACCAATTTCATAGGTAAGGACCTAATATTTAATTTTAAACGATGAATCTGTAGGTATTTAAACATTTCATACTTATATTACCAAATGCGTCATGCCTGTGAACAGGTGCCACTGTGTGTGTCTGGTCAACTCATGCTTGTCTGATTGGAGGAAATTGCCTCATCAATGAAATTTGCTTTGGGACTGTATGGCTCGGCAAGTAGTTAGGATAGATATGTAGATACTGCTTTTTTAGAATATACTTCAGATTATCTATGCATATTGACGACCTCCGTGGTCGAGTGGTCTGTGCGCTAGTCTCAAGGCGTCGCCATCTCGAGAGGTTCTGGGTTCGATCCCCGGTGGGGGCAAATGTTTGGGTAATGAATTTTCAGACATTTGCTCTCCAGTCTTGGATGTTTATATATATTTATATATATTCAGGATATTTATATGTATTTAACTATTAAATATATTTATCTGTCATCTAGTGTCCGTAACACAAGCAGCATTAGTTGCTTAAAATGGGGCTAGTTGATAGGTGTGCATGTCTAAAGATATTTATTTATTTATAATTCATTTATTTCTTTAAAGAATCTGCCTATAAAAGGGAAGGCAAGGGGAACTACAGCTCATACAGCCAAGTCTTCAGTATGAAGTGCATGTTTGTAATGGAAAATGTGGTAAACTGTAGAATATTACTTAAAATAAGTACCTATCTTTTCTTTTTGTTTTTAAATTTTAATGACGTTGTAGTTTATGACATTTTTTAAATAATGCTAAAGTAAAAGGAGGATGGAAAGTTGCTGTGTTTCTTGCCCGTTCTTCTCAGAACAAGGCCTCCTGGTAGTTTTGTGAACGGATAGCGTAGTTTTTTTCATTCATGAAATATTGTAAAATGTTTATGATATTCATAAGCATGCGCTAAGACCCATCAAAACTGAATAAACGGATACATTTTGTTCAGTAAAATTAAAGGGTTCCCGTGGAATAGTTACATTACATTAGAATCACGTTAATAATATAAAAAACTCTAATTTCCATTTCATCAAACATAAAAGATGGCCTGAGCAGTACAAAAATAGCACGATTTCAAATTCTCCGTCCAAGTCCATTTAAACAAAGCAGCTTTTGATTTTAAATGAGAATATTTTTATGTGTTTCTGAATTCTGTTTAGAGAAAATCCTTCTTGGAGAGAAAGCTTCATTTTTATTATCATATGAAAGCAAACCGTTTTTGAAATCAAAGTAGAAATCTGAACTAAGCTTCACTCTACACGACGTATCTTTTGTCATGGTGGTAACCATGAATTATTCCAGCGAGACTGGAATGAGCCATCCCAGCTCTAGACACCATCCAACTCTCAGCCTCACTACAATACCTTGACATTATACATACATACAATCACGCCTGCAAACTGTGTTCCTTAAGATCACATTTAGCCATACAAAAATTGGGTTTGGTCAGATGAAAAATCGTGAAAGAGTAGTAACAAGTGGCTAGCTCATCGCCTACACAATCACAGACCCAATACCCAATACGCCCTTAGTCGCCTTTTACGACATGCTAGACAAGAGAAGCAGTTGGTTGGTACATTCTTTTTGACATTATGGAATGTATTTATTTATAGTTTAACTTTTACTATGCTTTGTTATCCTCTTAAACTCTTTCGTTGACTGTAAATGAAAAAATCATTGTAACCGTGGACGAAGTCCCGAGCACCATTAATATTTGTTGTTATAGCAACAGAAATACATAATTTTGTGAAAATTTCACGTGTCTAGCTATTGCGGTTCTTGAGATATAGCGTTGACAGACAGACGGACGGACAAATGGACGGACAGACAGCGAAGCTTTGTAATAAGGTCCTGTTTTCACCCTTTGTGTACGGAACCCTATAATGTCCCTCATCTTTAGTCAAGTGCATAAATTAATAATTTCCGTTTTAGACATCGGCCGTAAAACGCCGCGCATAGTTATTACATTCGTTAACCTGATTCACATTATACTCTTATTTTCAAAATCTCCCTTTTGATTTGTAATTCTCAAGGTTCCTCACATTCCCGAGTTGAAGGTCTTTTCCTGAAGGATCTGACTCATATATTATACAACATAAGCCATTTTATATCTATATCCATACTAATATTATGAATGCGAAAGTAACTCTGTCTGTCTGTCTTGCTTTTATGTCAAAGCTAATGTACTGATTCAATTGAAATTTGGTAGACAGATAGAGAACGGGTGCCATGCGGGTGTATGTTAAAAAATTGAAGGAAGAATTTACGCCATTATGAACTTTGATTCTAATAATAGAGTAGGAGTAAATTTTCAATTCCACCAATTGAGGCTGCTGTTCCAATGTGAAAAAATCTTTCAGTGTAGAATAGGCTATTTATTGACGAAGGCTAAAGGTTACAATCTCAAAGTAACTATTGTACGCGGACGAAGTCGCGGGCAAAAGCTAGTACAACATAAAGCATTTTATGTTGCTTATAAGCGTGAATTTTCAAGAATACACACCCATTTTTGTATAAGTACAAGATAGTAATGTAGCTGTGGTGTAGTGGTTAGTATGCTTCTACTTTTGATATCGAAAACAAAGCTACCTTTGCCATGGTCAGGCCGTGGATGGATGAGTTGGATGGTGTCCAGAGCTGGGAAGACTCATTCCAGTCTCGCTGGAATAATTCATGGTTACCACCACAGCAAAAGATACGTCGTGTAGAGTGAAGCTTAGTTCAGATTTCTACTTTGATTTCAAAAACGGTTTGCTTTCATATGATAATAAAAATGAAGCTTTCTCTCCAAGAAGAATTTTCTCTAAACAGAATTCAGAAACACATAAAAATATTCTCATTTAAAATCAAAAGCTGCTTTGTTTAAATGGACTTGGACGGAGAATTTTAAATCGTGCTATTTTTGTACTGCTCAGGCCATCTTTTATGTTTGATGAAATGGCAAATAGATTTTTTTCTATTATTAACGTGATTCTAATGTCTAGCTTTTATTATGCTAGATGAAGTGGAGCGTTATTGACTTCGCTCGCATTTCATCGGCTGGAGGTATTTATTTATTATTTAATTGTTTCCATAATTGTGGACACATGAAATTAGGTTGTGTCAGTGAATATTAACAATACATAGGATATTTAAATAATATATAATATATTTTTCGTATAAATAATAATAAATTAAACAAAGATGTATTTATACATAAAAAATATTACATTAAAAATATATTTCACTCGGAAGCGCTTGCTGACAGAGTAGAACTACAAAAGATTTCAATAAATATTGTCATTAAATAACTATTATTTGTACTCTTTAGAAACGATTAAGCAGAGGTTTTTACGAGTCCATTTTATCTTATTATGTTCAGGTCTTCCTGAAGAGCTAGTTTTACAATTGTATGATACAATTGTAAAACTAGCTGTTTACAACTGTTTTACAACTGACGTAAATATATGACGAAAAACTTAACGATTGTTGAGATAGAATTCGATGCAAACTCATACCTAGTATGTAATGAAAAATATGTTTCATATTTATTTAGAACTAGTGGCTCCCCGCGGATTCACCCGCGTGGGACCCGTTCCCATGGGAATATCGGGATAAAAAGTAGCCTATGTCCTACTACTAAAGTAGCTCATGCTAGACTATTTGTGTACCAAATTTCGATGAATCGCTTGAGTAGTTTTGACCTGAAAGCGAGACCGACATATAGACAGACAGAGATGCTTTCGCATTTATAATATTAGTATGGAAAGACTGTAATTAGGCGGAAGCTAAAAATATACCAATTTTATCTAAGACAATAACGGTAAAAATGGTGACTTTTTTAGGCATTCTTCTCTCAATCTCTAACTTTCGCACATTACAAAATCAATTTGCCTGAAACTTCTATACGAGTAGCAGCTAAAATATTATCATCTAAATTTTTAATTACTTTCGAACAAAATACATCAGAACTAGTAATCTGAAGTAACACACGGCGTCGGACCTTCATAAACACGTTTTGTTTGTTTCAAATAAACACAAACATTCTGTGTCCTGTGGGAGACGTTCGGGGTAGCGACGTTTTTAGATACGTCAACATTTGATATAGGTTCAGAGGATGTACTATTATATTTCTTGATATGTTGTATCAAGATATTTGGGTCAGGTTATCTTCAATCACCGGGTCTAGCAGTATCATATCGGTGGCGTTGCTGATCTCTAGCTTGAATTTATTGTGCGAAATGAGCAAATAATTTTTGCTTTCATTCATAATAAATGCAATGGGTTTTGCTGAATAACTTAAATTGGCCGAATCAGAATTAGTAATAAGACAATCTGTGTTATTAATATTATTATTATCTTGACGATTGCAAACTTATTTATTTAAATAATCTCTAATGTAATCAAAAAGAAAAGCTCTACATTTTTGGGCAAAATATTAAGATTACTTACATCCATACTAATATCATAAATGCGAAAGTAACTCTGTCTGTCTCGCTTTCACGTCAAAACTACTGAACCAATTTAACGGAAATTTGGTACACAGATAGACTAGGCCAGAGAAAGGACATAGGCTATCTTTAATCCCGATATTTCCATGGAAATGGGTGCCCTGTGGGTGAATGTTAAAAAATTTAAATAACGCCTCCCAGAAAAATGAAGGACAAATTTACCTCATTATGAACTTTGCTTCTAATAATAGAGAATAGAGTAGGTGTAAATTATCAATTCCACCAATTGAGGCTAGTGTTCCAATTTGATAAAATCTTTCAGTGTTGAATAGACTATTTATTGACGAAGGCTATAGACTACATACCATCACACTATCTCAAAGTAACTATTCTACGACGACGAAGTCGCGGGAAAAAGCTTGTATATAATATTATCATCAACTCATCATGCCGTTTTCCCCGAAGGGATAGGCAGAGTTTTTAACACATCAACACTTTGTTAGTAAACTAATTTAGGTCCCATGTAAAAATCCATCCATCCATCGTTAAACTTAAATTAAAGATTGTAAATGTACAGGTTTAATACCTACACCAATTTTGTATCATCAACAGACGTCGTATCGAACAAAACGAACCAGAATCTGAAACACCGGCTGCATTCACAAAATTACACAGCTGATTCAGTAACGCGTCCAATCCAAAGAAGCGCTACAAAACCTTAATTAGGCAAAAAGGTTCTAGAAAGTTCAGCGGACGTTTCTTACTCAATCACGCCGAACGCTTGGACGGACCTTAAAGAAAAATCGGCGCTTGGATAAAAATGTGTTCACAGCGAGCAAAAGCTCAGTTTCGCCTCTGAATTATTCATTCTTTGCTGAGTTTCCTCAAGATTACTTAGGTCTTCTGATTTTTTCGTATCATTCTTGGCTCTCAGGTTCTTTGGGGTCTTACAAGATGGAGTGAGGATATGAGGTGATGCCAGAAGCTGAAGATACGTTGAAACACAGCAGTGGACAACTGTAGAGTGATGACGACGATGAAACTAAAATAAGTAGTAAAATGTAAAAGTATTCTGCGATCAGACAAATTGTACAAAATATTTAGATTACCTTAAATAAATTTGTTTTCGTTTTCACCTGACTTTAAGAAAAGGGAAGTTATTAATTGGTCAGCCATTTAATTATTTGGCCAGCAAAAAAGGGAGCCGAAAAATCATTCGGGCAGCAAACAAATATTTTGTCAACAACATAATTATTTGGGCGGCAAAATAATTATTAGGGCAGCAACATATGTAATTATTTGGTCAGTTATTTATGTTATGACCCTTAAAACAATATTTATGTCAATAATCGCTCTGTCTAAGTTGAGTAAACATTATAAATATTATTCTTATGGGTCTTAAAAAATAAATAATCTTTACCTAATATCTATGAAATTATTATATTTCCTTCGAATTGTGTACAATGACGGATTACATATATTTCCGGAAACAATATTTTATGCAATTTGGCAGCAGAGAAAATATTTTAATTGCTGGCCGATTACAAATATCTCTTGCTTATAACTTGCTGCCCAATTACTTATTTTAGCCGACCAACATTATTTTTTTGCTGATCAAAATTCTCAGATATTATGCTAACGTTTAAATAACACCTTAAAAATTTTATATATCAAATTATTGCTTGAAATGACAATTATAAGACCGTAGTAACTGCATATCTATACATATCATAAAACTGTAGAGGTCGAATGTCTGTACATAGAAAGAAAGAAAATGCTTAAAACCAAGTCGGGGGGATGTAAAAACCCAAATTCTTTTTTTTATTTTTTTATTCTCTGTCTGTTTGTATGTTTGTCTGTTTGTACGAGCTAATCTCCGAGATGGCTTGACCGATTTCAATGAATTTTTGCATGGTGATACCTTATAACCCTGGTCACCATCATACATATTTTTATTTAAAAAACCATCGCATACGAAGTCGCGGGCAACAGCGAGTTAATAGAAAGAAAGAAAATGAAGAATAAAATAGGAAAAAAATCGCGTTTGTTATTTGGGAGCCCGCCTTAAATATTTAAACATTATATTTAACAGCTAGTAATGAATATCATTCTTATTTGTAGGAACATGTTTTGATTCCGAGGTTAGAAACATATCGTGGACACCTTTATCCTTTTCACTCGTTTCCGAGAGGTCAACACCGTGGACATACCTCTGAAAATGTTTTATTTTTCTTTTTATTTGTCTTCAATAAAAGCCTGTCCCGTGGGTGCTGTTGGGTCAAACTTAAATTTGTGTTAGCAAATAGGCCCGACTCAAACTTTGTGGGGAGAGTGAATGAAATAAATTGAATTGCTTTGCCTGCATTACTTGCAGAACAAGTTATCAGAAAAGATCCCTTTATGAGGAAAAGGACTTTACTTAAAAGGAATTTGTGTAGAAAGCTTTTGTAAATGAGAATAAAAGAAAATAGTGGGTAGTTGTATGGAAAGTTTTAGCGTTTGTTTTTACATAAACTTATGTACAATTCATTGTGAATATAGCTTGCCTCACATTGAGCCCGGTGCAAAGCGACAGGCTCACCACTTGTTACATGGGGACTTATTATAACTGGCGAAATGTGGGTGATAACACATCTGCTTACACCTTCGGGGGAAAAGGCGTGATGATATGTGTTATGTTGTATGTTTCTTCGCAAGGAAAATGCCGTGCTGTCTTCATTTGGAAAGTCAATATTTTTCAATTTATGGAATAACAATTGAAATATTTCGTTTTCGTTCTGATCCGAGTAATCGAATAAACGTATCGCGCGTCGCGTGGGCACGTAGTATCGGCGTGCGCTCGTATATTATTACGAGGGTACTTCAACAATTCTATTTCAATTATCATTCGATTGTCGATTAATGAAAGTAATGATTCGATTTAACGCTATTGAGTTTGTTGTTCTTTTCATTTTTTATAATAAAATTCGATGTAAAGAAGGAATGTAAATGTGGTTGAAAGGTATCGTTTCCTGGAGGAACATGACAATTTTGATGATGATAAAAGTTATCATTGAGATTCAACACTAGTAAATATATTTCCCTTAACAAAACCTACTTTTTAATCAGGTGATTAAGTGTCGGAGCTCACTCTTATGTCTATAACTTTCTCGCTCACAGATATAATGATGCCACGTTGCGTTATTATTGTATATATATTTTTTAAATCTTACGTAAATTCTGTAGCTACTATTAAATATTCCGTTACCCAAAGTACAAAAAAAACCTGTGCCCTCTACGGAAATTGTATAACAATGTATCAATCCCGTTCCATTGTATAAGTAGATTCCAGCGGTCTGTAATTCGCCTTCCAATTTTCCTAACAATAAACGAGTTTCATTAAATTTTTGAGCGCTTTTAATTCAATTTAAGGTTCGGACTTTGCTTTGATCATTTAACCTCTGTTCGGAGTTAACATGGAAGTACCGACATTGTATCAGGAAAGGAAATTACAAAGGTGGCTTGCAACTTGGAGGTAGCCAGGTACGCTAACTTCGGCGGAAAGGAATCTATCAACATGAAAAGGTCAGTGAATTAGATTTTGCTTTTTACATACCGAAGCGGGTCGAGCCTCAGGAATTTTGTTTGGGAACAGTTCTACTGATTTATTGCCACCCATTTTATTGTATATGCTTATGTGTAAGTGAAGTAGACGTAGGTCAATAGAATACAAAGCGAAATCAGACTCTAATCAAAACGCTTTAACTGTTGAATTGGAATGTAAGCGGAGTATTTATGAGTCTGTTTTTTTATTAGGTTATTTTTTAGTAAACTAATGTTTTACTTCGAACTTACATAATTATGATACACAAGCCATTTAATTTAAAGAGGATCCTTTAAATTAAATGGGACCTTTATAGCCCTAATAATGATTAATGCTATACGTTGAACATTGTAGGCAGCGGTAGCCGATTTGGGGCCGATGGGTTCTACTCGTTCGAGTGGTCGCAACATTCTCAGGATCGTTCCCACCGCTTGTACCACTGAGTGTGAATAAAACTTAAGTACAGTTCATTGTAAATATCGCTTGCCTCGCATTGTGCCCGGTGCATGGCAGCAGGCTCGCCACCGGTTACATGGAGACCAAACCTGTGTCAAGGAATCTTCATCTTCATGATGATGTCATGATAAGGTATATTATGTACAAAACATTGTTCAATGATAAAATATTACCTTTTATCTTTAGCATGTTTGTAATACCACCTACCCACAACTATGTACCCACACTATATACATCCCACTGCTGGGCACAGGCTTTCCTCATGGAAACAAATATACATGAGAAGTATGTGCCGTAACACCACCACGCTGGCCCAATTCGGGTTGATGGGTAGATTTTTTCTCAGTCAGGAAGTTTTTCCTGTAGGCAGAGATTACTGTTTTCCATAACATAATTATTTGTAAGGAATACACTGATGTAATTCAATTACAGATACCCCCATAAAATAATCTTGGTGAAAATTTAAAATGAAATGAAAAATATATATACTACTAAAAAAAAGTAAATAGATTTATTATTAAAGTCCGTTATTTTGTCCATAATATTTAACATTAACTTCTTACTATTAATCCATTATTATTACAACATTACAACTACATGTCAAATTATACAATTAAAAGGGCGAATTCGACCAAATTGAGATTAGTAACACGGGAATAGTAATACCAAACTGAGCTGAAACGATTGGTCGAATCTGACCTGTGTCAAACGAGACATTGACACATTCGTGCGCAAAAAACTGCGTACCCCATTAAAATAATATTTCCAAACATGAAAAAACTAGGATAGCTAATCGGCTCCGCCCTTAGGGCAGATTTGACCAATCATGTGAAGTCAGTTTGGTATTACTATTCCCGTGTTACTAATCTCAATTTGGTCGAATTCGCCCTCAGTCAAATTCATATATTATGTAAATTTTCAGAGGTGTCAATTTAAATTATCAAGTTTACAATCCAAATAATCACTAATGGTACAAAACCATTTCCTTGCAAAAAAAATTTTTTCTCAGTTTTCTTCGCAATGTCATCCTTAACTAAACAAAAGCCTGTATTCTCGAATAGATGCTTGTAGGGGCGCCAAAGACATTAACATTGGGAAAACAAAAGCAAGACGTTCAACGTTACCCCAGAGCCCAGAGTAATTATGAGGGTCTGTCATGTGTATGGGCGTATTGTTAATACACCGATGTAGCTTAAGAAATATGTCATGAAAGCGGTGCGCATCGTGTTACATAACTTTTCAACTAACATCGGCAGTCCGAAAATTTTTCTCGTACCTTTTAAAATAGGTTCCCTATCTGTTTGCATAAAATTTTCAAGCATAGTATAATTTCGCATAATGGAATTTATACTAAATATACTTACGCAGAATTGATTTTGCAAAAAAATATTATTCATAATTATATACGCATAATTAGAAATTGCATACAAATCTTAAGGCATAATTAATTATTCGCACTTCGCCGCTCGCTTTGCTCTCTGGGCTCGCGCGTTGAGGGCTCAGTTCTGCCTAACACTCCTCCTCGCTTCGTTCTTCGTCATCAATATTCATCATCACACAGTTATTTATATCTTACTGCAGTTGTGCACAATTCTGCTCATTCTGACCCTATGAAATGAAATGAAATCATTTATTCTGCAATTTGATTTACATGAAATACTTTTGCACGTCAATATTTTTTCCCTACTAGCACTTCGACGTGAATGGCCTGTTGAGAAGAAGTGCCGCAAGAAACTCAACAGTTAGCCTTTTTTAAACAGCCATAATAACAAAAGGAATTTAGAACATTTTAAATATTCTAAAATAAGTGCAGAGTATGTGCAGAGGAGCAAATTATAGTAGCCACGAATTTTTATCTTTAAAATAATCTTCTATCTTATAATACCCCTTTTTCAATAAACAGCTTTTAATAGTTGACTTAAATTTATGCAGGGGCAAGTCAATAAAACTTTGTGGCAGCCTATTATACATTCATATGCTGATTCCTATAAAAAATTTTACAGTCTTGTGAAGTCTGAGGCTTGGAACGGCGAGCTTATGCTTATTTCTGGTGTAGAGGCTATGGCAGTCAGAATTTTTAAGGAAAGTATCATAGGGTTTTACGTGCATACATAATACAATCAAAGATGTATTGAGACGCCACTGTTAATATTTCAATTTCCTTAAATAATTCCTTGAGCGAGTCACTGGTCTAAGGTTGTATATGGCACGAATGGCTCTCTTTTGAAGTACAAAGATAGTTTGAATGTCAGCAGCGGAGCCCCACAACAGTAGACCATAGGATATTACGCTGTGAAAATAGCTAAAATAAACTAATCTCGCCGTTTCAACATCAGTGAGCTGCTTTATTTTTCTAACTGCATGCGCAGCTGAACTTAGTCTTCCTGCTAGAGCCGTAATATGTGGACCCCATTGCAGTTTAGAGTCCACAGTAATTCCAAGAAAAGTTAAAGACTTAATTATTTCTATACGTTCCTCCTTTATACACATTTGAGTATCGATCTGCTTTACGTTAGGCATACAAAATTTAATACATTTTGTTTTCTTAGAATTAAGTGCAAGGTTATTAATATTGAACCAATGCAAGACTTGCGAGAGAGCATTGTTTACTTCGTCAGATACGTTATTGCGTCTGTCAGTTGTGAAAATCAAAGAAGTGTCATCAGCAAACAAAACAAACCAGATATTGTAGGAACGCTCAACGCGCCTTACGAATCTTATAGAAGGGATCACAATTTTTGGTCACCCAGTCAATCTAACAAAAAAAAAATTGTACCTATGTCTCCATTGTGTGCGTTATTGATTGTACATAATATAACAAATGTGCAAAAGTATCGAATTCATTTTTCTCTCATTAAGTACATATTTCTGAAAACTAAAAAACAAAGCTAAGTAGGTTTCTCCAATGTCAAACTAAGCAAAGTGCTAAAGAATTCAATATGAACAGTGAGAAATGCTGGCACATAACCATGAAGGAATTTATCGCCTCTTTTTCTTACAAAGAAATTGTATTTTCGGGATCTTAGTATAACAGGATCTCCGTGAGCGTTATTGAATTTTTTTCTATGAACAGAGCAACTTGAATCACAATATAAATGAGAAAATTTACATGTCTCACTTCTAAACCAGTCGTCCCAGCCTATATACGTCCTACTGCTGAGCACAGGCCTTCCTCATGAAGAAACACATGAGGAGTATGGGCCGTAACACCACCACGCTGCGAGTTGGTGATTAGAAACGGTTGCAAATATCGACTGAGACCAACAACGGCTTAACGTGCCTTCCGAAGTACGTAGGAGTTCGAGATCACAAAGTTTAGGTCTCCCATTTAACGCCTTACCAGTTGGAAGGTAGCTTTGTTTTCGATATCAAATCAATCAAAATTCAATCAAAAATAATTTTATTTCATAGGCCAAGTTCGGCACTTAAAATCGTCAACATTTAACGTTTTTTATGTATTTTACAAATAAATAGTTTATTGTAAATTATTTTAAATTACAGTATCGAAAGCCAAAGCGTACTATCAAAATTCAAATATCTCAATTTATAAATAACTAGCATTTGCCCGCCACTTCGTTCGCGTGGAATAGTGACTTTGAGGTGGCGTGACGTTATATAGCCAAAAGCCTTCCTCGATAAATGGGCCATCTAACACTGATTTTTTAAAAAAATCGGAGATGTAGTTCCTGAAATTAGTGCGTTCAACCAAAAAAACTAACTCTTTAGCTTTATAATTTTAGTATTTATACAAACTTTCATCCCCTTAGGGGTGGAATTTATCAAAATCTTTTCTTAGGGGATGCCTACCACATAGTAGCTTTTTGCATGCAAAGTCTCAGCCCGATCGGTATAAAATTGACAAAGTTTCATCCAAACTTTCATTCCCTATTTCATCCCCTTGGGAGTAGAATAAATCAAAATCCTTTCTTAGGGAATGCCTACGTCATAGTAGCTTTATGCATGCAAAATCTCAGTCCGATCGGTTTTAAATTGACAAAGTTTCATACAAACTTTCATCCCCTGTTTTATAGAGAATCATACAAAATCGTTTCTTAGCGGATGCCTACGTCATAACTTACCTGCATGCCAAATTTCAGCCCGATCCGTCGAGGTTTGGGCTGTGCGTTGATATGTCACTATGTCAGTCAGTTACCTTTGAGTTATTTAAATATAGATGTAGGAATTTTTTGTTGAACGCCTAGTATGACGAAGACGTGTAATACACATATATTAATTATAAGCAGTCGTGAGAAGCGAGGTCATCTTTTACGTTTTACATTAGCGCGTCTTTAACTTTCTTTTCTTGGTCTTCCTATGCTTATATAAGCAACCATTTTCGTAATTTCTTTTTCATGAATTTTAATGGAATCGTGTTTTCCACACCGTAAATTATTTTTCCACCTTATATTATATTCCAATTTAATTTCATCTTCGTAGAATTTTCTTGTTTTGACAAGCATCTCAAACCTTACTCTAAAGTATACTTGATTTGTTAAGTCGATGGAGTTCAAATTATAACCACTCGCGGCGACCTTTGTTACTGTTTCATTGTGGTTAAAATTCAGGCATAATTTTTTTGGGTACGCCGCCTGATTGGACTAATGCTTGGACCAATGTATGTATGGACCAATGTACTGAGTGGTTACTCTTGTACTAACTGGGTTTCATAAGGTTCAAAATAAAACCAAAGAAATTGTTCTAAATCAGTAACAATTTATTAATGTGACCTTCTAATACCTCAGAGTAAACAGAACTGGAGTAGCCATTAGTCAATTTCTCAAACATTTTTTTCTGCCATTTCTTGCGGGGGGTGAGGTTACCACTACACTCAAAGCCAGCCGTTTTTACAAATGCACACATGCATAATTCGACACACAAATTTAAATTTCACGCACACACACGCTTAAAATAGTCACGTGGGGTGTGCGTTTTGACAAAGTCACAGCCGCACTCCCCACGAGACTAGCGTTCGAAATTTAAAATCGTAGAATTCTAAAACATGAAATAATGAAGTAAATAATCATGAAATCTTAAAAATTATAATTACAAATAAAAGGTGACACCATCTTTTAGCATACTCAATGTTTTCTATTTATTTTTACAACAAAAAACAGCACAGGCAGGCATTTTTGCGGGAGCTCTGTTCGTCGCAACGTTTACAATGTTATGGCTGTCAAAATGGCGGCTCAACTAGTTTAATTAAACGTGCAAGCATCCGATGCTTGTGCATTTGGCAGAGGGAAATGTTAGACAAAGGCTACTCCAGTTCTGTTTACTCTGAGTCTAATACATATGCATTGCATCGCGCGCTAACGTTAGCGCGATGCAACACCGTGCAGCGCCATCTCTTGGCGACTTTCGGAACTAGTTTTCATATAGACATTTTTAAACACTATTTGATCTTAAACACCGCCCATGAACGAGGTTTGCTGCTAGCACTTATGCTGCTGCAACTACAACCTTCGTAAAATAATGCCTGAACAGGAACCGTGCAGGCTAACATGGTGATGTTGGCTGATCCTCTGTTTGTCATTCTGATGTGGCACCGTTTGAGCTCCACCAAATGTAAGCTACCCTTACATTTGAGTTCCACTCTTCTAACTTCGGCATTATGATATCATTTTGATGACCTTCGTGGTCGAGTGGTCTTTATGACGGTCTCAAAGCGTCGCCATCTTGAGAGGTTCTGGGTTTGATCCCGAATGTTGATCCGAAATGTTTGGGTGATGAATTTTCTGACATTTGTTCTTCTGTCTTGGATGTTCATATATATTTATGTATATTTTCATGATATTTATATGTATTTATCTATTAAATATATTTATCCGTCATCTAGTGTACGTAACACAAGCAGCATTAGTTACTGCGTAGGTCCCTTTTCTTTTATAAGATCTGATGTTTAGCCCAAAGAAGTCTTCTTCTTCGAAGTCCAAGGACCCCTAGTCTTTCACTACGATCGGGGCCAGATAAAAAGCCAGTAAACGCGGACGAAGTCGCGGGCAACAGCGTGTGAGTTACTAAATTTCTTAGTGCTCGCGGTATTAATACCACAGCGAAATTAATTTCTGTAATACGATACATCATCCCTTTCATAAGGTCGTCAGATTTAATACCGCACACGGCAACAAATCTCCGCGATAAGCGCTCGCGTTTACCACGAGCAATAAACCTTGCAAAGGCACCATTTTGGACAAAAAGTGTACAATAGCAATATTTTAAATGGAACCGCGGTTAGAAGTGAAGCGGGCGGAGCGGGAGCGGGTAAAGAAACTGCTTTAAGCAAGCGGAATAATGCTCATACAGGAATAAGCATAATTTTATAACTTTTAGGCGTATACATTTGAGTGTGTACGTGATCGAATGTCAAATATACAAAATTGCTAAGTAATACAAACAGGCGGGTATTAAGATTCTTTATTGCAATTTATGAAACCACCAAAAAATTTTTGTTGTGCATTGTGCAATGCGATACGGGCACCTTAATCGCTACAAGTAAATTCTTCCAGGCAAGGTATTAAATTCAAGGGTGTTTTCTCGCCATATTCGATATATCTTGTAATCGTCCTCAGCCTATAAACACGTCCCACTGCTGGGCACAGGCCTTCCTCATGCTCTTCCTCAATGCGGGTTGGTGGATAAAAACAGTCGCAATAGCGACCGGGACCAACGGCTTAATGTGACTTCCGAAGCACGGAGGAGCCCGAGATCACAAAGTTTTGGTCACCCATCCACGGCCTGGCCATGGCGAAGGTAGCTTTGTTTTTGATCGAAAGCCAAATCGTACCACTACGCCACCGAGCTCCTCCTATATTGAAATAAATATAAATAACATAAAGTACAAAAAAATGTACAAACTAATTACATACCATACTCGTACAATCATAAAATGGTTTACTCACATAAAGAATGTATGAAATGTTAGTTCTGTTAGTATAGATGTCTGTCACTGTCTGTTCGTTTCATCACGCTTATAAGTCCTCAGATCGCCGTTTATAGGTCCGATAGTCTTGTGGAATAAAAACTTTACAATGGGATAACCAGGCTCTTTTTATTTATTGTTCCCTGCACATTGCTACACGCAGACCGAGGTTTAAACAGGGCGGCGGGTATAGAATTAGAGAATAGATAGCTGTAATAAGTATATTTATAATACTTATTTATATAAATGACAAAGATAATATACACGAGAATAGATAGCTGTAATAAGTATATTTATAATACTTATTTATATAAATGACAAAGATAATATACACGTGAAATTAAACAAAGCCAAGACGACCGTCATTGGCGAAGGTCGATTGAGCAGAGTACTTAGATATTGAATCGAAGCAAGCCTTGTAATCCTTCGATTCAGCGTAATAGTTCCTTCAAACTGAATATAGTAACGGTTGCTATAGGAACCCTTTGTATCCATCTACCCACATGGGGTGTTAACTCCTAAACCGCTCAAATATTCCACTAACGGTACTTAATAGGTAATAATGCTGAAGGGAAATTGATATTAAGGGTAATAAATAACTCATATAATAATATCACTAACTACGAATGCAGAGTTTTTTTTGTTAGCTAATCTACAATCAGTTATCAACTAAAAGCAGATGATCTGTGAGTTTCAAATGTCAGGCAGAGTGCGTCTTCCAGCGAAGACTGCTACTCATATTAGAATAACTTGTGTTAGTTATTCTAATATGAATGCAGAGTTGTTAATATTTAATTTTAAGAACTCGTCCTCAGCTATATATCCCATTGCTGGGCACAGGCCTTCCTCATGGTACCACCACAATGCTAGCCCAATGCGGGTTGGAGGGTAGAAATGGTTGCAATAGCGACCGGGACCAACGCTTAACGTGCCTTCCGAAGCACGGAGGAGTTCGAGATTACAAAGTTTTGGTCATCCATCCAAGGCCTGACCATGGCGGAAGTAGTTTTGTTTTCAGTATCGAAAGCCAGCGTACTAAAATATTAACCACTACGCTACCGGGCTCTTCTCTTTAGGGCAAATAAATTAATAAATTCATTTTTCTATCAAATCACATAGATCTTTTTACGTCCGAGTACCAACAAAAGAAAATCAATGTTATGATGTTTAAAATATGTTATCGAATTTGGACAGCATTCTAATATGCGTTGTTTGCCATAAGATTTGAAAGAAAGAAGAAAGAAGGAAAGAAAATCTTTATTTGGTATCATAATACTAGCTAGTAACAATGAAGCTGAACCTAATTACAATTAACCAAAAAGGTCCCTACTCAGTATATGGCTGTGACGGCTATTGCAGTTTGCCACGACCACTGATATTCTGAGGGGCCGAGAAGACAGTGGCAGTACATCACCAAACAAAAGGCACTTATAAAATGATGCCATAAAACTTTTTACTGTGTGAATTTCCAAAAAACCCTTCAGACGACATTATTTCACCCTGCCTTGTCACATTACATCTGCCAAAAGGTGATTACTGTTGTTTTAATTATAGATTTTTTTTTATTTATTAGTTTCTCGCTGTATTCATAACCGCAGCTTTACCGAGCCCGGATTAACCGGCTGCCATTAACTCTAGCGGATATCTTACGTGTGATGACCAGAAAGAATAAAACTCCTTTGAATGGAACGTTCCACTTCTCGCCTCATTTAAATGTATTGTTACTTTTGTTTAAAACACAAACAATGCCTTAAAAAGTTAACGAACATTTATACTTAGCCTGACTGACAGAATTGCTCACTGTGTAACGAGGCGCTATACCAGTATTAGCGACTCTCTGCTGTTTTTTATAAGTACCTAAATAACCTTACCAAAGGCACTATTAGTGCCTTAGTGTTTAACGTATATAAATATTAGGTCCTTACCTATGAAATTGGTGTTTTGTATGGAGATTTTGAGGAACTCTGCATTTTCCATACTAAAATTTTTTCAGTTTTCTTCACAACGACAAATCCAGAGATAATAATATTTGGCATGTATCATTAGACAAGCTTTAGCAATTATGTTAATGCAAATTAAATGATGTATTCGGGAGTCAGTTAAAAATAATTGTCTTTGTGTCTAATTTTAACACAATTAAACTTACAAAAAAATATCAAATTAAATAATACGAGCTCAAATATATGGTCTATTTTTAGAAGAGGCAATTATTTTATAAGAATGTTCTGAAACTTAATAGTTACGGACAAATTGCTAAGACAGAATAGAAACACCAATTTCATAGGTAAGGACCCAATATGTATAGATGATCTTATCAGCAAGGCGTATATTCCGTCAATATTGCATTACGTTCATTAATGCCGTATGGTAAACACTACGAAAGAAAGGACATAGACCGAGGAAAAGCTTTTGCTTCTGATTGACAGAAGATTCTTAACGAAAAAGAAAGTAATAATTCAAGATTGAGCTTTAACCATTATTTATAATGGTTCCATTATTACACACAAAATACAGAAGTAGTTTTTTTCGTCCTCAGTCTATATATTCCTCTGCTGGGCACAGGTCTTTCTCAGAGAAACACATGAGGAGTATGGGCCATAACACCTTACGCCTAATGCGGGCTCGTGGGTAAAAAAAGTTCCGAAGCGCGGAGGAGTTTGAGATCACAAAGTTTTGGTCACCCATCCAAGGCCTGACCATTGCGAAGGTAGCGTTCGATATCAAAGGCCAAAGCATACTTAGCACTGAATTTACGTCTTACACTGAGTTCCATCTATCTTACGTCCCAGAAACTCAGCGCGACCTTAAATTCAGATTATATGTTAATTTATCCGAATTGAAATTTCAAATTCGCAGCAAACCAAGATGCAAAACTAATAGAAAATCCAAGAGATGCAGTACATCTCAACGAGCGATGGCTTTGAGTGCGCATAAATATGTTACCATTTAAGTATGACATTTTGACGTCACAAGTGTTTAGTATCACAACAATAAACATTTGACTAAAACCTTGTAACGAGGCGCTATTTCATCAGTATTAGCGACTCTTTGCTGTTATTGCGCTATTCTCTGGCCATTTTCTCTTTGTTTCTGTTTTTAAACCATCTGTCTCTTTTTTTCATTGTTTTGGGTCTCCAATATTATTCCTATCAGAGTCAGCGTCTGGAGCGGTTGCCTCGACGCAAATGATTATACAAATATTAATAATAATAAGTGACAATAATAAAATTATATATCCGAGTAAATGAACTATAACGATATAAATTGTTCAAGTTTCAAATAATTTTACTAAGGCACTTTTGTATGTAGATTTGAGAAATTTACATTTTATAAATTGTTTCAGTGTGCCTTATGTTTTAAAATATACATATACAATTAGTGACGACATCTCCGGGCTTTTTATTTATCACCGACATCCACCACGTCACAACCTTAGAAAGACGAGGTTCTATAATGGGTACATATTTATGCTTGTGACGTTATTAGCCGATAAACGGGAAAACAACTGCTTCATCGAGCTTAATCCAAAGAAACTCTAAGTCCATTAAGAAAAAGACGCAGTCATTGCCCGAGCTGAGCTCACAATACCTGTAACTGAAAAGAAAGGTCCTAACAATACCGAGGAGCATCAAGCCATTGTTACTCCTTCATTACTCCGGTCGATACGTATTCCGCATGTACATAATAAACAAATCTTTGAATGGACGTTGCGTCGAGCGTTTTCTTCGCAACCCTTACGTTGGTATGCAAACGAATATCGGGCTAGCACCGTTGTGCTAAGGTTTACATTACAGTGCTCTAGTGGAACTGTCTTGAGAATTCTAAAGATGTCTTAGGGAAAGCAGTTACGAAATATTCCCTCAATTTGAACCTTTGGCCTAGTTTTGTCTGGTTATTGTGTGGCTAGCTTCATTTTGGTCTTGAAATGATGATTCTTTTTTTCTAAAAGTACATCGTATTTTAAGACCAGTACCCCTAACGTAAGTCATCATTCATCATCATTTCCATTTCTATGGGAAACGTGGAAAGCGCCTCCAGCGGAATGTATCAAAAATCACGTTTTTCGTAGAAATTGAACTTCTTAATGCAACTAAGAAAGTTTTTTTTACAATTACACAAGGGGTGTTGTACAGAAACTGATACCTTGATTTACCTACAAAGCCATATTAATTTTAATGAACCTCACTAGATATTTCATATAAATAGTTTTAGGCCCGATTTTTCAATCCTCAGATAAAACTATTTGTCAGTCAAATGTTAGCGCTGTCTCTTTTCTTTTTATGACTTTAGAAAGTGACAGTGATTGTTTTAAACGGCGGATAATTTCATCTGAGCATTGAAAAATCGGGCCTTAATCGCCTTAACACGATTTAAACTAGCAGCAGGCAAAGTCAAATTCATTTTTTAATTCAAACTGCCACAAAAACTTGCAGCTCTTAAATACAACGTAAAGCAACCGAGTCTATATTGTGACAATGATGTCGTACCAAGGGATTTTATTTATGGAACAACTGGATTTCCTAACTACTGCGTCCCGGATAAGCTTGGTACTAAGTTTTGAATAGATTTAGCAAGTCACAGCATTTGCATGAAATATTAAACCAAACTCCACCAAAGAGTTAAGGAGTACACACGGTGGCACTATAGACCAAAAGCTAGGAAATTCAAATAGATTGAGCGAGTATTTCACTCATTCGTTTGAATGAAATGGAAACACCGTTAACCAAACAGGAGCCATTGAAAATTTCGCGTATCGGAAATTTTGAAAAGTATTCACGAATCAAATTTCGAAAATTGATCGCTACACCTAATTTGAATAGTATTTGAGATAAACTATTCACTAATCAATTCCTTTGATACTGAATCTGTAATTTATTTATTATATAAAAAACCAATAGCTTACCACAACAGTAACACTTGCAATAAACATATAAAATTATAAAGCCAATAACAGGTTTCTTGTTCATCACCATAAATTTAGATTTTAATACGACCGCGTAACAATTAGACGGTTGACGAGGATATAATCGTAGCAGATTAAGTACAAGCTAAAAATAGTTTACATAAATATCAATACTTTAATAATTATGGTGGATACTTGCTTAAGAATAAAGGAGATTTAATTTAATACATATATTTACAAAATGATGAAATTGAACACTTATTATAATATATATTCGCATATTCATACATATACATACATGTATAATATAAGTCGGTAATAAATCTTTGATATAAATGTTTATACAGTTCCAATTTGTATATAGTTGAAATAATTTAGAAAAACTTGCAAATGCTAGTGCTGACATAGACCTAGAGAGAACTACCAACTAGTTAATAAAAACAGCTTTAATTTTGTCAATAATGCATCTTTTATAAGAAGGTTTTATTTCAGTATTCAGATCATAAATATTAAATAAATAAATATTAAGTGAATATATTTTATCACAGATACCAACCATTTCGTCATACTGTTCTGGTCTGTAAGTACTATATTATTTATGTTTGTATGTGTATTTTTATTATAATGTAAGCAACCATGTTAACTAATTTATGACATACCTACAGCCTTCCTTTCTTGTTGATTTATTTCCTGCCCATCCTGAGGTTGTCTTGAAAATATCGCTCTTAGCAATAAGGCCGCTCATTGTACATCTGAGTTTTCTTAAGTTGTCTGTTTTGTTTGTATGTATATGTGTTGTATGTACAATTAAGTATAAATAAATAATTTTGATAATAATTTAAGCCTGGGTAGGGTATTAGTTATTTATGAAATCAACTTAGAATTCTAGGTTCAAATAAATTATTACCTAGCTCCGGTCTCTAAGGACCAAAAACAATAGCTCCTTTAGAGATTTTTGATGATGTAACATTGAAAAAGGAGCTGGAACTAAAATTAAAAGACAAAACAACAACTCAAAATAAAGTAGAATATAATAAATCACTCGTGAATCATTGGCAATCTGTTGGCCATCAAATAAATCGAAGGCAAAAAATATTGGCACAAACATGACACTGACTTGAACTAGTAGCAAATAGGAAGACTTTCATCCATATCCATACTAATATTATAAATGCGAAAGTTACTCTGTCTGTCTGTCTGTCTTAGGCCCGTATTACGGAACTAAACTCAAGCGTAGATCTCTGCTTGAGCACTGTTAGAGAGGGATGGCGCTATAGATCCCACACATCGCCATCCCTTTTTAACTGCGCTCAAGCAGGGATCTACGCTTGAGTTTGGTTCTGTAATACGGGCCTTAATTTCACGTCAAAACTAATGAACCGAATTTAGCGATATTTAGTACACAGATAGTCTAGAACCTGAAAAAGAACAGGCTACTTTTTACCCCAACATTCTCATGGGAACGAGAATCACGCGGGTGAAACCGCGGGAAGACACTAGTATATTATACTATCAAGGATTTAATAATCAATCAATCAAAAATATCTTTATTTTATAGGCTTGATATATTATACAAACACTTAAAAACGTCAATTTATGAATAAGTGAATCTACCACTCGCTTGGAACGCAGACACCCCCGAGAAGAGCGAGCCAGAAACTCGAGGGTTGCTCTTTTTTCACATTTTTTACAATTCTTGTTTTTTATAAATGTTAGGCTAGTACAATCAAGTGGGTGAACATAGATATTATGAACATAGATTTTTAGTATTATAATCAGGAAGAATATATGAGCACTTGAAACAATGAACGATGTTGAAATTCCCTATGCGATTAAGATAAAAATTTATTAATTAAAAAGCGACTGGCAACATCCCATTACGAGTCAGCACAATATGTAACATAGAAATAGAAAGAAAGGGTTACTGATAGTAAAGGATAAAAGTCAAATAGACTAAAATTCTATGTTTGATTTTCGACTACGAAAGCTAGTTATCGTTTCTCTAACCAACAAACGCGTGCGAATCAATGAAATTCAGCAATATATAGGTTTCGGTACAAACGTCTACAGCAATTTGTAATTGAATATCACTTATCCGAAAAAGGTCTTACTGTCGCTGGAATGAGACGTCGAATAAAAACTTTGCCATAATAAGAGGAAAAGGCAAAGAAAAATAGCCTAAAACCGACGTACGGAGCCCTGGACTAGTTAACTAGTTCGCTAATTTGTTAGCCAGCCCAACTAGTTCCAGCCATCAGTTTAACAACATCTGTCCGTCCGTTCATAACTCACGCTTACGTACTTAACATCCATTTAGCTAACAGAAAGGATACTTTGGAGCTTTTAAATAGAGTGCAATTTTTATAACGTAATTTTCGTGCACGGTGGTAGCTTTCAAATGTTTTTACAAAAATATATATATATTATTTTTCGTTATTATATTAGTTTGTGTCCTCCTCAGTCTATAAACGTTCCACTGCTGGGTAATGGTACTGGCCGTAACACCACCACGCTGGCCCAATGCGGGTTAGTGGGTAGAAACGGTTGCAATAGCAACCAGGACCATCGGCTTAACGTGCCCTCCGAAGTGTGAGGAGGAGGCGAGAGATGAGGAGATCGAGATCACAAAGTTTTGGTCACCCATCCACGGCCTGACCATGACGAAGTTAGCTTTGTTTTCGATTGGAAGACAATGCGAACTACCCACTACGTCACCGTGCTCCTTAGGTTGTGTATATTGTTTAAATTAATAATAGTTTTCGCCCGCTGCATGTTCCGGACCGATGTGCCATGGCATGGTATGTCCTCAGGTGTTGCAGATGTCCATTAGGCTGTGCTGGTCACTAAAAAACAGACGAGCAGTTTCATTCTGTCATTAAAGATAATGCAGTTTTCTCAATAACATGTCTTAAAAAGATTCAAGACACTTCATACGCTTCATATATCCAAAAATTAATTGAAAAAAATAAAGTAAAATATGATAAAGTACCTTTTCATAGCCGATTCTAATGAAGGAAATAGCATCTATTTTCGTATACGTGTGTTAGCGGCTCATTAGAAGAATACTACCAACCCATCTCTTTCCTTGGGTGTCGTAAAAGGCGACTAATGGATTAAGAACTGCACAACCCGCCAAAAGTTTATAGCGGCGACAGACTCCCCGCTATAAGATTCACCTGTCACGCTGAGCACTTGTGCAGTCACTGCTTGGTGAAGCGCGGGCTATGGCAGTGGACTGCTTTTGCCTTGTGTCCGACTAACCCTCAGGGGATAATAATCGTGATTATGTGTATGTATGTACGTAAAAGCATCTATTTACTTTTGCAGTGCGTGGAACATTAAAAAGACAGAATATTTACTACTTTTTGTGCAAATAATTCAATGGATTGCATTGATATGCCAACACATTTACTAAGAGCAAGAATACTGAATCAGGAAGTTTAAATACCTTTTTATATTTATGAAACAGTGCTTAAAACTCCACAGCTCGCAGGAGCGACATCACGCAAGAAAAGTAAAATGAATACAGGCCAGCCTGTGAATATTTTACCTATGCGCCGTTTACATGTATGGAAAGAATTGCTTCCTACCCTGAATGCGAGATTGCACTTGTATTCCGTTGGCTTACCTTTCGAAAGAGCTCTTTATTTATTCAAGCAACTAGAAGAAATTTGATAAATTGGATTTTCAAAACGAAATAATTACAATTTAGTACAACAGTCAACTCTCAAAAAAATATAGATTACATACACACATATAATCACGACTATTACCCTTTAAGGGTTAGTCAGAGACTAGGCAAAAGCACCGCAATAGCAGTCAACTGCAATAGGCTGCGCTTCACCATGCAGTGACTGCACATGTGCACAGCGTGACAGGTGGTGAGCCCGTCGCCGCTATAATCTACTGGATGGTTGTGCAGTTCTAAGTCCATTAGTCGCCTTTTACGACACGCAGGGAAGAGATGGGTTGGGAATTTAAATTCAGTGTCGATTTCGTTCTTTATCTTCGTTTAATTTAATAACGATTTATGACTGAGAAGTATAAAATAAATTTTACAGCATACCGAATAAAATACAATTTACGTAAGCTAACTGTAGAGCGACCGCAATGACTTACCTACAAACTAAAGCGTTACAAAAAGTCTCCATAACTGTGTTTCGTGGCAACGGAAAGTAATTAAATTAAAATGTAATTACGCTCCAAATGATTCGTAACGTAAGACCACAGTTATTTTAGAACCATAAATGTATCTGTCGTGGTTGTCCCGAAAATGTATATTCGCAAACGAATTAATACAACCTTCACTAATGGTATCTGAAAACGAAAATAATGACGTGGAATTTTTATTTTGTATAATGAGTAATAAAAATACGGACATAAGAGACAATAAGATGGTTTCGTAGTCGTAAAACTATAGAACTGCCATAGCCTTTCTTTTTACGAGTTATAGCTCTTAGGGAGGTTTATGTTAATTTAGTTCCAAAATATACCTTAATTGATAGTCACTTAGTAACGGGATTTATCGTGCACTAGCTGTTGCCCGCGACTTCGTTCGCGGTTACTGGTTTTTCAACTATTCCACGGGAACCCTTTAATATTCCGAAATAAAACGTATCCGAGATGTTGACCAGGGATATAAGGATTTAAGGCCTTTTCGGAGATTAGCTCATACAAACAGACAAACAGACAGAGAAACAAAAAAAAATTTTTTTTTTTTGTATTTTCCCTCTTATTGCATCCCCCTGCACTGATTTGATTTTAAGCATTTTTTCTATGAATAGACATTCGACCTTTACAGTCAAAAAGCCGGGACTTATTGACTCGACCTCATGTTGCAAGAATGTAATGAAAGCTTACGTATATAATTACGTCACGTCAGTCATTCTCATCGAGGCAGTCTGTATGCTACTTCTTCTATTTAAAGACAGAGAGAAATAGAAAGTTGGAAACACATTTGTGATCCACGAATCTTATATTAGGTCCTTACCTATGAAATTGGTGTTTTGTATGGAGATTTTGGAGAATTCTGCATTTTCCATACTGATTTTTTTTCAATTTGCTTCACAACGACAAATCCAAAGATAATAATATTTGGCATCTATCATTAGACAAGCTTTTGTAATATGTGTAATATCACACTTCATAAAAATTATTTATCGTTTTTAAGTGAATGCAAATAAAATGATGTATTCGGGAGGCACTTAAAAAGAGTTGTCTCCGTGTCCAATTTTAAAACAATTAAACTTACAACAAATTATCAAAACAAATCAAAAGAGCTCAAAAATATAGTCTATTTTTAGACGAGGTAATTATTTTTTAGGAATACTCTGAATCTTAATAGTTACAGACAAAATACTAAGAGAGAAAAAAAACACCAATTTCATAGGTAAGGACCCAATATATTATATAAATATGAGGAGCTCGGCGGCACAGTGGTAAGCACTGCTTCACCATGGTCAGGTATTGTATGGGTTTGAGGAATGAGGAAGGCCTGTGCCCAGCAGTGGGACTTATATAGGCTGAGGGCGATGAATTTGGTGGGGTGGCCTTGTGATTTATATATTGAAATCAAAGCAGTTTTAGACATAGTTGGTGCGTGAACGATCAAAATCAAAACTCCTTCTTCATCTCCTCCATCCTTCTCCGTCTTTTTGGGTTTTCTTTTTTTTATTATAGCAAAGTAAACGGCAATTATGTTTACCACGAAAAAACGTGACGGGCCGGCGACGATATTTCATTATCACGACACGAAATATTAAACAGGTAACTGGGCATTTCTTACCCGGTTCACGTCCACTATTGAAATGGGTTTTTTGACGGTTGAGGATTAATATTTTGTGTAATGTTTTTATATATATCCTAATTCATGGAGGAAAAGGTTGTGCTTCAATGCATTAGTATTTTTAATATTAAAATTCGAATTCTTAATGTTACGTTTTTTTGCAAACAATTCCCATGTTTTTTTTTTTTTAATATTCCCATGATTTTGAGGAATGCGTCCTATCTGGGTAGTTATTATGGGTAGTGTTAACGCTCTCTATCATACTCTGGCTAGTTTAGTTTATGGTCACGCTCGTGTAGCAAAGGTCACAACAAAATACAGCGTTACCTTTATAACTTACAATATAATACAACTACTATATGTATAATACTAATAATCCGGTACCTAAAATTCCCGTCACAGCACAACACCATTTTTCTCCGGCAGACTGATAGCGTCTCCGCTTAAGGACGAGTTATTTCCCCCTAGGGGGCGCCATATTCCTGAACTAATAAAAACTTATTTACTGTCGCCGTCGCGCTCGCTCGCTAGCAACAAGTACAGTTGATGGTGAAGGATAGTGAGGATTACTAGTCGTATACGTCTGCGTCTCTGATATTACTAAAATAATGTGTAATAATGGCTTAAGTTACAACATTCACTAGTTATTCTGATACAAAATAGTAAACATTACCGTTATGTTTAGTTTCTCGTTATTTCCCAGTATAATTATATTAACTTTATTTGTTGTTTGTTGTTTTTGAGTACCTCTTAATTTAATCCATTTATTATAATAATCTTTATAAAAATCTCTGTTCCACATACATGAATGTGACTTGTCTAGTCATAATTTAATACTTTTTGTATCACTAGTGCCGTAACAGGAAATATATTGCGAAAACAAATTTTTAAAATAGGTAAATCATGAAAATGTCAATATTTTTGTTCATTCATTCGTTTTTTCATTTCATTCATTTTTGTACACAACCCGGAAATGCAACGACAAACAACCAAATCGCAATTGTCAAAAATCCTTCAATCGAAGTACGAACAAACTGAATGCAAACAGAAATTTTAGTTCAAATTGCTCAAACGAGTGATGCGGGCTCAAAATGTGTCTGCAATGCTTCTAGTAGATATATCTGCTGAAGGGGTGACATCACCAACAAAAAATGAATACCTTATCTAATTAATAGATCGTCGAAAGCAAGGCTTCGTTGTGATTCAACGGAAACATTGAATTTCTTTATTTCGTTCACAAGATAGTCTTTTTACGCGGCCTTGATTGTCTAATACGCTTTTTTGTCCACTTTTTACAATTCGATGTATAACATGAAATTAAATTTCGATTGAAGTATCATATAGAATACCACTAGAATAAATGTTTACTATCAAAATCGTAAAAAGGCGTATGTGCACATACATCCTTTTTCGTAAGACCCATTCAAATATATCTGTTAGCGACAAGCAGTGCTACGGCCTCTCTCCTTTTGTCTTAATAAAACCTCCAAATTCTAGTGACATCTTCAGCCTTTTTTATATTAAAAAAAAATGTTTTTTTTATATGTAATTTTACATTTTTAACACAGTTCAATAAAGATAGTTGCCCAAGCAATTTCCTTTTCATTGTGCTCGTCAACAATATCAAATGAAATAATAATTTTCACAAACGTTAAAATCAAAACCAAAGAAAAGCAAAGTGAAGAATATCCTATTCTTGATCAAATAAGAAGGCACACAACTTCGTCCTTAGAACACGCTCTTATCCCGGGCACGACGTAAATCTTTTAATTAATACCTTGTTCGTACTTCAAGAGCCCTCGAAACAACTAGTACGGGATCCCGAGCATCAAATTCTGACATCAACAAGCCCGTATTACGGTCCAGTCGATGAATATTATACGAGCCGAGCATAGCGACTTTCCTCCTGTACCTACTTTATTAACTTTTGGAGTATATTAGTTGGGAAGAGCTCTGTGGACGAACTTTATTATTATAACACTTTAAATGTTGGCGAGGAATTTTATTATGTAGACGATGTTTTAGGAGCTCCGAAAGATAAAAGCACAGATTCTGACGTTGGGGAATATGAGAAATGGAGAGTGATATTGACTGATGAGCTTTTGAAATATATGGAATGTATTTTTGCTGTATTAAGAAAATGTATCTAGTATTTCTTTTATTACAGAGTTTTTATAGTTAATGTGATTGATGAAAGTTTATTTATATTTATGATAAAAATACATGAATTGAGCGATATTTTTCATTTATTTCTCGACAAGATATAAGACTTCATTGTAATATGAACGATTGCGCGTGGTTACTAAAAATAAGGAAAAAGAATCACATTTTTTAAAAACACAATACCGTAGGAAACCAACAAAAAGTATTGTTACAACGAAATATATACTGATTGACATTGTATTGACACAAAATTACAT
This sequence comes from Parapoynx stratiotata, assembly GCA_910589355.1. Classification (NCBI taxonomy): domain Eukaryota; kingdom Metazoa; phylum Arthropoda; class Insecta; order Lepidoptera; family Crambidae; genus Parapoynx; species Parapoynx stratiotata. The sequence continues at coordinate 840,444 of OU342467.1, read as the reverse complement.
TGTTCCGTATTCGTTTTGCTTACCTTAATGTCACTTGAATTTTGTAATTTATTGTCTTAACATCAAAAGAGTCTTCTTTGAAGTTATCTAAAAGTATTTTTAAATCGCCATATTTTCTGCTAATACACCTTTGAAAGAATGTTTTTGACGAGCTCCGGGAGTAACGGAGCAAAAAACATCTTCGGCTTTATTTAACAATGGTGATGACATTTACAAATGATAATGTCATTACCATATAATAAGAAAGACGTTGTAAAATTTTGCGAAGAAAAGAAAAGAATATAACAAGTTTATAGAGAATTTACCAAGTTATATATTTTGTATAATATTGGTGGGTATATTTGCTGCTCATGTTTGTATGATCTACAAAACTTTATTATACTGGATGAAAACATTGCAAGTCATTCGAAACTTATAATCGTTAAACATAGTATAATATATATATTTATGTTTTACCCTCAAATAAGAAGGCGGAGATGTTGATGGGTATTACATTTCGCTTGATATGTTTAGGTTACTCGGGGGACGAGTATGTTACAATGTAAGATAAGAGATAAAATATTCAGAGTGGACTGTACTTGAGTTTTATTCAAACTTCGTCCTCAGACGTTCCCCTGCTAGCCACACAGAGAAACATATGAGAAGTACGGATCGTAGCACCACCACGCTGGCCCAATGCGGGGGTAGAAACAGTTGCAATTGCGACCGGGACCAACGGCTTGAACTACCTTCCGAAGCATGGAGGAGTTCGACACAAAGTTTTGGTCACCCATCCAAGGCCTGACCATGGCAAAGGTATCTTTGTTTCGATATCGTTCTAACTATTACGCCACCAAGCTCTTCTACTAAGTTTTATTCAAACTCTGTGGAGATTAAACGAGCGATCTTTTATATTAAATGCACGATTTTATAACATATTAGGTATGTGTTGAATGATATATTTTATCTTTACCAGGGCCCGAAAGTTACAAAAGATTTTCCTTGGGAATATTCTGCTGCTGCTTAAACTTTCTGAGTAAGAATATTTAATATATCTCCGTTACACCTATTTCTCGGGCCTTGCTGAATATCCAATGTTAAGTGTAGGTTCTAGACCATTCCCGTCGCCCCAGAGACATAACTCAGATTTACAGTTATGAAAACATTAGTAAATAATAAATGGCAGAAGGAAAACTCATAACTACACGGAACAGAACTTTATTCAGAGGGTATTCGACCGCGTCATTTTTTAGCGAATGAATTTACTCGTAGTATTTGAAATATGAGGAGTTTGGTAGCGTAGAAGTACAAAGCTACCTTCGCCATGGTCAGACCTATAATGGGTAACCAAAACACTGTGATCTCGAGCTCCTCCGTGCTTCGGAAGGCACGTGAAGCCGTTGGTCCCGGTCGCTAATGCAACCGTTTCTACCCACCAGCCCGCATAACCACACCGCCGGGTGGTGACTTTGTAGCCTATACTCCTCATGTGTTTAACGGTGGGACATATTAAAATGTAGGGACGTAACAGAATATTTAAACCGCCTCTAGTGGTTCACACCACCGGGTGTTGATCGGGAGGTCCAGGTTCGATTCCCCATGGGGGCAGAAGTTTTTCTGCTCGGTTTAGTTGGTGGTAGGGCTTCTAAGCCCACCTGGCTAGCTTCCACCGTCTTACCTATATTTGTCGCCATAATAACAATATTTTAAGCATCGTTGTGGTCCGGCAATCAGAGGTAAGATAGCCAGTTCCTCAGGAGGATTTTACAGGTGAAGCTCGCTTCCACCTTCGGCCTTATCGTCACTTACCATCAGGTGAGATGAAGGTCAAAAGCTTACCTGTCGTATGTAAAAAAAAAATATATATATTTAATTAGTCTGCTCAACCGCTACTTCTTGAATATTAAACGCCCGAATAGGACTGCCTCAATCCTCTAGTAACCCAGAAACTCCACCTCACAAAAGATTGCAACTAACTAGTACTACTTTGCAGTGTTGTGCTCCATATTGCAGTGTTAGTAGCTATAGTACGAAATATGGTGACCTTGAATGTTCAATGTCATGTTGGAACTACCTTCCTCCTCTATCCCACGACATACCAACATCATTCACACAATCTATCCATCTTTTCTTTGGTCTTTCTCTCCCTTTTGATTTTAGGTTCTCGTCTCATGTGCTGCCAAAATTACGCTTTCCTTTGAATTTTTTCAGAATAGGGAGCGGATGAGTAGTTGTCAAAGTATTGTGAGCTGCCACCACCACCACCACCTGCCACATTCATTGTCTTAAAGCTCCCATTTTGAAAATACAAAGTAGAACTTTTTTCCCGTAATATTATTGGCAATGACAATTTCTCTTTCAATGATAAGTGGATAAACATGTTTATATTAGCTGCGAATCAATTTAAGAAATGCCATATCATCTGTCTCTGTAATAAAAAAGGATGCGAATGGTTTCGCTCGATCACGTACGATTGCGAATGATGAGTCAGCAAGATTTTTTGTTGAAGGTTCCGCTACGTCTTATTTGAAGAAAAATAAATGGTTCGTATGTTAGTTACTCTGTCGTCCTACGAGAAAACTATAAAACAGAGTGTCCACCTGAATGGCTTGCCTCTTTTCATATTATTAAGTTCGTCTACTGTTGGGCGTAGGTCTCCCCAAAATCACGATACCGCAGCACTGCAGTACCCTTACATATATCGACACCCCATCTTGTAGAATGTCCCCCACTACAATTTTTGAGTTGCAGTTGGCTTGACTTAAATATGCCCCCGAAATGAGGCAGGCGTTCACAGTTTCGCACTTCTTAAGTTTTTCCTTCCTTCTGCACCTCCGCGATGATCGTCGGACAAATATTATTGGGTAGCACTTTGCTCGGTCTCTTTGGCATCCTCGAAGTAAGTCCTATCTGACAACATCAAGCCAGCGGTACTCAAGCCGGAACCTTTCAACGGTATCTGCGTTCTAGAATGTATACATTCTATTGTCAAGAAAAGTTGTTAAGGCTCGTTTCATTTCTTATAATATTTCTTAAAACTCCGATAAAATATTGTAAAATTAAAAAGGAATTTTCTTTTGAACGCTTTCTTTAAATAGACGTTTGATTATGAGTGGAAGCAGACCAATGTTGAGTTTATAGAAATCTATATATAATATATATTTTATTTTTAAACTTCAAAGGCGTTGTAGTTTATAACATTTTTTAAATGATGCAAATGTAAAGGACCCTCCCTTTCTTCTAACTTCTTGCCCGTTCTTCTCAGAACAAGGCCTCCTGGTAGTTTTTGTGAACGGATGGCGTAGTTTTTCTCATTCACGAAATATTGTCAAATGTTTATGATATAAATAAACATGCGCTACTAAGACGCATCTAATAAACTGAATAAATGCTTTTGATTTTTATTTTATTAGTTGATTAAAAAGGTTGAAATGCTTTTGTTGTCTTATATGCATTTGGCACTTTTAACATTTCTTATTTATTTTTTGTGTGTAATGTTCATAATTACTTCACCTCCTTTCGTAAAATCCAGTCGAAATCCAGTTGGTGATTGGATGTAGTCAATTAAGCGCCTAATATGTTGAGTTCCGTCCGTAATTACTGGCCCTCATTCTTCATTCCAAGACAGCGATAGGTAGGCGCCATTTGCAATGTGCTTATGTAAGTTTTGGCTATATATCATTAGTATTTGCTGCTAAGTTCTAGGCTATCAGGCTCTCGATTTGAGATCGTAATGTAAATGATATTACCGCGGTAGTAAAAAATCTGCAGGTATTACCGAGGTAATTAATATTATTCTTGTTGTAAGCAATTTTACTTAAAAAATCAAACTTTTATGAAACGTCGATTTATAACCGTTTGAATGACACTTGTTGTTTAGAATAAGCACCTATAATCATAATGGGTGACTTTAATACCGACTTGCTTATATATATAGTATAGTATATTTAAATAGGTCCGGTCAGAACACCAGCGCTGTATCAGTTTCTGATGCAGCATATGCTGAGGCTTGGTCCTAATTAACCATTATTGTATAGTTATTGAGTTATCTATTGTATCCTTTGTTTTCCTCTGTTGATTTTTTTTTCTTTCTCAGGTGTGTAATAGTGGGTTAAAAATGTTTTCTTTCTTTCTTTACTTAAGAAAATTGTCGAGCTTGTGAACTGGACATTGCTTACTTTGAGTCCAACACACTTTATCGTAAATAGGTACGACGGATACTTCATTGGTACACATTTATATGTCGTGTCCTGAGTTAGTTTTGCTTCATGGCCAACACCCGCCGTCAGGTTTTTCAAGGCACAACATAATATTTTTAAGAAATAAACATGTTATAAACATAAAGCACTTAAAATAAGACCAATTGAACTCTGGTTGCGTAACTTCGCGAGGATGGACGCCTATGAAGTATTCAAAAACTCTGTTATAATTAATGACATGCTTGCCCCTTTGCACAACGTGGGTTTGCACAAGGTCCTCCAGCACGTTGGATGTCCTTGAGGCTATGGCCTGTCGCGACAGGAGCTTCAGGAAATATAAGAAGAACCACTCGGAACAAAACTGGCTCCATTACAAAATAAAGCGGAACTTCTGTAACCTGTCAGAAGTGCTAAGCGCCGGTATTTCCACACCGTCTGCTTGACACGTCTCCTGCTGATATCTGGAAGTTTCTACAGTTGCTGCGAATAGGTAAATCTCAGACTTCTTCATTTCAGGGTCTCTCCTCTGCAAATGAATTAAATCAACATTTTAGTTCCGGTTCTGTGCTTGACGTTGCTATTAAGTCCAGTACTCTCTCAGAAATTTCGTCATTGCCATGTCCTAACAACATCTTATATTTATCTCCGGTGGCTGATAAGGAGCTAAAAGCTATGATAAAAAAGATCAGGTCTAACGCTGGGGTCAGGGTGGCGTAAAAAGGGCCATAATGTTTCTCCTGCTAGAATGTAACATCTTCAACATCTCTTCGAGTTGGAACAACTAAGACATCATTAAAAATTTCGTATAAGGCCCGCCGTGACTGTGTGGAAAGTGCTTTAAGAAAAACATTCTTCGAGCACTTTCCACGGAACTCAAGTTGCTACGGATAGGGTTGTGGGTACATTTAGTTTATCAAGTAGAAAGTCAGGGAAAGCTATATTTTCTATTCTAGCTTGTCTTCCACATCACGGTTGGTTAGTAGAAAATGCAGTCTATTTATTTCAATTTATAGTGCAGCAAAATTTCTTCAATAAATACTGGGTCCTCTAAATCCTCATATAGTTGCCAGGACATCTAGTTGTTCCATCGAACTACTACATGTATATACAGTCACATTCAGAAGTCCATTCATACCTTAAGAACTTAAATAGCTTGCACTTTTATATTGGAATATCAGGATAAAAGATAGCCTATGTCCTTTCTCAGGCTTTAGACTATATGTGTACCAAATTTTGGTTAAATTGGTTCAGTATTTTTGACGTGCAAGCGAGACAGGCAGAGTTTCTTTTGCATTTATAATATTAGTATGGATTTTTTATTCAACTGGGGAGCCAAAAAGCAGAACTTTGTAGCGCTGTCTTCAACTGAGGCAGAATTTTATAGGGTCTGCAGTTAAAAAAGCTACATTTTTTAGAAATTTCTCTTCAGAGCAAAATTTCGGTATAAACCCACAAGAGCCAGTCTCTGAATACAATGACAATCAGAGTACACACAAACTTAAACAAGCTGAGTCATTTAAGCGGACCAAACATATTGACGTACTTTATCACTTTATTCGTGAGTCTGCTAGTGTTGGAATTGTAAATATTAAATACAGACAGATTGTAAATATTAAATATAGCCAAGTTGGAAGCGCTAACTAAGGAGATGCATCATTTGATGTAAAATGTCTGAATGTTTTTTAATTTTATTTGCAATTACAACTTGGTTATGTTTTTATCTTACTTACAAGACTGGTGTTGCCGTTGTCTACTGGCCTACACAAAGCGACAGTGTTAGTGGTTGTATAGGCTCTGAATATATTCTCTTTAGTTTTTTTATAATTATTTTATGTATGAGGTTCTCTCTGTGTTTTTTGTTTGTCATGTCACAATAATTATATTTAACTGTTTTTCTATGGAAGTTCATTAATTCTATCAGTTTGCCTCCTCTCGTATAAAATAAATAAATATATATAATATAAATAAAAGAGGTATTGCAGACGATTCAGTGCCGAGTTTCCATCTGGTAAAAGTTCTTACACACACTTTGCTTATAACAAGAGTATAATTATGTTTGTGCAAGTCGTGTTTAGATAAAGCTGAGCCACAGCGACGTGACGAATACGTACACACTTGCCTTTATTGCAGCTCCCATGAGATATAATGTGACGTTATGACAATGTATTCAATCACATCTCAATAGACATCACACCGAACGTTCCTGTCCGTAACGCGAGTACACGCATACAGTACACGCACGCATTCAGTGTCTCGGTCTTTAATCAGCTCGCTATCTTTCGTGAATAGCAAAATAAGTAGAAAGTTTACCTAACCATTAACAAAACTGTCATCTTTAGCATCAACAGTTTTACGACAGTCGAGCTCATTTGCGTGATTGCCAGAAAGTCATTTACTGTGTAAACCGGGGAACTGCACATAATGTCAAGTAATAAAAATTTCATTGCGAAGAGTGGAGGCACGACAGACTCCTCCCGCAGCGATCATCGTAAAAGATTTTTGGACTGGATTGTCGCTGACGTGGAGACAGCGGAAGTTAAAGTTCAGATATAAATGGCTGTTTTAAAATATTTTTTTGTTGATAAAGCAACGATTACCTTTCAACATTTCAAGCAATGTCCATTTCATTTTAATGTCTTGTAAAGCCTGATCGCATTGACCCTAAAGTTTGTCATAGCTATTGATTCAGCACCCCTTGAGTAAGCCCTAGATAATTCTATATTATTTGATGACCTCCGTGGCCTAGTGGTCAGTACGCCGGTCTCAAGGCGTCACCATCTCGAGCGGTTCTGGGCAAATGTTTGTGTGATGAATACAGGCATTTGTTTTCCAGTCTTGAATGTTTATATATGTATTGCATATTTTCTGATTATTTATATGTTTATATATCTATTAAATATCACCCGGAAACTGTATCCGTAACACAAGCAGCATTAGTTGCTTAAAATTGGGCTAGTTGATAGATGTGAATGTCTGAAGGTACTTTTTTATTCCATTTTATAATGTGGAAATAGCTAAGGTAAGGATTAAATTAAGAAGGAGTCCACACTATAGTGCGGATGTTATATGTAGGCGTACCAATCTTCTTGTGGTTCTGTTTTTAATTCTCAACTTTCTCTATATCTGAGGATAGTGTTGGGATGCATTGATAATAAAAAAAAAAATAAAAATAGCCTTTATTCTACCACAAAATTAAAATTCATACAATAATGGAATGACATAAAATCGATAAAATTTAATAACAATAATAATACTAATTAAATAAAAATTATATATTATGCCTACGTTTTGAATTAAAAAAATTACCTATTATATTTTTGTGGAAGTCGCCTCCTCGGCGTAGGCCTCCCCCAGCTTCCTCCAGTTCTCCCTATCTTTGGCTTGTCTTCTCCAGTGTAGTCCTGCTATTTCTTTAAATGTATCCTCCCAACGTTTTTTCGGTCTCCCTCTGTTTCTTTGCCCTTCTCTTGGTAACCACTCTGTAATTTTCTTGGCCCACCTATCGTTTTCCAATCTACACACGTAACCTGCCCATTTCCATTTCAAGGTTCTTATTCTCTCTATTACATCTGTTACACTGGTTTTCTGTCTTATTATTTCATTACTTATTCTGTCTGACATTTTTATTCCCAACATACTTCTTTCCATTTTTCTTTGATGTACAGCCAGTTTATATTCATCTTTGATACCAATATTAAAATCAAAGCTATTGCCACGATTTGTAAATCTCAAGTGAGATTTTAAAACCTCGCGCTTCACAAGGAACATTGAGCAGTAGGCAGAAGTGCCGGCATCAACATTGACAACTTTCCGACATTAGAGTGGTTTTAAGAGTCGCACTGGCGAGATTTCCATACATTTTAACGTTCAAACGCGCGCGGGTAAAACTTTACTACTACCACAGATTACTAAAAAGTTACTACGTCTACTACTCTCGTGTGATTGCAAAAACGCGCGCGTGGCCGGCGCTGGCGGCCAGCGTAGCTATAAAACGTCCGTATAAGTTGGCCCACTAAGGATTGCTCTGCTCAGTATTGGGACGCTCATATACTGGTTTAGATACGTTCATTTCTAGTCTTCTTATGTTTGAATCAATGTTTTCTAAGCGAGGGTTGAGAGCTGAAATATTATCGTAACCCAAATCAAAAAGTGGAATGAAATTCTTAGAATTGGTCCCAATACACATTTTTACGAGTCCGTTATATAAGTTCTTTGATGCTATCATTTCGGAGCCGTAAAGAATTACTCGCTTATTCCCCTTCGCAGATAGCAGGCTCGCTCATTTCAAATGTAATTATTATGGGCTGAAAAATGTCACTGAAATTTTTATTATGTCGACGAATCACTTTGAATGTTAAATTGAAATAGTATTCTTATTAATGTTTAATATTGCTAAGACAACATTCGAATTTACATTTAATTATTATTATAGTATTTTTATGATGACTCAAGTAGATTAACTAAATATATTATTAATGAAAATTGTTACTGTTTTATCCTGCAGTACGAGTATATGTATAGAACGAATATCAACAAAAATCAAAAGATCATTTTAAAAAGCTTAATTAAATTCTAGTTTTTCGCTTCGTTTATTTTATTTATAAATTGTAATATACTATAAATAAATAAATGTATTTATTGCGGAAGCAGAGTCCAGAGGGTTCGTAACAATAACACTTACTTACAAACACATTATTAAATATATATTGAAACACTTTATATCACTCTTCCCAAAATGATATCTAATGTGAGAAGCCTTTTTGGGGAGTCTTTCTCCAGCAGTGGAATTCTCTGAAGTGAATGATGATTCATTATTTGATTCTTTGTCCTTGTTGGGGAACGGCTTTTTATCGAAATTCCTGTCAATGAGAAAATAACAAAAATAGGCAACGAGAAAACTAGGCAAAAGCATTCCACTGCCATTGTCCGCGCTTCACCAAGGAGTGACTGCACATGTGCTCAGCGTGACAGGTGGTGAGCCCGTCACCGTTATAGGCTATTGGATGGTTATGCAGTTCTAAGTCCATTAGTCGCCTTTTACGACACCCAAGGGAAGAGATGGGTTGGTAGTATTCTTTTACCTAACACCTGAAACACAAATTGTCGTGAAATAAACCCCATCCATAAAAATGCTTCCACAACGGCATTTAACATTCTGTAGGCTTGTTATTACATTTGTTCCATTTAGTCCGGGCTCTGATTGCTACGATTTATCAAAACGACACTAATGAGCGAACTTAATGAATCGGAATCAAATAGGCAAGACGAACGACGTCGGACAAGGTATTGTACACACAGACGTTTCCGCTTCATTTGATGCCGTTTTAATATTTGTGAGGCACCAGGGCTTTAAATGAGGAGTCGGTGGGGCAGTGCTGGTACGCCTTGGCTTTCGATATCGAAAACAAATCTACCTTCGTCATACGTCTAAATCTACTGTACATAAGTTTAGTTCAAACTCAGTGGTACAGGCGGTCAGTGGGATCGAACCCGCGAGTCCCGCGGCCTCTCGAACGCGTAGTGCCCGTCCGTCCCATCTCGGCTACCGCTGCCTTGTAAAATATATTTATTTTTATCGAAAATATACATATCTGTGTACTGTACAAATTTATGTATATATATTCCTTACCCTAGATCCCATAACACGCGTACATTGTTGTAGGCTAATCGTCATTTAATTACTCATGTAACACAGGAGTCCCAGAAGTCACAACAATGAATTGTGACTAGTCGCTATGTAACTAAAATCGATTGACCTCTGAAACCAGAAAAACAGTTGTAGGACACGTAATAATAATTACTTTAGCAAAGGATAAAACTTCTCACGGATCAAATTATGTCTGTCAAGGTTGATCTCTTCGAAACTCATATCCATTCCCTTAAGTCACGCTTTGGCTTCATACAGGCTGGTATTAAGGAAGGAATTAAATTGCAATTGAATGGTTTATAAATAAAAAAAAGTAAACATTCAAGTTTTCTCGTTTCGTTCTATAATTTACGAAGATATTATTATAATCACGACGATTATCCCCTAAGGGTTAGTCAGAGACTAGGCAAAAGCAGCTACTGTCATAGTCCGCGCTTCATCAAGCACTGCACATGTGCTCAGCGTGGCAGGTGGTGAGCCTGTCGTCGCTATAAGCCATTGGATAGTTGTGCAGTTCTAAGTCCATTAGTCACTTTTTACGACACCCAAGGGAAGAGATGGGTTGGTAGTATTCTTTTTAACGAGCTGCTACCACACGACTATCATATATATTTATGTACATAAACATAAATGTGGAAAAAAATTGTACATTAGGCGGACTTAACGACTTATATTGTTTGATCATGGGACATCGTAAGCTCACGTTGTATGCTTTGAGTTCCAGTTACACCCAGATGCAGGAAAAAGTTTTTCTACCCACTAAACAACAGAAATCACACCCTCTGTTATGGTGTCATTAATGGGTGTCGTTTATTTTTTGCTACAAAAACAGTACACAGTTTACATGCATGTCTTACAATAAAATTAAATGTTCATACAAGGGTGGTGGAGGGTGTCATTAATTATATTTTATTTTTTGACAAATAAAGTTCAAACAACTTGTTATAAATAAATTTAAGGCTTATTATAGTTACCGGTTCAAGAAATAATTATATTACATTGAATAACAGTTTTAAATAGATATAATATATAAATACAATTAAGGCAGCGCTCTCTGTATTAAGCGTCTCACTACATTGAATTCTAATTATAATTTCAAACGACACCGATTAATATGGTCGGAAAATATCAAGTTCATATAATTAAGATGAAAATATGTTTTAATTATTTTATTATTGTATAAAACATATAATAATATATTTCATAGTTACTGCTCGCAACTAAGGCATGTAGGTAAGTTCCACATTATCAGTTTAAGTAATATTAGAGAGGTAAAGCACAGCGGACATTTGCATAAATTTGGACCGCTTGATAAGAGACAAAACCTCTACATTAAAAAATACTACTGTCAAAATAAATGTAACTACGTTTTGTGCCGTTGTGTTTCTGTTGGTGAGTAAGATGGCCAGAGAAGGGGACTAATGAACCAACTATCAGACAAATCGCCTTCTAAATACAATAAAAACTGTAGGAAAGCCAGTATCTACCAGGGGAATGTATCGAGGCTGAAGATCAAATTGTGACAATGACAATTTACCAAAATTGACTGTCGTAACTTTGCTAATAATATCATCTCCAAATACGGCCCTGTTCAAAGCGTTCCCGAAGTATAATCAAAGTTTCCCGACACGGAGATTATTGATGTTAGACGCATACGTAAGCTAATTCTGCGCGGTGTATTACGCGATAGCTTCGCGTAACCTTATTATGAAGTTCTGTGCATCCACAATTGATAAAGTACTCTCAAATGACAGAAGTTATTCGAAATTAACTTGTATAACTTAGTTTAGCAATTTAAGGTATTCAATATTTGCATATTTTGACGACCTCCGTGGTCGAGTGGTCTGTACGTCAGTCTCAAGGCGTCGCCATCTCGAGAGGTTCTGGGTTCGATCCCCTGTAGGGACAGATGTTTGTGTGATGAATACAGGTATTTGTTCACGAGTCTTGGATGTTTATAATATGTATATATCTTTTTAATATATGTATCCGTCACCTAGTACCCGCAACACAAGCAGCATTAGTTGTTAAAAATGGAGCTAGTTGATAAGTGTGAATGTCTGAAGATATCTTTTTATTTATTTAACGAATTTCTTGCTGCTTTACGTGTTTTGTAGTGCGTAAACTTCCAGTGCTTCTGTCAGCAAGATAACCTGGAAAATATACAGCATACTCTGTCTTCTTCAATCGGAGAATTGATCCGTGTCAGTATCAATTCTTGGGCTTCCTTGGGCTATTCTATTTTACCATTTTTTTAACAAAACAATGAACACCGTTGCTGAAATTCGGATGAGCTTCACAGAATCTAGTACTGTCCACATAAAATGAAAGAAGTTGGTTCTTGCACAATCCGGCTGGTTCCGCTAGCTTTAAGTTATTTCTAGAGAATCGATCGACAGGATGAAAGTATTAAAACCAATAGGAATTGGATAAACAAACTAAGATTACTTGATTGCTTTTAGATAGCATAAAGGTACAGATTGCATTGAATGCATCTCGTTTGAGTCTGTTCAAATGTTTCTTTTCATTTTTATTTTGGTCTAGCATCTGCAGCGCTGTCAATTCATTAGTGTCTGTGGAAATGCTGTGTTCATTTAGATGAATTTACATTTCAGTTCCTCATCGATAAAAATCATTCGTTAACAGCGATGCTTTCTGCTCGCGATGTTAGAGTGCTTCATTCATCTGATCTTAATTAATAATTTTTTTATCGCTGAAGTCCGCCATTACGAAGCGTGTTATGAATCAATAAGGATTCCTATATTTAACTTCATGTCCATACATGATTAAATGCTCACATACATGACTTCACACACACACTCAGATAAGTTATAATCTTACAATCGAGCAAAGGTTTGTAAATATACTTATTCTGCAAAACACCGCCTCTCTGGGCTAGTAGTTGACTCCACCGGGTATTGATCGAGAGGTCCAGGGTTCGTTCCCCACGGGGTCAGGAGCTTTTCTGCTCGGCTTGGTTGGCAATAAAAGTTATCTTATATATAGATTCAGATGACCTGTGTGGTAGAGTGTCTCAAGTCTCTAGGCGTCGCCACCTCGAGAGGTCCTGGGTTCGATCCCCAGTGGAGGCAAGTGTTTGGGTGATGAATTTTCAGACATTTATTCTCCAGTATTGGATGTTTATATATATTTATATATATTCTGGATATTTATATTTATTTATCTATTAAATATATTTGTCCGTCATCTAGTATCTGTAACACAAGCATCATTTAGTTGCTACTAGGACTAGTTGATAGGTGTTAATGTCTGAGGATATTTTTTTTTTTTTTAGATATTCAGCTATCACAATACCAAATTTTATCAAAATCCGATCAGTAGTTTTTGCGTGATGCGTGCACAAACTGACAAACAACATGTTTAAAAACTGATTTGGAATCTATATCGATTACATATGATCCCCATTAAAATTTTCAAAATATTGGGTCCTTACCTATGACATTGGTGTTTTTATTCTGTCTTAGTATTTTGTCTGTAACTATTAAGATTTAGAGTATTCCTAAAAAATTAATTACCTCGTCTAAAAATAGACTATATTTTTGAGCTCTTTTGATTTGTTTTGATAGTTTGTTGTAAGTTTAATTGTGTTAAAATTGGACACGGAGACAACTCTTTTTAAGTGCCCCCGAATACATCATTTTATTTGCATTCACTTAAAAACGATAAATAATTTTTATGAAGTGTGATATTACACATATTACTAAAGCTTGTCTAATGATAGATGCCAAATATTATTATCTCTAGATTTGTCGTTGTGAAGAAAACTGATAAAATGTTAGTATGGAAAATGCAGAATTCCCCAAAATCTCCATACAAAACACCAATTTCATAGGTAAGGACCTAATATAATCAATGTACAACTGTCACAAGTTTCTTACAGTCTTAAGTATAGAGGTAAATTGATCTACTAATGATAAATTGAAATTATGAAGTGACTGACATTATGAAGTGACTTATTGTTAAGAGAGAAATAATATTGTCCCTTTCTTCTTTTTGTCTGTTGCATCTTGAATGGGCAGTTACTATTTGTACATTGTCCTTTTCGGACAAACAAACAGAACAGTTCTTATAAGTAATAGGTAATTCAAGTAAGAACTTTGTTTGCCAACATGTTGAATAAAAACAAATGGTGTCCGGCCAAGCATATTGCCGACGTGATTATCGTTGGTATAATTAGACTATTCTGAAAGTTAAAAATAAAACTTTTTCACTTTATGGAACTTCTTGCAGTCTCCTGAGAAAATTGTGCCCGGGAATTTATTTCACAACCTAAAAGTACGCAGAAGTTAAATTAATTAATTCTCGAAAATTGTCCCCGGAGATATTAATAATGGAGAGTGATTTTTTTTATTTACTCAGTTGGCAGATTGAACTGGCTGGTAAATAAAATAGCTACATTTACCTGGAAGCAACTCCTCCGATTTAACTTAAAATATACTGACGCTATCGCCACTATGTCTGTTTCCAAATTGTGACCTAAAATCTCAAGCACTTTAATCTGTATCACTATATCATGTCTCATGTACCTTACTCTCGGACCAAATTTCAATGGACATGAATTGGATTTCTGTCATTTCGAACACTTTTTTTTTTAATTATCAAAGGACATTTGTCGTTGATTGATTTGTCCACATTACGTTACAGAATAGGGCAGCGGCACCACAAAAATCTATAATTGTGTTTTCATCAAGTGATGCTGAGCTTAAAAAAGATTTATTTATTTAATAGTTTATTGCACACAAAAAAATATGAAAATAAAAAGACAAATAACAAAAATCAGTACAAAGGGTGTGGCTTATTCCTAATAGAAATATCTACCAGCCCACCTGCGAGAGGAGATATTTAAAGTAAAAACTTAAATGTAATACAAAAAATACTTAAATACATACCCATATATATTTATATACATATATCTATAATATAATAAAAAAAATATGTCGTGGCATTTCTCCTTCCATGATGTTTTCTTACAGAATCAGAATCCAAAGAATCACTTTTTTATGTATGTATGCTTCTAAGACAATGGAATCGAACACAGTATTCATAATCTTAATCCGACATCATTACCTATCTTCTTGTTAGTTTAAGCATGCACTTGTAAGGCCTGCTTATTTTCTGCTCTCTGATTTTGAAAATTCCATGGGTTCAAATAACATTGATAACAAAATCCCATGGCACGAAAGCCGTTACGCAAACCACCTTTAAGCTTGAGTAACGTGATTCCAGAAATTTTGATGGCGCAATTAAGACGATTGATGTGGGTACGGTAATATCCTTTCAATTGATAATTAAGAGTCAATGCGGAGAGCAAACTTCGAAGGAAAGAGATCGCGACACGTAATATAATGCTGTTTATTTAAATGGCAATATCTTACATTAGTTCCGAGGCTGTAAATGACGATTTATTTTAGAAGTTTAAATTTTATCTATCCAATGGAAGGAATTTGAATTCAAAAACAACCTGCATTGGTGGCGTTACGGCCCATACTCTTCATGTGTTTCTCAATGAGGAAGGTCTGTGCCTAGCAGTGCGCAGTGGGACGTATTAGGCTGAGGACGACGAATGGAAGAAATACGACAATTTGTCCCAGCCATTCTGGTCTCTCAGTACAAACATCATTCCTCATGCCTATAGTAACGTTGACATATTAGGTAAATACGAGTATATCGTACAGAAGAACACATTGTAATGATAGAAACGCCATAGTTTACATATACAAAGAAGTGAAATATTTTTTAAAGAACACTTAAATATATAGTGTTGTGATAACTTGCATAACTAGGCTGTTTCCTTGGGTTGTTCCAGCTAATTTTCGCGCTAAAATGTACTTTTTAAGTTGATGGTTCTTTTTAATAAATAATTATTATTAATAAAATAAATTATTAAATAATAATAGTTATAATTTTTTTTAATAATAAAATTTGGTTCTTAAATTAATGGTCTGGTTATATATGGAATAGTGACAGAAAAAGATAAGATAAGATGAGATATTTATTCATTAATTATTACAGGTAACAAAGGTTATAAACAATATTGAAGTGCCGCTGTAATATACCTTTTCAGCTGCATGAATTTAAACAATACTATTTTTAATATTAATGTCACAGATGAGTTTGATTATTATTATTATGCCAGTCTAGAAGGAAAATTTAATATTAAAATAATAAGCTAATTAAAATTTTAATAAGCTGTATTAAATTTTATCAAGTAAGTATTCGTTGACACTATAATAAGCCTTATTGATTAGAAGCTTTTTAATGTATTTTTTAACAAAATATAGTGTTCTATCTCCAATATATCTTTTGGAAGGTGGTTATAAATGCTTTGGGGCCATACAGAAAATACTCTTATTATACTGCGTAGATTTATGTACTGGAAAACGAAGCTTCTTACTGTGTCTTTTGGAATTATGGTTTTCATATAGATAAAGGCCAGGTACAAGTACAGTCACAGATAAACGTTTATAGGTGTCGCAAATGCATGTACTGCACGTGTCTGAAAACCCCGATTAAACGTCGGGGTTAGCCGCTTCTAACTAGATTACGCGCGTCCGAATGACTAAAAAAAATGTCTGGTTGAGTGATAACTGGCGGAGCGGCATCGACGGCATCGGTATCTTCCAATCTGTTTGGATCTCCGCTCTCAAAATTATGGCTGTGACGTCACATCGGACGTTAAAAAGTTGACACGCTTGGTTTCAATACAAATCGTTACACTTGCGTTATCTATGTAATCGGTGGGTACTAATAACGTCAATTATGGCAACTATTTATTAATTTCATTAGCATGCTATTTTTTAGCATTTTGCATGCTAACGCTATTGCTATGCTAATTGCTAATACTATCAGATTCTTATTTTAAAATGTTTAGGCATCGAGAATTGTTGATCGGCGCCCCGGCCGACCGGCGAGCAGTCGGGTCCACTCGGTGACAATCGCGTTAATCCGTTTCTACATTCACGATATTAGCGTTAGTACGCGAGACGTGAAACAGCGTAGTCGTTTTATTCCATAAGTTGGCAGCAGAACGCAACTAATACGAATTCGCGCAACATATAAAATTAAGCAATAATTATGTTTAGTAGCTATTATTAATTTCATTATTGCTAATTCACTATTAGAAATTATCAATTTTAATTTGACGACCTCCGTGGTCGAGTGGTCTGTAAGCCGGTTTCAAAGCGTCGCCATATCGAGAGGTATTGGGTTAGATCTCCGGTGGGGGCAAATGTTTGGGTGATGAATTTTCAGGCATTTGTTCTCCAGTCTTGGATGTTTATATATATTCATCATATTTAAATACATTTATCAATTAAATATATTTATCCGTCATCTAGTGTCCGTTACACAAGCAGCATTAGCTGCTTAAAATGGGGCTAGTTGATAGGTGTGAATGTTTGAAGATATTTATTATTTATTTATTATTATAATTGCGAATGCTAATTAATCCAACACTAGTGGTACCCACTAGTGTTGGATTAATTAGTTGTTTCAGTACAAAGTCTACGTCTAGCGAAATGTTATTTAATTCTCGTTATTTGTCTCTTTAAACGTGTATACTGTGGAGTAGTCAACATAGCATAGCAATAAATCCTTGATATCCGAGGAATGCCAGTTAAATTGCCGAGTTTCATTACCAAAATTAACGTCCAGAATACAGGCAGAGCAGTAAAACTACAATGTGGATGAGGCTATTTGTTTTGTAGCATGCATATTTGCAGCGATGCTTAATTTAGGGGTAATAGGATCGTCCGTAGAACGTGAAATGTTTTCTGTATTTAGTCATTTTCATTTGAGAGCGCACGATTCATATTGCTTGAATGCTTGGTAAAAATTTTCTCATTCTGGTATGAAATTTTAATTCAAAAACAATTTAATTTTCATCAGTCATTTTCATCACAAGTCAAGCTCGGAAAGTAGTTCGATATTCCACGAAAACCGGGATGAAAGTAAATGACAGCTATCTTTCATTCATAACCTGTTTTATCGACTTAATATATCAAGCAACTAGATGGCGCCACTAAACCAAGGAGGTCCATAGACTTAGTACAAAATATAATGAGGAGGCCATAAACATTGATCGATTTTACCATAACATTGGTCTGTTTTACCGATGGTAAAATCGTATACATACATTCATCCGTTTTTCATATATTAGGTCCTTACCTATGAAATTGGTGTTTTGTATGGAGATATTGGGGATGTCTGCATTTTACATACTAACATTTTATCAGTTTTCTTCACAACGACAAATCCAGAGATAATAATATTTGGCATGTATCATTAGACAAGCTTTAGCAATATGTGTGTGAACACGCTTGATAAAAATTATTCATCGTTTTTATGTTAATGCAAATCAAATGATGTATTTGGGAGGCAGTTAAAAATAATTGTCTTTGTGTCTAATTTTAACACAATTAAACATACAAAAAATTATCAAATTAAATAATACGAGCTCAAATATATGGTCTACTTTTAGAAGAGGCAATTATTTTATAAGAATGTTCTGAAACTTAATAGTTACGGACAAATTGCTAAGACAGAATAAAAACACCAATTTCATAGGTAAGGACCCAATATATTTAAATGGGAAGTAATTAATTGGGCAGCTATTTCATTATTTGGTCAGCAAAAAAGCATAGCCGAGAAATCATTTGGGCAGCAAACAAATATTTTGTCAGCAATATAATTAGTTGCGCGGCAATATAATTATTATGGCGGCTGAATAATTATTTGGTCAGCAGAATAATTAATTAAGCAGCAAGATAATTACTTGGGCAAAATAATTTGTTGAGCTGCAAATTTGTTTGGGAAGCAATATATATATTACCGGAAATGTATAAAATCTAGAAAAAGGATCAAGGATCAATTCCAAGGAAATGTATTCTGATAGATATTTAGTTAAGGTAATTTTTTCCTGACCCTTAAAAACAATATTAGTGTCAGCAAAACATTTATTAAACAATTTGGCTGCAGAGAAAACATTTGAGTTGCTGCCTAATTAATAATTTGGCTGTCAAATTAGAAATATGTGCTGCCCATAAATTGCTGCCGAATTAGTTATTTTGCTGACCATTTAGTTATTTTAGCTGATCAATTCTATTTATTTTTGTTGACAAAAATTCCAATATTTTGCTAACGCATGACGCTGAATGATTTTTACCCAGTGGGGGCAGATATGACACAGATCTTATTTTATAAGCATAAAGTTTCACTTATATGGCTTTTGTCTGCGACTTCGTCCGCGTAGAATAGTTACTTTAAGATAGTGTGATGGTATGTAGCCTATAGCCTTCCTCAATAAATAGGCTATTCAACACTGAAACATTTATTCCAATTGGAACAGTAGCCTCAATTGGTGGAATTGAAAATTTACTTCTACTCTATTATTAGAGAAGAAATGTTCGTAGTGGCGTAAATTTGTCCTTAATTTTTCTGGGAGGCGTTATTTAAATTTTTTAACAGTCACCCGCATGGCACCCGTTCCCATGTGAATATCGGGATAAAAGGTAGCCTATGTCCTTTCTCAGGCTCTAGACTATCTGTGTACCAAATTTCGGTTAAATTGGACTATCGCAATTATAATATAGTATGGATTATAGTTATGTATCCGTCACATGTTCAGAATTAATTTAACCTGTCAATGGCCAACGAAACAAAATAGAGTCAAAACGTGGCCCTCAAGGGGTAAAAGTAAGTACGTATACTACAGAAAATACGATTCACGACGATCTTTTTACCTCACGTCCAAGACTTTTTCAAATAAATTCCTAAAAAATATATCAGATTAATAACATCAAATCTCCGATAGAAATAGAAATTCCTGCGTGGCTTTAATAGCATCGGCTGTCGCCAGATAAAATTATAAATCTTGCGGCATGAAGGGCGGATATCAATTTGTTTGGCGGCCATTTTACGACTCACAGATAGTATCGATGAGGCAAAGGGGTTTTTGTAGTGTTCTCACAGTGTATTTAGTAACACAGTAGGTTCTCCTCATTAATAAGATAAAAGACACGTTTATGGAAAATTCGTTATGTCATGGACTCCTATGTTTTATTGTTCAGATTGAAGTCACAAGCAAAAAAAAAGATTTTTTTTTTAACAAAAAATGAATAATTGGAGCATTAATATGGAGCATAACAAAAAATGAAGCATTAAAACTTGGAATTCTTCTAAGAAATTTTAGTTTAGTTAATGAATATCAATACTGAAATAATTTATTCATGCTCAATATTATGTGAACTGGTCGTTGAGCTATAAGGTCATGTACTGAGAAGAATGGACAAGAATGTTAAATCTTCCCTACACATTATTTCTTTTTAACCCCTTGAGAAATGGAAGATGTTATAAGTTTTAACCAGACAAAAATCTGCCCTGGGCTCGAACAGAGAACCACAGTGAACTAATATTTTTCAACCTTTCAACAATTTGGATGAGATGAGCATAAGCTTCGGGTAGTCAAAATGTTTCTCACATTTTAAAAATATACTTGAATCAACGAGGTAGTAATTTTATAAAACTAGTACGAATAATTTTAAAACAATTAACGAATAAAAATGTCTTCATATTTTTGAGAAAATTTTTGACTTGTCCTATACACTGCTGGACATATGCATTGGAAAAAAATAACACTGACTCCAAAAAAATCAAAAACAAAAAAACACTCAAAAGCAAAAAATAATTTCTGCGTAAGTTACTTTATGGTTGGTGCAATTAATGTAAATAAAGTTGAGAAAAATAGATATTAAGATTGTACAATTTATGAAGTCGGTGCCCAGCCGACGGTTGAACATTTTATGCTAACGTAATAGTAACGTTTATTTGATGCAAATTCATTTCCATCTTCAGCGTTTATGATATTATTCACTGCTTTTTCTTACACCCTTATTCATATACGCTATTTAAATTTTATGCTATTATTTAACCATAGTTAAACTGGTGCTTAAAACTTAAATAGCTTTTATGAACAAGGTTAGTGTGCTTTTTTAGTTTATTACTTTCAGGGTCATTTATTGCTTATTTATGTTTTGTCTTTATGTTTTCTCTCGTTTCTTAGAAAAGCTAAGCTTATCTTTGTTGTTTTAAAAGTACAATTTATTCGTTTGTGATCGTAAGTAGGTATTACTTTATTTTTTATTAAATGACTTCATACATTGTTAAATTTTAATATTGGGTCCTTACCTATGAAATTGGTGTTTTTTTTCTCTCTTAGTATTTTGTCTGTAACTATTAAGATTCAGAGTATTCCTAAAAAATATTTACTCACAAAATAGACTATATTTTGAGCTCCTTTGATTTGTTTTGATAATTTGTTGTAAGTTTAATTGTGTTAAAATTGGACACGGAGACAACTCTTTTTAAGTGCCTCCCGAATACATCATTTTATTTGCATTCACTTAAAAACGATAAATAATTTTTATGAAGTGTGATATTACACATGTTACTAAAGCTTGTCTAATTATAGATGCCAAATATTATTATCTTTGGATTTGTCGTTGTGAAGAAAACTGAAAAAATTTCAGTATGGAAAATGCAGAATTCCCCAAAATCTCCATATAAAACACCAATTTCATAGGTAAGGACCTAATATATATATATATATTTTTCTCAATTTTATTTTATTTGATTGCACCAACAGCAAAGTTACTTACGTATTTACGAAGACAGAAATTATTTTTTACTTTTGAGTGCTTTTCTGTTTTGGCTTTTTTTGGGTCGGTTTTATTTTAGTTAAAAAAAAAATATGAATTTTTAGTGATTTCAAGTGCGTTCACTGTTTTCTCTGAATTTACTGTTAGTGATGCCCTTGATTTCTTCAGGATCCCATCATCGGAACGTGATCTCATAACAGTGGGACCAACTAGAACTTATACCCTACAAACGAACCCTTTTTTTAAATCGGTTAAGGCGTCTTCGAGTGATCGAGGAAGATACATAATAAAAACAAAAGTTTTCGTCGAATTGAAAACCTCCTCTTCTTTGACGTCGGTTAAATACACCGTAAATCATTATCAGCAGTGGATTAGTGTGGGTGCATGTGCGGAACATTACCTATTTCTAGCATTTTTTATCAAGTAAATAGGTATACTGCATGTTGCATGCAGTATGTCGTCAACGCTACGGTCTGTTTTTGGGGATGCTGCTCACGTTCTTATTCAGTGCGTAACCCGTGGTGTAGCAACGGACATAATAGTAAATTGTAACATTCTGTGCGAATGAATTTCTTATCATGGCTGTATTGTGGCCTGCCATAACAGCGTGAAAATTGAATGAAGGCTGTGGGGAGTAGAGCAGGCAGTAGAACAAAGAAAACTGAGTCTTAATGCTATGAGATTCAGTGCACATTATATCGGTCAACTAAAAAAGTAAATGATAAAATAAATTGTAAACCTAATCTTTATAAAAACTAGCCTTGAAATAAAGCTGGTAAGTTCGTTATCTCCTTAGTGATGGAGCCTAAATAGTTTATAACAGCTTTTTGAAAATACTATCTTTCCGATAAATGCCAGTTTCCAATAAGCAATTTCTCAGCCCTAGACCTAAAATAAGTAGATTATAATAGCCAGAACCTGATTCTTACGAAATTGTATTTCAATATTGTATTAAAGCGTATCGTCCCCGAATCTGAGGAGTAATAGGGCCAGGCTATTAAAGAAAATCGGTATGATTACTATGTTCTTCATTTATGTCTTCGTGCGCCAAACGAATCTAAACCAGACATTCGGTATTGATTTATTTTGATTCACTGTGTTTGTAAGAAACAGAGAGAAATACCACCATGCATATAACCATGCATATTGGGATCGCACGCAAGTAAATATAATGTGACACGAGTAGTTAATATTGGCAGACAAACAAACCACCCGGTTTCATAGCCAAGCCGGCCACGCTCGCTCGCAGATAGTAACATCGGTTCACTGTTTGTTCGTCAAACTGTATCAAAACCGGCGTTGCTCTAAACTAACGCTACTATGAAACCACCCTTATACATCAAAATGTACAAAAATCCGTCAGCATGACAGTGAAAGCACTCTTATACTAAAACATAAAATGTATAAAGAGCAAATAGTAGTCAATCTGCCCTTCTTCCTAGCTAGCCCTTTCTCCCTCTTGTGAAGGATCCCATATTGGAGTTCAGAGAAAAGTGTGTCATTAGGGAATCCCATGTCTGGATGTGCGCAAAAAATGTTCCCTCTGAAACACCCACTTTCATTGACGACTAGTTGGTCAAAGCAAAATTATTTATTCAGTTGAGGTATTTCCATATTGTTGAGGAGCTCAGTGGCGTAGTGGTTAGTACGCTTTGGCTTTCGATATCGAAGCTACCTTCGCTAGTCAGGCCTTGGATGGGTGACTAAAACTTTGTGATCTCGAACTCCTCCGTCCTTCGGAAGGCATTTTAAGCCGTTGGTCCTGGTTGCTATTGCAACAGTTTCTTTCCACTAACCAGCATTGGGCGAGCGTGGTGGTGTAATGGCCTATACTCTTCATGCGTTTCTCCATGAGGAAGTTCTGTGCCCAGCAGTGGTCGTATTGTGAGCACGATTTACATACTCTTATGAACAGACACATTACACTGAAATCCGGCACGTGTTCTCCTTCAGACGATGAGAAAGGTCTGAAAACGGGTTAAAGTCTAAAAAGTAATAGGTAAAGTAGGTGAAACGGTCAAAGAATAAACTTTATTAGGGTTTCGAGACAAAATTTAAGCTAAGAGTTTCAAGAAATATAACAGTCCTCTTCATAGCCAAGCTTACGTAAAAGGCACTCAATGTCGCGCCGATAGGATTGGCTTCACCAACTTTCCGCGATAAATCCCTTTAAAAAGCCATTTTATAGCCATTATAGTTATCGGCAGGAGACAGTAAAACTTAGTGGGTGTTTAGAACCCTTGTCTCTATTACTCGTATTTATTAACTAGCTTTTTTTATATTCAAAGTAACTTCAGAGTATACAGGGTTATTTTTAATACATCAAGTAACAACTTTTTTTCTACGAATTCTGATAATTTTACTCATTTTAGTAATTAAAAAGTCTATGTAGGTTCTAAAATTTAGGCTCGCGAATATCCCCTTCATTTGGTGAATTTCGAATAATCCTTGTTTAGCAGATGGGCGACATAATAAAAGAGTAATATAATTACCATATAATTAGGTTAGGTTTACGAACTTCCGATTTATTTTTTTAATTCTTATTCCTTATTCTTCACGATCATTCCTAATGGAAAGGAACGTTGTGGTCTAAGGACTAGAATACTCAAATAATACCTAATATACACTCTAGCTGTGCTGCTGGAGCCGCGTGGCAGTGGCTCATTAAAAGAATACTACCAAGCCATCTCTTCCCTTGGGTGTCGTAAAAGGCGACTAATGGACTTAGAACTGCACAACCATCCAATAGCTTATAGCGGCGACGGGCTCACCACCTGTTTAGCTGAGTGCAGTCACTGCTTGGTGAAGCGCGGACTTTGGAATGGGGCTGCTTTAGTTTGCGGTGCTTTTACCTAGTCTCTGACTAACTCTCAGGGGATAATAGTCGTGATTATATGTATGTATGTATGCACTTTAGCCTTGAAAGTCTCCATATTATCCGAAACAGCTAAAAAAATTGCTTTAAGGAAAAATGTAAGGATGTCGTAAAATATGAAACGTTTACAATCGTAATAAAAATAAATTTAAGGGCAAGAAGTTTTATTTACAACTTGCTTGTCAATAACATTGTTAATAGCGAGTTCTGATAAAGCTCAAGATGTCTCGAAAATAAAATAACAACATGCAAAGTAAACAGAGAAAAGTTCGTGTGACCGGCCAAGGATAATTGGGAAAGAAGTTTAGTGGAAAAGTCGGGACTGGAGCGTTCAAAAACTCATTTTAAAAGTATTCTTTGAAATAAAATTGCTTTAAAACTTCGTTTCGATTCATTAAATCGTCGCAGGGAGCTTAATTCCTGAATAATCGGACGATTAACCAATTGAATTCCAGATAACATTGATACTGGATTGATTGCAAACTTTTGTTTTGATTGTACTCGAGTTTTGTAAGCACGTTTCAACACAATGATTATTTGAACTGCCCCATTTTACATGGACCAATTCTTTTAGGGACTGTCCTGATAATAATTTGTCGAAGTGTTTGTGTTTGTAACCAATAAATTGTGAAACAGTTTATACATACTAAAAATCGGTTCCTGGTGTAATCTATACTAATATTATAAATATGTAAAGTTTGTGGCGTTATAGGGAGTAATCTCTGGATTTTGTGAACCGATTTGAAAAATTATTTCACTGATGGGAAACAAAGAGAGAAAAAAGAGTATTTTTAAATACCTATCTCTTTTAATTCAAAATAAGCAAACGTTGTGATCAATAAGTAGGTGGATAGCTAGTTCGAGTGGCTTCTGTTTTTATATACACTATTTTGTTATGAGCATCTTTTCTTTTCACCACTGCGTATCATTGTTAGAAGAGAAACATGTAGAGTTCATCCTAGGTAGCATGAGTAGCGCAACGTGATGATTATCGCGTTTTTAATACGCCCAAATGTCAAATTCCATAGTACTTTGACAGTTAACCGTGATAATAATGCGGTGTTCATGCTAAGAGGACAGAACACTTGGTGGTCTTCATAATAATATACCTATCTATATTTACCGATGTGGGATCTTCAAAAATTTGTAGGTATAAAGTGTGACAAGACACGATGGTCACTTTATTAAGATGTCGCCGAGTTAGATGACTTCGTAACTCGACCCTCGTGAAGATAAGAAGAATTTATTACGAAGTCTAACAAGAGTTTCCTTATCAGGCTGTTAACATATCACTTCTAACTTGTGTTGGAGGTTGTACTGCACATAAACAGGCAGCTTATAATAAGTTACCACGCATGTCAGAAATTGAATAAGGAAGTGTACAAATATATCTTGTTTAGTTGTCTTGTCAGAGTTCATACATTGATTACATATTATATTTTACATCAAATATCTTTTACTTCTTTAACAGTGGATAAACTATTTCCATTAGGTTATGGGTTATGGGTTATGGTCCTTATGGGTATTGTTAAATTAAGGGTGCGCGTACATATTAATGAGTGTATAAGGGTGCGCATAGACTTTTATAGTAAATTAATATTGTACATGCTGCTTAGATGTAATTAAAGATTTTCTGTAATTTTATTTTTAAATATTTTTATGTTGATGCTATGTAACATATTAAGGGTGCGTGTTGGAGGTTGTACTGCACATAAACAGGCAGCTTATAATAAGTTACCACGCATGTCAGAAATTGAATAAGGAAGTGTACAAATATATCTTGTTTAGTTGTCTTGTCAGAGTTCATACATTGATTACATATTATATTTTACATCAAATATCTTTTACTTCTTTAACAGTGGATAAACTATTTCCATTAACTTGAAGTTCCAAAAACGTCAGTAACGAAGAGAAACGTTGTTTTGATCGAGGAAGTCGCTTGTTTTCTGAAAAGCTAACAAACAAATACTGGTGTAATTACTAGAGTTAAGATGAGATGATAAGACAAAGATTTTGTAGACAAGATTTTTACTATTTTCACGAGTAAGCCCGCCATAATAGCAATTTATAACATTGCTATTGTTGTTTCGGCAATTAGAGGTAAGATTGCCATTTCCTTAGTTGTTGAGGAATACAGGTGAAGCTCGCTTCCACCTTCAGCCTTATCCTCACTTACTATCAGGTGAGATAAAGGCCAAGAATTTGCCTGTCCTAAGTAAAAAAAACTTTGGTTAAAACGATAGCATTAGAAACATAGTAAAACATATCAGTTTCTCCGTAGGACTTTATTAACAATTTAACAATACAAAACCTTCTTTAATTCGAATCTAAATGATCCTTAATTCCCAATTGAAAGAAACTGCACGGCAGAACAAACAGTTTTTGAATACCCTGTTAACACTTAATTCTTTGTTCTGTCCACGTCTTGTCCAAACGACCGAGGGACTCGAGGTGCTTAAGATGCGTGATACAGCTTTGTTCGCCAACATCGAGTACAGGGTTGAAATGCGAGGAGGGCAGAAAGTCGAAATGATGAATTGTCATTTGTGTGTTTGTTTAGGACTAGGGAAACGCGGTCAAGTGAGAAGCGGTATAGGTATTGATAAATTCGGCCAGTGGGACCCGTATGGTAATGATAACTTGTGTGAACAAGGGATCTGGGGTTTTCGCGTAGTTTGCGTTTTTGGACCTTTACTATCGCACACTGAATAAAGTGTCTTTGTCAAACCTGCCATAATAATAATCTTTAGAGCCCGATGATATGGTAGACAGTTTTTCAAGTTTGCAAAATTATTATTTTTAACGCACTTCAAAATGGAGGCTCTCAGTTTGACCTGTATGTATATGTATGTTAGTTTGCGATTATCTCACGATCGGCTAAACCGATTTTGATGCGGTTTTCAATAAAGCATTTGGTACATTTAAGGGAAAAATTTTGTATCTCAACCGATTTCAAAACAAAAGAAGATTGTCAGTTTCTCATAAAGTTATAAAATGTTTATTTCTGCAAGATTCTAACCGCCTCTCTGGTCTAGTGGTTCACACCATCGGGTGTTGATCAGGAGGTCCGGATTAGATTCCCTATGGGGGCAGAAGTTTTTCTGCTCGGTTTGGTTGGTAGTAGCTTCTAAGCCCGCCTGGCTAGCTGCCACCATCTTACCTAAATTGGTCGCCATAATAACAATATGATAAGCAATTGTTGTGTTCCAATCAGAGGTAACATAGAGTTGTTGAG
Organism: Parapoynx stratiotata; assembly: GCA_910589355.1. NCBI lineage: Eukaryota > Metazoa > Arthropoda > Insecta > Lepidoptera > Crambidae > Parapoynx > Parapoynx stratiotata. Next base: position 812,834 of record OU342467.1, on the reverse strand, counting down.
GATTTATAGGTGAAGCTCGCTTCCACACTCATATCATGTGAAATGAAGGCCAAGAGCTTACCTGTCATATGTAAAAAAAAAAAAATCCAAACCGTAATTAAGTCGATATATGGTTACATATTTATTAAAACTGAATGTCTAAAGGACTAATTAAACGAACTTTTAGCTTTCAAAAGATTAATTAACGAAAGCCCTGATTCGTTCAAATTGTCATGCGCAAAAGGAATAATTAGCAAAATGCTTAAGTTCATTCAAAATTAATTCTCAACAGGAATAATCTCAAGGACACATTTCCTAAAAGATAACCTTTTTGCTAGGAGCATTAACATATATCTTAATCTATTTTATTTGATGTATTTCAATTGGATTTTATCTTGTGTATCTTGGACGTGGGCTTATGTCTGCGACAAAAGTCAAAGCGCTCCACTGTGTGGTTGTACTTGCTACAAGCGGTAATGAACTTTAATATTATACTTTTTAATCATTATTTACATGGCACAGGCCTTCCTCATGAAGAAACATATGAGAAGTATAGGCCGTAGCACCACCACGCTGGCCCAATGCTGGTAGAAACAGCGACTGGGACCAACGGCTTAACGTGCTTTCCGAAGCTTACTAACCGCCTACACCACCGAGCTTTCTCAGTTACCGATAAAGATAATATTATCATTGTTATAATTGGATTATTGATGGTTACTTTGACAACGGCGCGGGAAACAATAATTAATATAGCGATTCTGATTGGGATATTAATAACAATGACTATTTTAGAGCACACAAAATAACAAATATTTTGTAGAGAGTGCTTTTGCAATTAAGTATTTATATTGGGTCCTTACCTATGAAATTGGTGTTTTTATTCTGTCTTAGCAATTTATCCGTAACTATTAAGTTTCAGAACATTCTTATAAAATAGACCATATATTTGAGCTCGTATTATGTAATTTGATAATTTTTTGTAAGTTTAATTGTGTTAAAATTAGACACAAAGACAATTATTTTTAACTGCATCCCGAATACATCATTTGATTTGCATTAACATAAAAATGATGAATAATTTTTATCAAGCGTGTCCACACACATATTGCTAAAGCTTGTCTAATGATACATGCCAAATATTATTATCTCTGGATTTGTCGTTGTGAAGAAAACTGATCAAATGTTAGTGTGTAAAATGCAGACATCCCCAAAATCTCCATACAAAACGCCAATTTCATAGATAAGGACCTAATATGTACAATTAATGCTTATTAGTGCTCTAATAGAAACTTGCGTATTTCCCCAAATCAACTGGCTTTTTCGCCGACGTCAGCGGATAATTACATTTCGTAGGTACGGTCTTCTGAGAATCCCTAATACGTTCCTCGCCTTCCCACTTGTCTTAGCAGTTGAACAGGATACACGCAAAATAGCGACCCGAGCCGCGGACGAGGCAAACAATGTTAAAATGGGATCAAAATAAATAAAAAAGGCCCCAGGGTGGCCCTTGGGTCCTGTAACTACTCGGGTTCACGACGAAATTAAATCTATTGAAGACTTCTCGAGCAAAGCTGAGCAAGGTAATCTGATTATGATGATACGTCGGACGTTCTGGGTGGTTTCATAGGCACGCTGGTCGCCAGCGCCGGCCACGCGCGCGCCCTTACAATTACACAGAGCTATTAACATCGTTTCACAGCCCCCAGCGCCGCCACCACGCGCGCGCTTTACGACAAAATGTATGGAAATCTCCGGCGCTTGGCGTAGCTATGAAACGTCCGTAAGGGTGTAGCTTTTCTATAAATTGAAATGTATCATACATTAAGATACAGGATTAAGATACATTTACGGGCAAGAAGTTGCTTTTAGTGGAATAGGAATGTTTGTACTTTCTCGTTTTCTTACATAAGATGTCTTCTAATATCGCTTATAAATCTATGTGGCTTTGAAGGTACGCTGGATACTTAAATAAAAAATTATGTAAATTATTTACCTCGGTTGTAGCGTCTGATTTCTGAGACAGAGGCGTTGAAACGCCCCGTTTGATAAACTTGCGTTGTACAGAAGCAGATTGCAGTTTTAAGTTAAGTCAAGGAGTAAACTTAATGCCAAAGACAGAACTGTGCTGTGACATTACCGCCGATTATTTATTTACATATTTATTTCAAGGGTGTTGGCGACAAGCAGTCTTACGGCCACTTTCCTTTTGGCTTAATAACACCGCCTAATTGTAGTGATATCTTCCTACTTTTTTATATTAAAACAAATGTATTATTTTTATGTCAATTTACAATTTTACACAGTTTAGTAAAAATAGTTGCCCAAGTAAGACTGTCATTGTGCTCGTCAACAAAGAGGCTTACCAACATGGACATTTTTAATAATTAACATAATACAAAGTCTTTAGGTGAGTGAGGAGCTCGGTGTCGTAGTGGTAAGTACGCATTGACTTTCGATTTAAAACAAAGCTACTTTCGCCATGATCAAGCCGTGGGTGGGTGACCAAATGTTTGTGATCTCGAGCTCCTCCGTGCTCCGGAAGGCACGTTAAGCCGTCGTTGGTCCCATATTGCGACCGTTTCTACCCATCAACTCGCATTTCCAGCGTGGAGGTGTTACGGCCCTTTCGGCTCATGTGCTTCCTCATGAGGAAAGCCTGGGCCCAGCAGTGGGACGTATATAGGCTGAGGACGAGGACGATAGTGTTTAAGTCAATCAGTTCAGTCCAAGATTGATTCAAAATTCTGTTTGCTTTGCTCGCTTTGCTGTACACAGTACACAAGCACGCAGAAAAGTCGTGTTTGCCACAGGAGATGTGTACCCATTTTTTTATATACAGTTCTAAATACGCACACTCACTTTGATTATATTTCAACGATAATCTTTTATCCATGGAAAATTTAATTTATAGTCACGCAATGTCCATTATCTTTATTGTCACGAAAATATTGTAAATTTTTGAAGACAACCAACTTGGGGGTAAAAATAGAATCTGTCGTGTACACACAACTGCATATCAGATTGCACACAATTGACTTTGATACCACCTCTATTACGTAGATACTAAGAGCTATTTTCGAAGCTGAAATGTTTAACTTGGCAGGGTACTGATAGTACTTCCGGTATTGTTCTACAAAAAATTGTACAGGGTCTTTAATTAACAGAAATGAGTTTTAGATTCTAATGAAAAAAAAATATTAAGCTTTTATGTAAGTCCATCTATATTATTTCGTAAAGTTCACAGTTAGGTAAGTACGCCCAAAATATTGCTGAAAATGAGAATATGTGCGAACTATATTCATAAAGGTCATAAAAGTCGAAGGATATAATATATGTAAAGAATACAATGCAAAAAATTTATTTGATACATAAATTATGTAATATAGGTACAGATACAGAATCTTGCAGGAAAACAGGGAAATAGATCGAGACGTCAAGCAAAGAATTAGCTCAGAATGGATGGAATGGCGACAGGTCACGGGAACTACATGCGACTCACGCATTTACCCTAGATTGAAAGGGAAAATATATAAAACTATCATAAGACCTGTTGTTATGCATGGATCGGAATGTTGGGCTATGAAAAAGATGGATGAAAATAGATTGCATGTGGCCGAAATGCGTATGTTAAGATGGATGTGTGGAGTGACGAAGATTGATAGAGTGAAGAATGAGTATATCAGGGGATGCCTGAAGGTTGCTCCAGTGATAGAGAAGTTGAGAGAAAAGCGGCTGTCGTTCTATGGACATATTTTGAGAAGAGAAAATGAGCATGTAACGAGGTAATGCAGGGAGAGGAAGACCAAAGAAGAGATGGATAGATTGTGTGAATGAGGACATGGCTAGAATGGGAGTGAATGTTGATATGGCGTGAGATAGGGGAGAGTGGAGGAAAAAGTCTCGTTGCGCCGAACCCAATTGAAAAGGGCCGGCTAATAATGATGATAGGTACAGATGCTTTGACTTTTTTATATTGGGTGAACCACGGGTACTAAAACTGGTATTTCTAAAATACAGGTTGCGCCAGGTTGTGAAGGTAGTTTTCTATTGATTATTTTTCATTGTATCCTGTGTCTTCCATTTTATTCTCTTCTTTTGTTTTGCATGTGACGTGGTCAATAAATATTATATTTGTCCTTTTTTTCTTTCTATTCGGATTTATCAAAACAACGAATGATAATATTTATATCGTTAACTTACGAAAGTATACTCGTATCGTAAATATTTCAAAAATAGTTAAAGAAAACTACAGTAAATTGCAGGCCAGAAATGTCCGTGTAGAATCGATTAAAATAAATTACTCAGAAGTCTTTTTGGCATTTGGCGCGACTGACAAAACATAATAATACTTTTTATTGCAATTTCCAACCCGCATTGAGCCAACGGCTGATACTCCTCATATGTTTCTCCGTGAGGAAGGCCTGTGCCCAGCAGTGGGTCGTATATAGGCTGAGGACATTATTGCAATTAAAAAGAGTACAAGCAATAATGTAATAACATTGTGTGCAAAGGCAAACATAGTTATAAAGACACTTATTCGGTGCGCTCGCTTAGTGTTGAAAGGTAAAAATGGGAAAAAAGTACGTATGTGTTTTTTATAATTGTCTCATTCATATATTTCTAATGAATCATAAACCTCCGTCTTGTAAAAATATAAGTAATTTCTTTTTTCTGTTCGCAAATTATTTTTAAAAAGTTTTCAGCTTAACGGTCCCGGCGAGACTGCTGTCTTTCACCACAAAAAACACCTTAAGTTTAGCCTCTAATATAAGCCCCATTATCACCCTTAACGGAGGGGGAACTTCTTAAAAACTCCAATGAGTTTTCACACCCCAATCCGATACAATGTGAAAATGGAGTAACGCAACATTGCCACGGGAAAACGAGTCCTCCCACATTGAATTAGATTCGTTATCGAGGTTCTAAACAGTGCTATTCACAGTTCCAGAACTCTGAAGAGTTTCTGTTGGAAAATATTTTTTTACCCATCTTTTACGGCGAGAACTTCGATGTTTCTGTAAGGTTGTTATGAGAACTAAGTGTAAAGTGCTATATTCCAATTATTGTTTGGTTTTTCCAGAATTTCACAATACTTGTAAAATATGTCTGTAATTTCGGAGGGTACACCTGTCGAGAGCGTGGTAACTTTCTGTTGGCCAAAGCAAAAACGACTTTGCAGAGGTACGATTAAATTCGATAATTGTTAAATGTTCTGAAGCAGGGGTCGCCTACGCACATCAGAGGTATTATTTGTTTAAATTTATTGCTTTCTGAATTAATATCTTTTACAAGGTAATAATTGTAACTTATTTCACCGTAAAGTATGTAATGAAATATTTATTTATTTTTGTCAAAAGAGGATGAATTATAAAACTATTAACAAGTTTGTTTTATGAAAAATTAGTGAACCAAATAGTGACGTCTAGTTATTTTCAAGGTTGATAATTTATCGCCAGTGAAATAGTATCAGAACGTAGTTTATGCTACGAGTCCACCTTTACCTATTTTTTTTTAAATAATGACTCGTCAACTCTTGGTAGTAAGAAGAATAAAATTGATATCGACTCATAATAACATACACTTAGGGTGGTTTCATAGGGACACGTAGCTAGAGTAGCTACTAACATCGTTTCAGAGCCACACGCTGTCCGCTAGCGCCGGCCAAGCGCGCACCATACGTCAATATGTATGGATATCTCGCCAGCGTATCTACGAAACGTCCCTTATAATTTTTTTGTTACTTGTGTTAGCTATTTGATTAACAAAAACAACAATTATCAGTGTTTTTTAATCTTATGGCAGTTTAAATTATGCAACAACGATATTATGTTATATTTCGAGCTTTTTTTAATAAACTGTGTTTTGTTTCAATCGTGATAATATTTGTGATTAAAAAGCAATTCTATTAAACTGCAATTATAACATTAAAATCACCTTTATCAAACCAGATGACCAGCAAATAAATTGAACACACGATATTGAAAATAAGCGAAGCATTCGACGCAAAATTTTAAATTAAACTGACTCGATTTTCTCCCCGGACTCTGATTGTACTTAAAATTCTTATTAAAAAGAAACGCTATCACATTTGGCATGCGTTTTTCGTTTCGCATACGAATAGATTAATTTTCTTTCTCGAGAACCAAACGTTTCCTTTGGGATGTAACCCAAATAGTACTTTGGTTGAAATTTATGACTTAAACAAGTTGAATATAAAGTATATATTATTATTTCATTTATTTGTAATCCATCAATTTCTGATCGAAACTCATACTTTTTTATTAAATTTTAGTATACATTATCGCAGGGTCTTCCAAGTTGAAGAATAATCTAAGGTTGCAAAAAAAAATTGATATCTAAAGCAAATGGGAAGTAATTAATTCGGCAGCCATTTAATTATTTCGTCGGCAACAAAAAGGTCAGCCGTAAAGCAAACAAATATTTTGTCAGCAAAATTGGGTGGCAAAATAATTATTTGGGCAGCAAAATTTTGTGATTTCGAACTCCTCAAGTTCCCGTTCGCGTTGGTCCCGATCGCTATTGCAACTAGTTAAGAGGACAACCTCTTATATAATGCTACATTATAAAGAGGCAATAGTATTCTCTATGATATTTAAAATTACTGTGACAAGTAAAAACTTTGTCAAAATATATTACTACGGTTGTCAAATGTATTATAATAAAAACAAACATATTAATATTTTCAAGTATGTATTAAATAAATTATCCACGCTGAGGGCAACTATCAGCAGTCTTATTTTGTTTTAATATCAGCAATAGAATTTATTTTAGGGTATCTTTCTAGCTCATTCTTAACTTTGTCTTTTCTTGTCACTTCCCTACCCTTGAATATTCCCTTGAATATTGGGCTATTTACCATTCCAAACAGCATGTCTTCATAGTAGGTACAGAAAATTTTTGTTCATAATATAAATTAACATAATTATTAAACTCTTTATTGCACTAACAAAAAGAAACAATACATTGAAAAATACAAGTTTGCAAGGGAGGAATTATCCCTATTATCCAGAGATCTCTGCCAGTCAACCCGACACAGATGTGTGAGATTTCATAGTGACAGAAGTTCAAAAATACAAGTTTTAACTAGAATAAAAAAAAATATAATGAAATATAAGCTTATTCCTAAAAATAGAAAATCTACTAAATATGATAAAATAAATAATAATTATATATAATTATGAGTACTTACAATAATTAATCGTGATACATCCATCGATGGAGTAAAGTTTAGAGTTTTAATTGAGTTACGGCAACATTTCTCAACACTTGTTCTCGAAGTGGCAGCATGTAGGCTTAATTAAAGATTCATTCGACCTATCTAATTAATTACATTTCAATTTAGGGGTTTCAGTAATTTGTGCTTGAGGGTGGTTTTAAAGGTACGCTGGCCGCCAGCGCCGGCCACACGCGCGGTCTTACAATCACACGGTGCTACAAACATCGTTTCAAAGCCACGACCGCGCTATATATCAAAACTAGCTTTTGCCCGCGGCTTCGCTCGCGTTTAGAATTATTATTATTAATTAGGTAACTTTCATCCCCTGTTTTATACCCTTAGGGGTGGAATTTATCAAAATCCTTTCTTAGGGGATGACTACGTCATAATAGCTTAATGTATGCAAGTCTCACCCCGATCGGCTTAAAATTGACAAAGTTTCATACAAACTTTCATCCCCTATTTTATTCCCTTAAGGGTGGAATTTATCAAAATCCTTTCTTAGCGGATGCCTAAGTCATAACATCTACCTGCATGCCAAATTTCAGCCCGATCTGTCCAGTGGTTTGGGCTGTGCGTTGATAGATCACTTTGTCAGTCAGTCAGTCACCTTTGACTTGTATATATTTAGAAGATGCATTAAAATCTCGCCGGCGTTGTTGGCCAGCACTGGCGGCGAGCGTTCCTATGAAACGTTCATAAGGAAGCTGGTGTAGAATCTTATGAATAGGATTATAATGGATAATTATGTTTACCTTTCCGTTTGTCCTCAGCCTATATACGTCAACTGCTGGGCACAGGCTTTCCTCATGGAGAAACACATGAGGAGTATAGGCCGTAACACCACCACGCTAGCCCAATGCGGGTCGGTGGATAGTAACAGTCGTAATAGCGACCGGGACCAACGGCTTAACGTGCCTTCCGAAGCACGGAGGAGCTCGAGATCACAATGTTTTGGTTACCCATCCGCGGCCTGACCATGGCGAAGGTAGCTTTGTTTCCAATCGAAAGCCAAAGCATTCTAACCACTACGCCACCGAGCTCCTCACTTTTCACTTACTTTTCTGTTCAGTTGTGGTTAACTTCATCGGATTTCTTGGGAGAGTGGTGAGTCACTAGTCACATGTAGCTTAATTATGTAGTGTGTGTGTGTGTGTGTTTGTTTGTGTGTGTGTGTGTGTGTTTGTGTGTGTTTGTATGTGTGTGTGTGTGTGTTTGTGTGTGTGTTTGTGTGTTGTTGTGTGTGTGTGTATTTTACATTACACGGAGGTGTTATTTTGGGTAACATATCAGGCGAAATATGAGCGTTAACACCGCTGCCTACCCCTTCAGGGATAGAGGATGTATATGTTTTATGCGAAGTGATAACATCTAATGGGAGGGTAAGCCGCTTCGTTACGTAACGCGTTACGTCGCCAGACAGTGGTTGGTAGCTAATTTTACTTTTTATTCTTATTTAACATTTATTGGACAACAAAACAGATTACATCATCACTTATAGCTATATTTTGTACAATTTATCATCCTTTTAAGTGTTATCACGGCATGCCAAGAATGAGAACCAATACAATTTCTTAATTAAAGTTGCTTAAACTAACAGCTCACAATCCAAACTATACTATAAGTTTAAAAATATTTAAAATTAAATAGCTCAATTTATAATAGTTAAAGTTTTTTTTTCATTATGTTTTCTTAATATATATTTTTCCCCATTTTAAGCAACTAATGCACGCATGCATATGTATATATATATATATATATATATATATTAACATCCAAGACTGGAGAACAAATGCCTAAAAATTCATCACCCAAACATTTGCAGGGGCGACGCTTTGAGACCGGCATACAGACCACTCGACCACGGAGGTCATCGAATGATATTGTTAAGAGTATTAGTTACAAAAAGGTGTTCTTGTTGCAGCCCGAAGCACATGCTACGTAATAACGTTCATGGACGTCCCGCGGTACGCCGACCCGCGCCGCGACGCCGAGCTCAACTGCCAGTTCGAGATGCAGCCAAACGACCCCTCACTCCACTCCGTCAAGTGGTACAGGGGCATCTACGAGATCTACCGGTATACGCATGAGGAGGTCAGTAAAGTTAGGTTAATTTTATTTAGGGACTAGCGACACGCCCCGTCTATGAATGTGTTACCCTGGTTTTACCTTCTTAGGGGTGGAGTTTTGTGAAATCCTTTCTTAGCGGATGTCTGTGCCCTAAAACTCTAAGCCAATTAAGTTTGTAGGTGATAAAGTTTATGCGATTTTTAACTAATCAGTGAGTGGTATTTCGCTTTTATAATAACGTTCATGGACGTCCTGTACGACGAACCGCGCCCGACGCCGAATTCATCATCGAGATCTACGAGATCTACCGGTATACGGATGAGGAAGTCGGTTACTCACGTTATTTTAGTTCTTCGTTTTCGTTAGTCCACTGCTGGACATATAAGCCTCTCTAATATGCGCCATTTGACTTAAGTATTGACAATATTTTTCGTATTAAACTGGTAACGCAATTCGAGGAAAATCAATTATTGAAAAATTTTTTGGTGCACGTGGAAATATTCCTTGATTGGTAATCAAGGTTGAACGAAACCCCTTTTTTACTGGTGGAAATTAAAGAAAAATACGTAAAAATTAACACAGAATTGAATATAAATACAGCTTATTTTAAAGCAGTATTTTATTTTAAAGGAGAATGGGGAAATGAGAACCACTCTTTGAGTTTTAAATCACTCAACGTTTTTAAACCGTGTGATATTAGATTTAAAATTTGTAATAAGGTTGTTTATTTTCAAGCAAAAATATTGACTTCAAAGCTGGGAATAATGATAAAAACATGTAACATTTTTTCAACTCCTGCCGGCTTCGCGCCCGCACCGATACTATTATTGCCTGCATATCTAAAACTAAACTCGCGGCGACACGTAATCTAATATTTTTTTTTTCCCTCCCTTTTTGTACATGTCTTCACAAAAACACATTATCTTTTCATTTTATATACTATGAAAACACTATGGTGTGTACCTATAACTGTTTCAATTTTAAAATTTATCCACTCCTGCCGGCGTCGCCTTCGCATCAATACTCACATACGCAATATTGTTGCATGCATTCCTAAGGCGCTAAAAAACTGACAGCCTAAGAATTGCTAATGTATCTATCTAATAATCTAAAGAATATTATAAGAATATTATATTTGAATAAAAGTACCTGCAGCTTTATAAATAACGATATTGTCCACTGCTTCGTAGCTCCTTTTTTATTTTGAAGGTTTGAATGTCGGTAAATCTTAAAAATATTTTAAGGTTAGGTTTTATATTTTGTCAACTTTTTATCTCTAGCTTTTCAGTATATCTTGCCATTACATATTTTGTTAGGTTTAATTAGAGTATTAAAACTAGGGCAATTGTTCCATGAAACGTCAAGTTTTTGTATGGTACTGGAAACACATAGGATTCTGCCATTCTCATTTATCGATATATTTATCTGCTTTGGTAAATATTCATTACTCAGTACTGTCCTGTCCTGTGTCATATGAACAATAATTTTTGAAGTGATTATTTAGCACATTTGACAAATTCTTAGATTTTCAATGCATTTTCATTAATTTTCTTTATTTTAACTCTCATATTTTTCAGTATTATTATTTGCTGTATAATTATGGTCCCATAAGTCAATTGCTATTGGCTTTCAAAACGCATAGAGCTTCGCGATTCCTGAACAGGCTTAGGTCACGTTCTGCCCAAAAAAGTCTTGAAGTACGCCAGTAAGTAGAGACCCTACTTAAGGGGATTATAGCAATAACAATTCAGTGTGTAATAGTTTAAATCAAAACACCAATTCAAAGGCGAAGTGCCTAATGTACTGGAAGAGTTGTTGAGTCTGAGACTCGCCGACTTTCGCCCATTCTTCAGAAGGACTCCCAGCGGTGTTACGAACGGATGACTTCCAAATGTTCTTGTTGTTCTCTAGAATACGGCGAAACATTATGAAGTTACTCTTAGACAATTTGACTTTACAAACTTTGAAATAGCAAAGGAAGTCGTTAAATAAGAAATTTAATCGCCGATCGGTTTTTGGCAGCATTTGACTAATGGCGGACGTGATTTTTATTTCGATAATTGTAATATGTTTCAGAGTGGATATTGTTACGTAAAATCAGTGTAGTTTTGTATAATTAGTGTCTGTGATGATGTGCAATGTGGAGGATTATCGAAATAAGCGTCAAGTGGTGTGAAAAGTGATGAGTTTTTTATCGTGGTAATCCACCTTATCCAAGTAGCACCACAGTATCTGCTATCGATAGTTTGTCGCCAAACTCTCCCAGGATTCATTGAAATGCATTACATTTGCATTTCAATGCAAATACTGAAGAAATATATATCGAAGACTTGGCTGTATGGGCTTCGTTCCCTTTGCCTTCCCTACATGGGAGAATTTTACAACACACACACACATTTTAATTGACTGTAACTTTCGGTTGTCTTTTTGTTTTGATTGATAGATTGATTGTTAAAGGCGTGAGTATGTGTATGCATTTGCAAAATTTCAAAAAGACGAGAACATAATATATTAAAATATAGATTTATATGTGTCAAAGTGTGTAAATAGTAACCTATTATTTGGCGAACTTCAAATGCATATGATGTGTTTTTCAATTGAATGTGAGGTTAAAAACTTAAAATAAGGCATATGTGTACAATGACATAACATTTTAAACCAAAGTCCATACTTCATTGGTCATTCTCCTTTCAAGTTGATGCTTGACAGTTAAATGAATTTTTCTAAGCCCGAGGGCAATGAAACGCGTATTACTTCCCAATATTTACTCATTCCTTCAACCTTTTTATGGTCTTCTTCTCTAATTACCCATCCATCATCCTCAAAACCTAAGAAAGGTCGCTATGGACTCAATCAGAAGGTAATAAGTTTTAAAAATATTTATTCTTCGCACTAAAAGTGTTCTTCATTAAACAAATCCACCATAATAACAAAGTACAAGTACCCAAATATAAGAACGTAATATATATCCAAAGAACTGCGAGCTGTAACAACACGAAAGTAAAAATATTTTACCAATTCAGAATTCGGGCAAAATTATTACCTCGTCATTATTCTAATTTAATGATGTTTCTAGATATAAACCAGACATGAGATGTAAGTGGGTTCATGATGGTTCCTTACCATAAATATAGGCTTGGGGATAATAGATTATCATATATCATGTGATTCTCGCTCGTGTTTTGTCGAAAAATAAAGTCTGGCAATCTCCAGGCGGTAGTTATCTGTTTTTTGTGGCAAATAAAGTTGGTTAGCTCCAAGAGATAAGTGCGTTTGATTTTCGAATCTGTGGCTTCTTACATCTCTGGAGGCGAATTAATAAGCGAAGTAACCTGAGGCGTGTACAGTCGACAAAAAAATAATGTATAGGCATCTTAGAGGTGACAATCTTTATTTCCTTCTAATAAGAGCCAGTTACTGTCAAAAGTGGAAACATATGTTTGGAGTTGACTGTACAAAATATGTTATCGGGAAAATGAGGTGTGCTAACATAAAAATATGTCTGGTTATTATGGTTACGTCGTCATCGTTTGCTTTTACTAAATTCTAGGAAAAGGGGTAGTTATTAGTGTTACAAAGGGAGATACGTATTTTTAAGGTTTATAAATATTCTGCTAATATTGACAATTTCGTGTTGCTTTCGGGTTCTTGTTACGTACGCTTTCATAAAAAACATAACATAACATAAAATCACGCCTGTAATCCCTGTAGGGGTAGGCAGAGTCCAAGGAGCACTGTGTTCCTTAAGACCACATTTAGCCATACAAAAATTGGGTTTGGTCAGATGAAAAATCGTGAAAGAGTAGAACAAGTGGCTAGCTCATCGCCTACACAATCGCAGACCCAGTACTCAATACGCCCTTTGTCGCCTTTTATGACATGCTAGTCAAGAAAAGCATATGGTACATTCTGCTTGCGTCCCGGACCAACACGGGACATGAAATGGGTTCATAAAAAATGATAATAAAAATTATCTATAACCCTTAAAGTGTTGCGGTCATAATGCGCGAATATAGGCATCTGTTTCGCGCTTCTTCTTAGATTTTCTGCTTTTACCATGTGTTTTTTGAAATACGATATCTGTTAGGGCAGTCTATATAAAACTTGTGTCGTCAGCATTTGAACATTCTGTTTCGAAATCAGGTTCAGCTTATTTTCAAATAAGCGCCGCTTGTCACAAAGGTCTCCAAGAGTCCGGTACACCAAGAGGTTACAATCATCTAGAATTACTTATTAGAATCGCATCTGCTAGCAACTCCTTTTTTTCGACGAGGAGGAATCCTACTTACTGCTGGCTAGATGGTAGGCGTGTGTGCTATTCACTAGAAACGCCGGTATTACCCACGGAAACTCACCAATACATCCATTCGAACGACCCGGGATCTGCCGAAGCCATTCTCCACATTGTTCCCAGGGCCTCCCAACCTAATTATACACTAGGTTGGGGTCCGCTCCAATAGGAAGTTTCCAGGGTATATATAGAAAACCCCCAGACGTGGCAGCCGGTCGAATGCGTAATCTGTTGGTATACCCTACAGGAATCACAGGCACCCAGGCCTTTAAACCACAACACAATACTAATATAATAGAAAAAATACTGCGTACAAAGTAAAAAGTATACTGCATACATCATCGTCATCACCAGCCTGTACAGGTCCCCACTGTTGGGAACTAGAGATCACAAAGTTTTGGTTACCCATCCAAAGTCTGACCTTGGGTAAAATGTTGAAAGCCGAAGCGTATGAACAATGCTAGCGAGGTCCTCCCGCCTCTTCTGTTCATATCTCAAAGGTTAGTATAAAAACGTTTAGGCACAGGCAAAGGCTATGTTGTAAGTAGAGAAAAAGCTCCTAAAAATATGTCAAACAAATTCGAAGGACTTTCTTCGTCGAAATTAGAAAAGTTATTGTCCGCGTTCATCAGACTACGTCCAATCTAGCCGGCACCGGCAATCTGACAAGAAAATATTACGAGACATAAACATTGCGAATTAATTTAAGCTGTATTTTGTGGAAATCCCAGAAATTTTATGTTTCATCCAAGGGGAACCTCGCCGATCTGTTTCATCTTTGCTAATAATCTTGTATTCAAGTCGCGAAAAGGAAATCTTAAAAGGAATCAGTCGAAAGCTTCTGATAAATAAAATTACCTGGGGTCTCCATTTTCAATTAAGAGTGATGTGCCAAATTTTGTGTTTATAAGGAAATTTTAATTAATTCTTCGATGAGATGAGGTGTTTAGTGGCGTAGTGATTCCTATGGTTTGGCTCTCCATATTGAAAACAAAATGGCTTTGGCCATGTATAGGTGACGAACATTTTGTGATCTTGAGTCCTGGTCACCGTTGCGACTTAGGCGCTTCATTTCTATCCATCAATCCGCATTTAGCTTGGCCCTTTCCTTATGTGTTTCCATTTAGGCCTTATGCCCTGCTGCGGGACATGTATAGGCTGGCAACGTCAGAATTCGAATGGCTATAGATAGGTACACAGTTGTAACCAATGTTTGCTCGTCATATTCCGTCCACAAACATGTGTTCACATGAGGTCGCGCCATCAGTGTAATCGGTGTCACAGTGTTTACTTTAACTTTAAGGCCCATATTGACTGTTGAATGTTCACCAACAAGGTTCACAGCGTATAAGTTTGCATAGTGTGATGTAAATATTTGGAACTTCAAATTCTTCTGCATTACTAAGATTTTTGTTGGTTAGTGGTCAGAAAAGAAGTCAAAAGGTTTCAGCCATGTTGGGCATAATATTAGTAATAATAAT
Source organism: Parapoynx stratiotata (assembly GCA_910589355.1). Lineage (NCBI taxonomy): Eukaryota > Metazoa > Arthropoda > Insecta > Lepidoptera > Crambidae > Parapoynx > Parapoynx stratiotata. The sequence continues at coordinate 797,776 of OU342467.1, read as the reverse complement.
AATAAAAAAAAATTTCGAATTTTAAAAATTCCATATGTTTGTTAATAACAACCTAAAGTTAGTAAAGAATATAAAAAAAGATTTTTTTTTTACATTTATTTGTTGCACATGCATGAAGTCGTATCCAGTGTGCTACAAATACCGAGTCCCGTCTCTGAGACAACTCTTTTTAAGTGCCTCCCGAATACATCATTTTATTTGCATTTACTTAAAAACGGTAAATAATTTTTACTAAAGCTTGTCTAATGATAGATGCCGAATATTTTATCTTTGGATTTGTGAAGAAAACTGAAAAAAAATTAGTATGGAAAATGCAGAATTCCCCAAAATCTCCATACAAAACACCAATTTCATAGGTAAGGACCTAATATAATAAGAAAAGAAGAATTGAAAGATGTCTGCCAGAATCGTAGCAAGTGGAGAACTGGTGCTTTGTTTAAAACTTGTATTTTCCTGTAGTTTACGACATCTCTCCAATCTTCTTCTTCTTGCGTGGAAGAGGTCTTGGGAAAATTAGATCCAATTTTTTCAAATAAAGCTTCAATTTCTTTCCACTTGTAGTCTGGTGTGCTCAGTAGATTAAGGCAATATTTCACGGCCCACCGCTTTCAGCTCTACAAGGTGCAGTTTCGGCCACACATGGAGTATTGCTCTCATCCCTGGGCGGGAGCACCACATTTTCTTTTACTTCTTGACCTCATACAACGTAGTGCCGTTCAAATAGTAAACTACCCTAATACGGAGGTGATCAATTACCATCAGGTGATCCATCTGCCCGTTCGCCCCTTTTAACACAAAAAAAAACTTTATATCATTTTATATAATTATATAATTAAGCATAAAATAATAATAGTTTATATAATTAAGCATAAAATAATAATAATCGGATTAAATGTAGCAATTCTAGCAAAAAAATATCAGCTTCATTTGAAATTGCAAATATTTAATTTGTGATATAATTTTCTTCTCCAATTCATGTAACTGATAGCCTCCATTAAGTAATTGGTGTAACAGAGACGGCTATTACTGCTGTTACTCATTTCAACTTCGATGCGTCTGTACACACATACAAATAACTAATTACATTAGCAGACATTACGATCGTATTGATATGTCGTCGTATTGCTACTCTTGTGAAATGAAGAGTTATGACGTAGGCATCATTACTTTCTTTAATAATTTTGTTACAAACTGGATATATGTTTTTTTTTTTTAATGCGTAAGTAGTTTGTTCTTTAAATAGAATACATGTTCCCCTCTATTTTTTCCGACCGTATGTTCTAAAACGTATTCAACATATTTTTGTAAAATATTAGGTCCTTACCTATGAAATTGTCGTTTTGTATAGAAATTTTAGGGAATTCTGCATTTTCCATACTAAAATTTTTTCAGTTTTCTTCACAACGACAAATCCAAAGATAAATAATATTTGGCATCTATCATTAGACAAGCTTTAGTAATATGTGTAATATCACATTCATAAAAATTATTTATCGTTTTTAAGTGAATGCAAATAAAATGATGTATTCGGGAGGCACTTAAAAAGAGTTGTCTCCGTGTCCAATTTTAACACAATTAAACTTACAAAAAATTATCAAAACAAATCAAAAGAGCTCAAAAATATAGTCTATTTTTAGATGAGGTAATTTTTTTTAGGAATACTCTGAATCTTAATAGTTACAGACAAAATACTAAGAGAGAAAAAAAACACCAATTTCATAGGCAAGGACCCAATATAAAGAAACAGCTTTTTTACTATGATCTTGCAATTTTATCAGTACTGTTTTATAACATGAATGATCACCACTGCCGCCCGCGAAGGAATAGAAAAAATAGTGCCAATGCAACAAAAAAGAAAATACTGACAAATAGAAAAAATATTAACACGATCAAATGTGAAACCAGAAAAAGCCTTGTATATAATGGCGAGCTCGATAATGCACCGAAATTGCATCCACTCGCAACGACACTGACTTTGGCACCGACCAAAAACTAGTATAGATATTGTAATTCACGAAGGTGAGTAAATCATTCGACTTTAACTCTATATTAAGGCGTCAGGAGCGAAGCTACTCGCTATTATAAAATGCAACAATTATAGTAGGTATAGATACTAGATTACGATAGGGGTGGCGTAAATAAAAGTTATTTTGTGCTTTTCAGTAAGTCAGTTGTTTGAAAGCGGTTCCCTTTTTTATACATGTTTTGAAATAATCATGTTTTTTCTTTATAAAAATTTTTGTTCTTCAATTATGTATACCTTAAACATTTGTAGAATGTAATATTTACTGTAATAAATAATAATGTAAGGAAACAGAGATCCTTGTCATTTACAGTGTATTTTATTATTAAATATAAAATGAACGTTCTCATTCTTATAGTCGACCTTGCGTTAGGGTTGTCGCTATCGAATTATTGAAATAAATATTGTAATTTTTTTAAATAATTTTTTTTATTAAATCATTACATTTTTTCCTATATTATTAACACTCTTTCTTTTTTATTTTTTATAAATTTTTAATAATTTATTCGTAAGTCGGTGTTTAAACGTCTACCTACTTTTTCTAGGATAGAGGCGTGTTGATTGGTATGATTTATTTTATTGAATTAATAAAAGACATGTATTTCAATGTAAGTTTTGACCTAATATTGACAAGAAGAAAGAAGAATAGGTAAAAAATAACGTATTGGTCTTATTGGGGCATTAAATGTTTTAATCATTTACCATCGACAAAAACCGTGCCCATATATTTCGCTATGAACCATCATAGCGCTGAAATTGCTATACCACCAATTTTACTAGACGAAATTTTTTTATTGGCTTTTACCTCTCAATGATCAGAAAAAAAGACACAATGCGAACACCGGTGTTCACGCTGACCCTCAAGGGGTTGAAATCTTTAATCAGGAGTTGGGTTGACAACCCTAAGATGAGGTAAATGTTTATTCCGACTACGTGTGGGTGGAGTGACGTTAAACGTCGTAATACTACTTATATCATCCCGCTGTCTTGTCAGGTATGAATAGGAGGTATTTGAATTACCTTTACAGGCCTTTTGTCTTGAAATAACTTATTGTAGTACTAGACTACACAAAGCGCTGTCTCTTTTATTACAATGACCTGCAGTTACCTTGAATAGAATAATGGATTATCAGTGACGGATTAAGACTACTCGATGTCCTAACAAAATTTAAATTTCTAACAGTTTCTGGTGCTCCCAGAACGTGATGCCCTAAGCAATTGTATAATTTCCTTATTTGCTAATCCGGCACTGTGGATTATGGAGTAAGTGGATAGATGAAGTGGCGCCAGGTCTCAGTATTAACTTTTGCTTCTAGTTTGTCTCTTACACTTAATGGAAAAATTTACAAAACTTGTCGTATGCTAAGACCGGGCCCTAATTGACCACCGTGTGTGTTTGTCTTATTGCTTATATTATTATGTATCATGTGCCTTCTTATTGTTTATTTATGTTGTTGTTTAATGTCTATCTGTTTGTTTCTTCTTTCTTTCTTCTTTCTTTCGTGTCAAATAAATTAGGGAAAGTGAACGATGATAGAAAAATGCTTCCAGTGGAATCTAAGTCCTTTAATTGTGTAGAATGACAAAATTAAAGGAAAAAGAAACTGTTTTTGACACTGCAAAGTTGAAAAGTCATAAGTTGGTGTCAGTTATGAATGTGAGATGTTTATAGCAATACTAAGTTTGGACTCATCCAAACTTAGTATTCCTATAAACAGCTCAGCCTAGAATACTTAACAGCGATAGATTTATAGTGTACGTTTGACACGAGAAAGAGGGAGTGGACGTTGAGCTGACGAGTGACGTAGAAGACAAGAAGAGAAAAAGTGTGTAAATATGTATTATGATCAGGCTGTTTTCTGCCGTAGAGCAAACATGAGATTATTATATGCTTATCAGCGTATTTATAATATCCTGATAATAGGTTATTTGTCACCCTAGTCCCCACAACACAAGCCTTGCTGTGCATACCTGGGTTTAGTCTTATAAGTTAAGGGCGAGTATAAGAAATATTTATTTCTTACCTTTTCCTCGTAAAGAAGGGCCAAGCAGCTGATGCTGGTGAAATTATATGTAGCAAAAACTTCTAAGCCAGTCGCCAGTAAAAACGGCTGACCGCCACTAAAACCGTCCAGTCGTAATGGCAACTTTAGTATACCATAAAAGAGTTATGTGATGATGAGCTGCGGAATACTTACGATGGCTGGAGACCTTGCTTGGAATGCTACGCCAAATGAACTTTAATCAAATAGACTCAACGCGAGTTTTAAGACGTCATTGTACTTTTAATTAGTGACCGCATTTTCTGTGTGATTGTTCTTTATTAGTTTCCCTTACATTGTAAAACAAAGTTAAATGCAGAGTGAGAAAAATATTACTTCAAATAACTATACAGGATGGCCCATAAGTCGTAGATCAAACGAAATTAGTAACACAGGTTCATTTGCGTCACCTAATCCTAAGAAAGCAGAAAGTAGGCGACCTACAAAGCAAATAATAAGTATTAATTGTTAGAATACCAAGAGGCATGTTTTATACCTCGTTGGAATCATCATTAAGCAGGCAAAATAAAGTAATTATTTTATACAGTTGGGCTATAAACTTTAAAAGGAAATTAAACAAATGGATTTTTTTTTAATCCGGCTTATACTCTCAAATCATGGTAGGTAGCCATTCCTCAGGTGCGGCAGATGTCTATGGGCAACGGTGATCACCTTTCTTCAGGTGAACCGTCTGCCCGTTTGCCTCCTCACATATTTAAAAAAAAAAGACGTGTGGCACTCGGGGACTGCCGCGGTTAAGCTATTGCATAGCATTTTGTATCAACTTATGCAATTATAATTTTATTTATTTATTTTATTCATGCAGTATTTCTTTTTCTTTGATATTAATTCAAGTTACACTTTTTGAGCGTGGTGACCGATAAGAAAACAAATTATATAAACTGTTGGTAGTTTGCATATACATTATTTCGTTCGGATCACTTATAAGTAAATTAAATCATAAAATAATTATCTTAAATAAATGTTAATAAACTAATTAATAAAATAACAAAACTCATATTGGCGTCAAAGTCTCAAAGTGGCGTCTTTGTTAAAATTAGTTCTTAATGGTATCAGTAGATGGCGCCACCTATCCTTTAAAACGCACTATTGTTTACTCTCATAGACTTATATGGTCAAACCGATGTTAATTAAAATTTGTATTCGCCTTGGACACGGTGTTTCATTTTGGTAACCACCTTGGGTTTTAACATGCACGGCCTTCAAGCCACACCTCCTTGCGCATCGGAGTGGGGAGCGTGAGGTTTTTTCGTTACGGAATTTCAGGATTCGGTCCCCGCGCTCAAGGCCCGCGATAGAAGCAATGCAATAGCTTAAAAATGTGTTTTGATAGAAAAACCAAATTACATAGGAACATTAAAATACATTAAAACTTCCACTTACAATTTTCAATGCTTATAAATTGTTATTCTGGGTTTGAAAAAGAAAAAAGAAAAATTGAGCAAATTGTTGTCTATTTCAGTTCGATTCACTCCGATACACAGAGAAAGAATCACCAACTCCGTCCACAAAAAAATATAATCTATGATTGCTTGATAAATTTCCCACGAGGCTCCATTCTCTTACATATCATAACGTGATCTTGTTATGACATTTGCGATTGTAATACAACTGCAGTAAAGTCGAGTACATTTCGACAGCGAAATCTTGGACTAAATGTACTCTGGCTTAACTAGTCCAATAAATAATTCATAAAGCAATCGTTCCAGCTATTTGTAATGTTCAGGTTTAAAGCAGAATTTTGGCTTCATTCTACGCTGTGAATGATTCGGGACTTCGGGACGGATAAGGTTTTGGGATTAGTCAAGAAAAAATGGGATTAGTAGCAGAACTCGTTTTAGATTCTAAAAATTAAGCAATTAAAGCAATTTACGTTATGGTTCGACATTGACGGGGGTGGACATTGATGGGTGTATACAATTTTGTAAATTTTCCTACGTGCTTGTAGGTAGACTAACTTGCTTAACTGAAGAAATGTTTTTTGTATCTCAGACTTAACTGGCCCATCAACAGCCTATTGCTGGACAAGATCTTATATCGAGAGATAAATTTGGAGCATGGGCCGTTGGGCCGTTACACCACCACACTCCCAATAGGGATTGGTTACAACGGTGGTGATAGTAACCGGGAATCTTTGCTCAATAGAGCTCGAATGCACAATTATTGATCACCCATCCCCGGTCAAAAAGGTGGTCCCAATCATAGCAAAGGCGGCTTTGTTAACTAAGCCGACTCTCACTGAGCCGCACGATAGAGCTTTGGGCGTATAAAAAAATCAAATTAAAAATCAAAATTAACTTTATTTCATAAGCCAAACTTGGCACTTAAAATCGTCAACATTTTACAATTTACATAATCATTTTACAATATAAATAATAATTAGGAGTATAATGTTGATGTTCATTACCGCGAGCGCTTGTAGCAAGTACAACCACAGCGCTTTGACTGTGGTTGTAATCGATACGAGCGGCCGGATTCCGAGAATAAGGCTTTTCATGAGAAGAACCCGGCAAGAAACTCATGAGCCAATTTTTTTTAATAGCCAACCTTATAATTACAGTAAACGTTGTATGAAAGTATCTCATTCCGGATAGAAAAAACACAGAGTCCAGCACACTGTAAACGCATCCAAGCGCGCTCATGTGGTTCACGCGCCTGCATACGGAGAAACACGTGCCTACATGCGTGAGTACGGTAAGATGATGCGATCGACGTACGCTTGTTGGAACACACATCCACGCATAACGCTTCCTCGACCAGCTCAGTGCCACCTTTGCTATGATTGGGACCACTGTTTTGACCGGGGATGGGTGATTAAATATTGTGAATTCAAGCTCTATTGAGCAAAGTTTCCCAGTTACTATCACCACCGTTGTAACCAATCCCTATTGGAAGTGGTGTTACGGCCCAAACTCCAAATATGTCTCTCCATATAAGATCTTGTCCAGCAGTAGGCTGTCATAGGCAAGTTAAGTATGAGAAACAACAAACAACTTGCTGAGTTTCTTGCCCAATCTTCTCAGAACAGTCTCCAGGTAGCTAGTGAACATACATACATACATCACGCCTGCAATCCAAGGGTAGGCAGAGTCCAAGGAGCACTGTGTTCCTTAAGACCACATTTAGCCATACAAAAATTGGGTTTGGTCATATGAAAAATCGTGAAAGAGTAGTAACAAGTGGCTAGCTCATCGCCTACACAATCACAGACCCAGTACCCAATACGCCCTTAGTCGCCTTTTACGACATGCTAGGCGAGAAAAGCAGTTAGTAAATTTTTGTGTCCCGGACCAACACGGGACTAGTGAACGGTTGGCATAATTTGACATTCATAAGAGTATGTAAATACCGAAACTGAATAAATGATTTGAGTTTGACTTTTGTTTAGTGTGAGACTTCCCTCAGTCGATTCCCCCACTGAGCCGCCTGGCTCTCCACGACGACATGCGGGTGCGTCGATCGCATCATCGTGCGGGTTTAAGTGCGTGTTAGATGCGTTTCGACGGCTCTGATTCATTCCATACAAGCTGCTATAAAATCACGCCTGGATGCGTTTTAAGTGTGATGGGCTGTGGACACACGACGCTGCGTCCTGCGGCTCAGTATGAGAATCTAAATTAAGCAGCCCCTGCGCTACAGAGCTCCTCAATTCTATCAGTAAAGGTATGTTTTGGCTGCCTGCCAAATCAACCAGATAAAGCGACGAGATAATAAAAGGAACAAAGTGACCATGCTTTACGTAAGAAAGTTATTCGCGGAGTTTTAGAAAAACAAAATCGTATTATCACAGTCCATATACATCCCACTGCTGGGCACAAGCGTTCCTCGTGGAGAAACACATGAGAAGTATGGGCAAACAAAGCTACCTGAGCCATAGCCAGGCCGTAGATGGGTGACCAAAACTTTGAGATCTCGAACTCCTCCGTGCTTCGGAGGCACGTTAAGCCGTTGGCTATTGCAGCCGTTTCTACCCACCAACCCACATTGGTACGTAATTATGATTTACTATAAAAAAAATCTGACTCCAATTGCAGTCCCCACTAGCAGCTTTGAAGTAATAAGTCCATAAAAAGTAATATTAAAATTATTAGGTATAAATCGACGTATCTAAACACCAACCCAATAAGTCCACTGCATCAATTTCTTCATATTAAAATTCTTGGCGCAGAACTGACAAACAGAAATATTTTACCTTCATCTCAAAGGGAAAGCAAAAAACTTCGGATTAGTCAGTATTTTTAATCTAAATACCTTCAAAGATATTGCTAGAGTATTTTAATATCTTACTAAGACTTTTTCTCATTGCATCCAAACAAAGTGATTAGGAATATTTCCGAGTAATGGAAATTCGTTTCACAAGGAACTTTACGAGATTGAATAAACAAAAAATATACGTATATAATTACAGTACTTTAATTTGAGTTTATAACGTCTATAGCAACTCAGTTTCTGTTTATTACTAAGGGAAATTGCACAGAGGAAATAGTTTGTTATTTTTTGAAAACTTGAATAGGCGTTTTCCATAATATTAATTACTAGTGACTTTTCACAGTTTCACCCGCGCGGTGCCCGTTCCCATTGGAATATCAGGATAAAAGGTAGCCTATGTAAAGGACATTGGCTCAGACTAGACTATCTGTAAACCGAATTTCGATTAAATCGATTCAGTAATTTTGACGTGAAAGCAAGACCGACAGACAGACAGAGTTACTTTCGCATTTAAATAATAGTACGGATTGTCCATGTAAATATATTTTTAGCTGTGGTGTTAACTTAAAATAAAAAAAAAACTGTGGTGAAAACCGATAATAACAAATAAAAGTGTTGATAACTTGCCGTTGAAAGCCAGACATTTGGCCAGTATTTATTAAAAGTGACTACCTATTTAAAGTTTTTCTTATAGGAAAGTCAAAGGTGTTACTAACAAAGATTAGGGTGGTTTAATAGGTGGGCTGGCCTCCAACGCTGGTCACAATCAATTACAAGAGATACCTAACATCGTTTCACAGCCACACGCGCGCGCTTTTCGTCAAATTGTATGGAAATCTTGGCCAGCGTACCTATGTGTTTCATAGGATTATTATCAGATGCTACAGCTTTGGCGGATGAAAATTGAAATGTTTAAGTTTTTAGGAACATTAAATAACTAGATTATTAGCAAAATGGCGGCACTGGTTTAACAAAGTGGTTTTGTAATAAGTCCAAAAACCATAAGCAATAAAGGAAATTTCCTGAAATTCAACACTTTTGAAACAGAGGGGCAATCTTTTCAAATACTCCCTGAAGAACAACCAAGTCTAGAAGAGTATGACAGCAGAAACCCTTCAGCTTATACGGATAGTAAACGGCGAATTAAATTACGATGCAGCTTCTTCGCTCGTATCTCTCCTGAATGAGATTTTTATTCCGAATATGAGGGAAATTGTGTTAAACTTCAATATAATGTCCGGAACTTTTAACATGTGCAAAGTTAAAGTATATAACAGACCGTTAGAAATAAGAAATATCTTAATATTATATTGTAGACTTCGAAGCTCTTCAGAATTCTTCCGCGATAAATTTCAGTTTAGAATATTATATTGTCCCTTTTTCTGCGTAAGGAGTGGTGAGAAAAGATAAAGCGAATTGTGGATATATTATTGCAATAGTGGCTAAGAAAAATGGTGGAAATTGCTACCTTTGTGGTTTGCGGAACAATGATAAACAGAGATGATTGTATATGTAGCATAACATAACACATAACATATCATCGCGCGCCTTTCCCCGAAAGGGTAGGCAGAGATGTTATTGAGGAATACGGGTGAAGCTCGCTTCCATCGGCCTTATCTTCACTTACCATCAGGTGAGATAAAGGCCAAGAGCTTCCCGGATAGAGCTTCCGTCATACCTATGTAAAAAAAATATATGTTAAGTCCCTATGTAACAGGTGGCGAGCCTGATGTATGTTTGTAAAATAGACTACTTGTGAAGTAACAAACAATATTGTTAAGTAACAAATAATATTGTTAGTAATTAGCTGCGACATTTAGCGGTCTATTCCAGACAATCTGTCGAAGGAAATATGCTAATTATTACAGCTCTTTGGAGCTCATGGATTTGTTCTCCATTGTGTGAAACCATTTACATAATTACCATGCTTGAGTTATACTACTACAAACAAAAGCTGCCTATTATTAAGTAATAATAGCCGAGTAATATAGACAGGCAATCCTCAGAGACTACCTTATGTCACATGCAAAAAAAAATTCAAACAACGTGATTTCATTACAAAGCAATTAATATCTTAAGATCATTGATTTGATAAATAACGTTGCAATTTAGGTAGAATTATAAGTGCTCAGCCAGACTGAACACGCGGGCGCGATGTGGGCGCGGCGCAACGAACTCAAACACATGAAATCTTATTTGAGTGTCCGTAGTGGGTACAAACTGCAGCGCGGGCGGCTAAACGCGGGTAGCGCACGGGCTACTTATTCCAAAACGCATTCATAAAAGCGCGCGCGTTTCCACACCCCGCGCCGCCACAGCGCCCGCGCTGCAGTCTAGCTAATGTAATGTAGCCTCCAAAACCTGTGATACCGTTGTCTCTGGATAATAGTGTTCCACGAAACGAGGTAATCAAAGATAGGTCATTTGTGCCTGGATGAACTGACCCAACTGGCTCTGACATACTGTGCCGCGGTCAGATGATAACACAATTGACGTGGGTTCAGTTATTTTTTATATGGCTTTTCTAGTTTTGTTTCTTTTAGCACTAGCGATGATCATCGATGCGATGAGCTCGGTGGGGTAGTTGTTTGTACGCTTTGGCTTACGATATAGAAAAAAGCTACCTTCACCATGGTCAGGCCGTGGATGGGTGACCAAACCTTTGTGATCTCAAACTCCTCCGTGCTTCCGCAACCGTTTCTACCCACCAACTTGTATTGGCCCAGCGTGGTGGCGTAACGTCCCATACTCCTCACGTGTTTGTTTCCATGAGGAATGCCTGTGCGCAGCAGTGGGACATATATAGGCTGAGGACGATGGTCATCAGGTCAGTTGGTGAATTGGTGGATTAGTAAATAAATACAAACGATAATCCCAAAGTTTGTAAAATCTTACCTACACGCAAATCCAAGCCTAAGTGATTTTTGATGCGGAAATGTAAATAGAAGACATAGTCTTTAAATATTCGAAACTGTGGATTTGCTTCCAGTAGAAAACTAAAAGACCGATACAAAAGGGTTCTTTGACGATTTTTCCAAGATTCCTAAAAAACCTCTTTGAAGTCTGTTACAGGCAATAAATCTTAACCTGTCTAAGAGCACGCCTTCAACAATGAAGGGTGAATATGGAAATGGGGAGCCTTGATGTGGATTTATTCCTATTTTTAAGAGATTGAAGTAGAGATGTAAAGAATTCGAGTCTTTGAGTCCTAATTCGATAGACTCGGCTCAATTTTACAAGACTCAGTGATCTAACTAACCTCGCAGTCTTTAGTCGAACCAAGTTCCAGTCTTTTTAAAAACCGGCCAAGAGCGTGCCGGCAACGCTCAGTATAGGGTTCCGTAGTTTTCCGTTTTTTAAAATTTTTCAAAAACTGTTCAACCCATCAAGTTCAAAATAATTTTCCTAGAAAGTACTTATGAAGAAGATGACGACGATGTACTTATGATGTAGTTTTGAGAATTTTTTCATAATTTTTGAAGTTAAATTATGGTTCAAAAGTTAAAGGGGGGACACATTTTTTTTACTTTCGGAGCGATTATTTCAAAAATAAAATTTTTATCGTAAAATGATGATAGAAAACCCCTATTCATTTTTGAATAACTATCCAACGATATATCACACTTTAGGGTCCAGAGGATCAGTCCCTACTTTACGTGTATGGGCACCCCCCCCCCTAACTTAATATTTTATTCCACTCTTGATTTGTGCACTTTGTCGGCGTTATTAATATACATATTTATTCAAAATTGCAGCTCTCTAGTGCTATCGGTCACTGAGATTATCTGCGGATGGACAGATAGACAGACAGACAGACATGGCGAAACTATAAGGGTTCCTAGTTTACTACGGAACGCTAAAGAAACTCGAGTGCTTAAACTTTTCGACACTTAAAGAGAGCTCGAGTCTCATAGTTAAAATTAGTTAGATTTAGGGCCTGTTTCACAATCGACTGTTGAGTTCTAAGTAGCTTACTTGGCAGATCATTTGACAGATGTAATATGAAATTTATGTCAATTGAACTGCCAAGTAAGCTATTCATCACTTACCCGTCGATTGTGAAACAGGCCCTTAGGATCAAATGATATTTTATTATGATAAAAATGATTGTTTATATTAATAACCGCTTTTATTTCTCCAAATACGCTTCTGATTACGAACATATCCTACAAAATAACATTTTATTGCTTAAATTAAAAAAATAACTCCAAACGGAAAACAGCACAAGCGCGACTGGCCCCGTAAAAACGACTCGAGCGCTAGAAAAGACTAGTTTCATGAAGCGCTCAAGAGCTCACGTAGACTTTAGTTTCTAGTCTTGGGAGTTTTATTGTGCTGAGTCCAGTCGTGCAATTTGTCAGTCGAGCTCAAATTTAGGACTCGAAGACTCAAGTTCTTTACACGTCTAGATTGAAGACGGTATTACTTTCTGCATAAACTTAGACAGGGGAGCCCCAGGTCTATGGCAGATCATCTTACAGGTATCAACATAAAAGTTTCTAAACATCTTTATTGTTACTATATTAAGGCACTACTTGCCTATACTACTTGACTAAATAAATCCTAAATCACCTCCAAATTCAAGGGACTATGATATAGATAGATTTATGCGTCATTTAATCACCAATTTTCGTCGCTATATTTTTAAAGGATGGTGCAGTCTCTTTTCCAAATATTCTTTGGATTCTTCAATTTTGTTCAATATTCTTTTTCAATTATAATCCACATTTTCAAGACATCATCTAAAACCTATACTCTATCTTTAGCACGAAAGAAACATTCTAAATTCATTACACGCAGCGCGTATACTCGTATATCTGTTGACTGTTCTTAGTAGAGGTATTTTGCGAGATCCAGGAGAAAAAATATCACATGAGCGGAAAGAGGTAACGACGTACTTCCGGGAGGTATTTGTGGGAGGGTGACGCATTTTCACTATCTTTCGCTTAAACAAGAACGCACATTATGGTTGAATAGATGGTTGGCAACTACGGTTCTAATTTATCTGTTGAATAATAATAAATAAATATCCTCAGACATTCACACCTATCAACTAGTCCCATTTTAAGCAACTCAATGCTGCTTGTGTTACGGATACTAGATGACGGACAAATATATTTAATAGATAAATAAATATTAATATCCTGCATATATATAAATTTATATAAACATCCAAGACTGGAGAACAAATGTCTGAAAATTCATCACCCAAACACTTGCCTCCACTGGGGATCAAACCCAGGACCTCTCGAGATGGCGACGCCTTGAGACCGGCGTAAAGACTACTCGACCACGGAGGTCGAATGAATCAGGAATAAGGATTGTCATCATCATTTCAGCCAAGAGACGTCCACTGCTGGACATCGGCCTCCCTCAATGAACCGGCCGGTTGGTGGGTAGAAACGGCCGGAGGAGCTCGAGATCACAAAGTCTTTGTCAGCCATCCACAGCCTGACCATAGCGATGGTAACTTTGTTTTCGATCGAAGCCAAAGCGCACTGACCACTACGCCACCGAGCTCCTAAAAAAAACTACTTCGTTTATATTTCACTAAAATCACTCATCTGTGACGGGTTTTGCTGGAAGAGATCTCTATAAGAGATGTCCTCCCTTGTATACTGTTTTCCTTAACCAATTTGTCTTTTTTAGTGCAATAAGGAGTTTAATGAAATTGAGGTTAAATATTGGAATTGAAGTAAATTATTCACATATTAATATTACGAGTATACGGATTCAGTATTATGGTAGTACGCTGGGCTATATTTACGGCTACATTATACACGTTTAAGTTCATTTATTGCTGCCTTAGCCACCCCTCATAATTCACGTATTATAGGCATGAGTTGAACGCGCACAATATATTCTTATACAGTCTACTTTCGAACAGTACTTCTGCCGTGTGAAAAGAAAACATTCTTGAACAACCTTAATGAAAACAAGACTATTGGACAAGTCATATCACGACATCATAAGTTTTCGCTATTGGTCCTTATTTTAACGTACTGGTCAACCTGACCACGGATCAATAAACTGAACCAAAAGTATTTTTTTTCTGAGTTTAATTATTATTTTGGTGTAAGTCTTTGAAGACTGTAAATATTTCAAATGTTTTCGCCATTTTATTTACGAGAACCCTAAGATCTTCGTATTTCTATTGCAATCTGACTCTTATCCGTAACACAGGTAGGTTGGAGTTTGAATGGTGAGCTACCTTCAGTCGAAGCGTTTCATTACTATTAATCAAACTACCCCCCGGAGTGCTCCCTAGGGCAGCTCGAAATTATTCCTAGAGTTAGTCAGGAATATCATCTCAGTAAGTGGGAAATAACTTAGCCGTCCGAAATGTGCTCTGCTAAATTATTTGATGGGTTCTCGATCTTTTCTTAAAAGGACTTCGCTACCCAACGCAATGTCGCGATAAAATATTAAAAAGGGAACAGTTTTCGACTTTTTATCGACCAACGACTTACCAATTATACTCAAAAGGCCAACATATGGAAAAATGTATTATTTACTATGAATATCCATCGGCAGCGGAAGCCAAGTTGGGACGGACAGGGCACTACTCGTTCGAGAGCCCGCGGGAAACGCGGGTTCGATCCCACCGCATGTACCACTGAGTTTGCATAAAACTTATGGACAGTTCATTGTGAACATCACTTGCCTAACATTGTGCCCGGTGCATTGCAACAGGCTCGCCACCTGTTACATGGCGATCAAACATATCTGGCGAAATGTGGGTGCTTAACACCTCCGCCTACCCCGTCAGGAAAGAGGAGTTATGATATGTTATGTCGTACTGCGTTCGGTACACGTGTGGCAATATGCTGTTGCTAAGCATTTCGTATATTGGGTCCTTACCTATGAAATTGGTGTTTTTTCTCTCTCTTAGTATTTTGTCTGTAACTATTAAAATTCAGAGTATTCCTAAAAAATAATTACCTCGTCTAAAAATAGACTATATTTTTGAGCTCTTTTGATTTGTTTTTATAATTTGTGGTAAGTTTAATTGTGTTAAACATTGTGTAAAACTCTTTTTAAGTGCCTCCCGAATACATCATTTTATTTGTATTAATTTAAAAACGATAAATAATTTTTATGAAGTGTGATATTACACATATTACTAAAGCTTGTCTTATGATACATGCCAAATATTATTATCTCTGGATTTGTCGTTGTGAAGAAAACTGATAAAATGTTAGTATGGAAAATGCAGAATTCCCCAAAATCTCCATACAAAACACCAATTTCATAGGTAAGGACCTAATATAAGCTATGGGCTTCGTAAGCTATTATCATTAGGGTTGATGAGGATTCTTCTTTTGTTTCCTCATAATGACAAAGCTCCGCAATATTTTGAGTTCCTCAACTGTTATCGCATCCTGGTAAATAAAAATACAGAAATTCCTCGTCCGCTATCGCTTCCTCAAAATTTAAAAGGAATTAAAGAGAAATTTCACTGTGCTTGTGCATCCACGACAACGCACGCGCACTGCAGCATCGCGCCTGAGCCGACCGGGTAGCGAGCGAGCCATCCCATCCTCTTCCTTGCTTGTTTAACTTGAAAATGTATTTTTATTATGTGAGAGTGTATGTCACTAAACTCCTTCTAAAAGGCAGGACCGATTTTGATGACAAAAATTATCATCATCCTCTTCCTAATCCGCTTCCTCTGCTGCCCCCACATCCGCATCCTCATTCGCATCATCGCTTAAAAAAATATTTATCCTCATCTGCATCCCAATGTGTATGCTTGATATTTCCTCTTCCTCATAATCATTTCCTCAACAACCCTAATTATCATCATTGTTTTTTCTTGTACCATATAATGATATTTCTTTCATTCTTTCTGGGGTAAGAAAAGTCTTTATCTCTTTTCATCTGCTACGAGCTGACAACAAATACTGAACCCCTGGTGTAAGTTATAATTCTAAAAACTTTACTACATTAGTAGCGTTAAATGCAGAATTTCTATGAAACAAACGTGTTCAGCTTCTCTACGCAACTTAAGGGCGAATTCGACCAAATAGAGATTAGTAACACGGGAATAATAATACCAAACTGAGTTCACACGATTGGTCAAATCTGCCATAAGGGCGGAGCCATCCTAGTTTTAGCTATCCTAGTTTTTTGATGTTTGGCTAGACGCGAGTAATATTATTTTAACGGAGTACGCAGTTTTTTGCGCACGAATGTGTCAATGTCTCGTTTGACACAGGGCAGACTCAACCAATCGTTTCAGCTCAGTTTGGTTTTACTATTCTCATGTTACTAATCTCAATTTGGTCGAATTCGCCCTGAAAAATTTAAATCTTTTACAATCACATGTTAAACTAAGGGGACCTGTTAAAATTGGGTGTTAGCTATCAAAACAGCGTTTATAAATCGTCCTCAGCCAATACGTCCCACTGCTGAGCACAGGCCTTCCTCATGGAGAAACACATGAAGAGTATGGGCCGTAACACCACCACGCTGGCCCAATGCGGGTTGGTAGGTAGAAACGGTCGCCATAGTGACCGGGACCAACGGTCTAACGTGCCTTCCGAAGCACGGAGGAGCTCGAGATCACGAAGTTTTGGTCACCCATCCACGGCCTGACCATGGCAAAGGTACTTTGTTTTCAATCGAAAGCCAAAGCGTACTAACCACTACGCCACCGAGCTACTCAAGTTTTGCCTTATCGGCCGTGGTTAGGACCCTATTTTGCTTATAAATAATATGCATCAAATTTGGACAGTTCATAGTGAAAAATGGTAGTATTACGTGCTGCTTTACGTTGTTTGCCGTATAAAAAAAATGCCTTGCACATACTGAGGTGTTATATTATTTTTGAACGTTTCGAACCGTAACACGTCGAAATTATTACTGTACGCCGTTCCGAACATGTGTTTAAGTCCAACGGCGAAAAATAATGAATTGCTTTGGCAAACGCGAGGTGCAATCATGAATTTTTATTTGGAATGTGTTGTACACCTGAACAAATAAAAAGAGAAGCATTTTTACGTGGATTCGTGTACCAGCTTCGCTTCAGAGTACACAACACCCCTAGTATAAGCTATCATTGTAAAAACTTTACTTTTTTAGTTTCTTTAAGAAGCAAAATTTCTATGGGAAGCGTGATTTCTATAGAGCGTTTCACGTTTCCCGTACAAATTGAGCTACTTAACGCAAATAATTTTTTTTTTTACAATGATGCACTAGATGTGCTGTACGAGATTTGATAGTAACTTATTCGTCAATCGCAAACGTTATTCCTTCATTAATTTGTTTCATTTGTTAGCGAGAGCCGAAACGCACTTGTGTCTAATATAGAGGCCTCTTTAGAGAAGGTCTCAAATTGGGGTAAACTTAATTTGGTTCAATTTAACCCCACCAAGACACAAGTATGCGCGTTTACCGCAAAAAAAATGCCATTTTCCATTTGTCCTCGTCTCATAGACACTCCCCTAGCTGCCTCAACCAGTATAGGGATTCTTGGTGTCGACTTTTCGAGCGAAGCACAGTTCCGTGGTCATTTAGAGGGTAAGGCTAAATTAGCCTCTAAGCTTGGTGTGCTAATAGATCGAGGCAGTATTTCACAGCGACCCACCGCCTGCAGTTTTATAAGGCACAGGTTCGGCCCCATATGGAATACTGTTCTCATCTATGGGCGGGAGCACCTCAGTACCAGTTACTTCCTCTTGACCGCGTCCAACGCAGAGCAATTCGTATTCGAATTGCCGACAGCCACGCCATTTCAAGCCGGCTTGACCCCTTGGCGTTGCGTAGTGATGTGGCCTCATTATGCATCCTCTATCGCATTTATTATGGAGAGTGTTCCGAGGAATTGTTCGGTTTGATACTTGCCGCCACTTTTCGTCATCGTTCAGCGCGACATGACATCCACTCCCATCGTCTGGATGCTTGGTTGTGTTCCACTGTGCGCTTCTCCAGGAATTTCCTACCCCGCACAACTAAACTGTGGAATGAATTGTCGCCCGCGGTATTTCCGGACCAGTATGACATGAAAACCTTCAAGAAAAGAGCGTATTCCCACTTAAAAGGCCGGCAACGCACTTGTGACCCCAGTGGGTGTTGCGAGTGTCCATGGGCGGCGGTAGTTGCTTAACATCAGGTGAACCGTCAGCTCGCTTGCCCCCTATCCCATAATTATATATATATATAACGTCGATAAAGCCACCTGTAATTTTATGGAGATACCTGGAGATACCACCTGCAACGTGGTATAGTTTGGTGTCAAACTCATAATAGGTACCTCCCAACGTTGCGCCTCTCAGTACGTGAAAACGCGAAAACCTTACCGGCCAGCGGCCGTCAGTTCTACGATCTGCCCTCCCCCAGCACTGCTGTTTAAGGTTCTGAATTCTGTGGGATACGTCGGCGGCCTTAGTTCTAATACGAATCTCATTGTTTCTGAGCAACGTTGAGCAACTCCAAGCATATAGGAGTGGTTATAAGATACAAACCGTCAACATAACACCAGAATTTTTAATCAAATTGTTCATTTGGTTTTCAATCGACAGAAGCCGGTGTTACTGATTTATTAACCGCGCCAATTGAAACGGAAAAACGAACAAAAGAGAACTTTTCGCTGTTTCAAGCGGTAATGTATAAAAGAGGTGAAACATGTTTTTTGAATATTGAACAACATTTAGAGTGTGCGGGTACGCTGCGAAAGTTTCGCTGTAGCGTAATTAACGAGCTCACACTTGTAAATGCAGCGGTTTTTAGTTTTCACAACTTTTTACATTACTAACAGATACAGCTTCATTTTTGAATGCGAGAAAATTCGCGGATTTGTTGCTTATTTTTATGCGCTCATAATATTTAAACGTAGAATTTTCGCCTCGAATAGTAAGCGAAAATTGCCAGTTTTTGGTGGTGATTTTGTTGGAAACAACTAATACCAATAGCTAAAAGGGCTTCGCTGTGATCAAATGTTGTGGTCTCGAACTCCGCCATGCTTCGGAAGGCACGTTAAGCCTTTCTATTGCAACCGTTTCTACCCACCAACACGCATTGGACCAGCAGCGTGATGGTATTACGGCCCATACTCCTCATGTGTTCATTTCCATGAGGAAGGCCTGTGCCCACCAGTGTGGGACGTATATAGGCTGAGGACATTTCGAGTATATAAAGATAGAATGTAAATAATTCTGATTTCAATTTTTCCTGGTTTTCTGTAATATTTTATGAAAGCTTGTAGAGGCTATATTTATCGCTTTGCGTTTTAATTATTCAATAATACATAAACATATTCAAAGTTAGATGTATAATTCTGATTAACTACCCATATTCCCAGTAGGCACCTACAGACAGACTTTTCACATTTCACATAAGAATAACAAAAAACAAAACATGATTTCTCTAGAAAAGTCTTCAAGAAAAATGTAAACTAGAATTTATTCTCAGCTAAGCAAAGGCGACATTTTGAAAATTCCACTTGTGAATCCCTGAGGAGTCAAAAATAATATGAAGTTGTAGAAATTTTATTTTGATTTCAGAGCAGGTTTTTACAAGAGACAAGAAGAATAAATTACTTTGAATTCTATTCGAAAAAGAAAAAAGTCAGAAATGTTGAATATTAACAAGCGACCAGTGAAAATGAAAATATAAATAGGTATAAATAGGTAAATAGGTAAAAATAGGTATCAATTCATAACGAAATTATCGTACAACTAATAATGATAACAACATGGATTTTAATTTACATTGTGAACAAAAGACTAATTATTGGTCTTAGGGTGATGACTACACTCGCTGAGGAGCAAGTAAAGTCGCTTTAACTGTTATAGTGAATTTAACACAATAAACACGTTTGGAAATGTGTAGCAAGCTTGAGCTATAAGCCAATAGATGAACAGTTCTCTAGCCAACTTAATACGAGTAGTTTAAAATCCCGGTCAAATTTCGTAGCAATATACCGTAGTGACATGTCGTAGAGAAGTATCGTAGCAACATAGTTCAGTAGGATATTGTACGTTACGTAGCAATATCTCGTAGCACAGCGTCGCGTCGTAGCGCTATATTGTAGCTACGGTACGGTTATTATGTTCTAGTAGAGAGATAATTTGGATTTGGCAAGGATCAAAGTTTTTTTGGTCACGCCTCTTTCCCCGAAGGGGTAGGCAGAGGTAAACAATAGAAACATCTATTTTTTGCGAATATTGGTGTTCGCGGTGCCCTCGAAGGGGTTAAAACCCACATTAAGCATGATACGTTAAGTCCCCATGTAACAGGTGGCGAGCCTGTTGCCATGTACCAGGCACAATGTGAGGAAACCGATATTAATAATCAACTGTTCATTCGTTTTATTCAAACTCAGTGGTACCTACCTGCAGTCTATTGCATACACATTAACAATATCGCCTTTTTCTCGTTGGGGTAGGCAGATAAAACTACTTCATTATGTCTAATATCTATTTAAAATACACTGTAATTTTGGTAATAACTATACCTTCCCGTTGTCCGATGTCATAATCTTGGGATATCAGTGAGAAATATGAACCTAGCTTGATAGATTCAAAATTTTCACAATCACTCCTATCGTGTAAAGTATAAATCTTATTTATTGATGTCTAAGCTGCAGAGCTGCTATACGCAATTTTCATCTCCTTTTAGATAAAATTTAAACCGTTAATCACTCTTATCCACTTGTCTGTGAAGTAATAATAATAATAATTTATTTCACAACAGATTTACAATTATTCTGAACAGTGACCGAAGTAATATTTTAAGAAAATAATGCCTGTATCAGGTGATTCGCTCTTCCATAGCTACAAGTGAAACTTAATCAAAGTGCACAGAAAAAAAAAAAAAGTCAATGAGAGTAGGCATGCATGTTGTGTGTGCGTTTGTGTGTGTGTGTATGTGTGTGTTTTTTTGTGTGTGTGCACGTTTTGTTTTGTGCTTTCCAATGATAGTTAAAGTGTGGCTGAAATATGTCTACAAACGCCACAGATGATGAGATAAATTAACATCGTTTCAAAGTCACAGACGAGTCGATTACAACGATAACGAAAAAGCGCAAAAAATCTGTTATATTATTCAACATTTACATAATAAAGAAACAGAAACATTTCTTAAACAATCAATTTTGTTTATACCAAAATTTTCAGTGGGATTCTTCATGAAAAAAAGATTTCGGGTTGCAAAGGGCCAGTAACGAGGTCTCTTTCCTCTCAGAGGTCGTCATTAGGCTTTTGAGGGCCTGAGACGACGCTCCAGACCTTTTTAGTTACATTCGGTGTTGCCTGTCATTTGTTCACGACGCCCGCCATTGTTAGCCTTATCAATTTTATCACAAAGGACCGTTTGGTTACTGTTGATAATTTACCAAACAGCAACAATCGGCGTTGACTTCTTAGCTCCATTAGCTATAGAAAAACGGTTCAAGAACGGTGCCTCGAATGTCGTAAAAGGCGACTAAGGGCGTATTAGGTACTGGGTGTGTGATTGTGTAGGTGATGAGCTTGCCACTTGCTACTTACTACTCTTCCACGATTTTTCATCTGACCAAACCTAATTTTTGTAAGGCTAAATGTGGTCTTAAGGAACACAGTGCTCCTTGGACTCTGGCTTCCCCTTCGGGGATTACAGGCGTGATTTTATTAGCGTATATACGTCCAACAGCTGGGCACAGGCTTTCCTTGTGGAAACAAATGCATGAGGAGTATGGGCCGTAACACAACTACTGAAATAGCAACCGGGACCAACGGCTAAACGTGCCTTCCGAAGCATGGAGGAGTTCGTGATCACAAAGTTTTGGTCATCCATCTACGGCCATACCATGGCAAAGGTAGCTTTGTTTTCGATATCGAAAGCCAAAGCGTACCTCAATGAGGACGTTCATGTTACCATATTTTCATAAGTCATTTGTCATGGTACCATATGACATATTCTAATTCATTTCATTTTGACTTGCCTGTAATATGTATATTGTAGAACGTCAGACAATTTTATGTAAATAGAGAATAGGACACTTCCAGAATCCGTGAAGAATATTTGCCAATTTTCGTTTTAAATCATCAATTGTATTTTACGTATCTTTGTAGAGCTCGTTTTTTTACAAACCCCCAAAGGAAAATAGTCCAATCCTCGGATTATTTTCTTTGGGGTATGTAAAGTTGTAAATACGGAATAAGTAATAATGTGTTGTTGAATACAATAAAATCTTCGGTACGACGAATTCGAACATATCTGAGCTAAGGTGTAGTATGTAGGTAACTTACATAAAAAAAGGAAAAAATTCGCTCTTTTTTAAGTTCGCCCTAATATAATTATTTCTAAGAAATCGTTCCTTATTAACAACATTATCAAATGGTGTATACAGGTGTGTTTTTTTAGTAATTGGGTTCGATTCCTGACTAGGATGATTTTTTTTTAAAAATCCAATGATGCAGTTTTTGTTTTCATCAAAATCGGACTCGTGTCTCTTTTGAGCATTTTTAAATTAATTATTTGGCTGCTTAGATAATAATCTTGCCGTTTAAATAATTATCTTGCTAATTAATTATTTTGTTAACCAATTAATTATAATATTATTGCTAACAAAATATTTGTGCTTCCCAAATGTTTTTTCGGCTGACCTTTTGGCAAATTTTTATGTTGCGCAATTAATTAATTAAAACTAAATGTTAATATCTGAATGTTCTTAACCCTGTTCGAATCGCGCGCGTGCCTCGCGCGTGTCTCTTTCGTATGAACGGAACATAGGCTTACTAATGTAACGACAGTACATTTTAAGCTCATAAAATCATTATTGATAAATTTACTAACTAATGGTAAAACTCGTAAAGCAAATGTTGTTATTTAAGATGTTAGATAGCCAGTCTCGCGACGTTGTTGATTCATAAAAAATAACCCTATATACCAACCATCGCCATACATCACTCTATACTTTCAATTACCCACTAACTCAATTTGTCAGGTAATATAAGCCTTATTACCCACATAAAGTACGTAGTGACCCCGTCTCCATATTAAGTGTTCCCGTTTATTCCCGTCCCGGATACTGAAGCACGGGCACATCCGACAGTAATTTCTTGAGGAAACAGCCAAGTTGAGCCAAGATTGCGAACAATTTGAGAGAAATCCTTATTAATTTATAATACCCCCAATTATTGGATACACCAAAATGTTAGGCGAAGTTGTGGAGCTCAGATAAAGATGGAATATAGAACAAGGCCCAATTACGGTACCGCAGCCAAAGTTTTGACATGACTTGGCAAACTTTTCACAAGAAACATTTTTCGCCTACATAATTTAAATTAGGGTAATTGTTAACTAGAATGTAATTACTCAAGTGATTATATTACCGTGATAATAATACCTTTGTCTAATCGTATCCTAGCATTTACGAAACTAAATGACAAAACTTTGGAACCTGTTTTCTCTATGAGCTGTATAAATATGGCATATAACCATTATATAATTTTGCTTAGTAAATTTGGCTTCATGTAAATCTACATAACATTACATCACCCATGATAAGTCCCCCATGCACCGGGCACAATGTCAGGCAAGGAAATTCACAATGAACTGTAAATAAGTTTTATACAAACTCAGTGGTACGCGGGTTCGATCCCACCGCCTGGTGGGATCGAACCCGCGGTTCCTGCGGCCTCTTGAACGAGTAGGCCCGTATGTAAATCTAATTGGTGTGAATGTAAGAATCTTAATAATTAGTTAAGCAGGAATGCTTGCTGTGCCAACCTCGTAGAATTGGGAATAAGGCATGGTAATTATCGTAGCAATTAGTTCAAACATATTGATGATAGTAGACTGTCCACAAATAAACGATTAAAGAAAAAAAGTTGCAAATTGCAGATAGCAATACCTTAAAATCGACGAATAGTCACGAGTTTTGCGGTCTTAGCAATAAGTGGCACAAAGTGCTAGTGACTGTAGATGCCACTCGGTCCCAAACGTTCCCATACTTACACTCAATTGTTTTTAGGTAAGTAGTTACACTTGACAAGTTACATAACGGCTCAAAACATGATAAAATTAACAAAGTATTTCCAGTCTTCTTTCATTCATCATCAGGACATTCACACCTATCAACTAGCCCACTTTAAGCAACTACTGCTGCTTGTGTTACGGATACAAGATGTCGGATAGATATACACTCGCGAGCAAAAATTAAGGGTCGGTTAAGAAAGTTAGAATATCTCGGAAGATAAAGACGCTAGCGAACTGAAATAAACTGTATAATACAAATAAAATGTATAATACAATATTTCCTTCGTGTGCTCACAGTAGGGCTACTGAGAGCACACGGAGGTAACACCAAGTACTAAAAGTTAAATAAAAACATAATTTAATGAAAAATATTGTATTATCCATTTTATTTAAGTTTACGCAAGATATCCTTTTTCGTTTAAGTTTATATTTTTAATGAAGTATAAATTTATTATGAACAATATTTTATTTTATTTCAAGAATATTAAATTGCCTATCATGTACAGTTTATTTCAGTTCGCTAGCGTCTTTATCTTCCGAGATATTCTAACTTTCTTAACCGACCCTTAATTTTTGCTCGTGTATTTAATAGATAATTTGCAATACATAATAATATATAAACATTAATGACTGGAGAAAAAATGTCTGTAATAATCACACAAATTCACAAAAAATTGGCCTCACTGGCTCAATTGGAATGAACCCAGAACCTCTCGCGATGGTGACGCCTTTGGACCGGCAGGCAGACCACACGACCACGGAGGTCGTCAAACTACTTCTTGTTTCCTTGTCCTTGTCCTAATAGTTCCATAATCAGTTCACAATTTCCTAATGCCTTAACTTTCTGTGACTGAACCCCGAATTCATTTATCAGCCGTCTGACAGGCCATTGACGGCATTCCTAGAGGTGGGGGAGAGCGCTACGTAATTTTGATCGCGGATAGTCAGAGTCGTTTAAACTTTAAGATTGAACAAAAATGTTCGCCATATCTGTTCTACTACTGAAGTGAGTTGATTTCTAGCTTTCAACTGACGTTGATTTATATTCTTGTAATGTTTATAGTTACTTGTTTTAAATTTAATCATATCTAGATAGTCACTATGCGACAGATAAAGTCACAAATGAAACTGAATTCGTATAGGATGGTAATAGTTCCATAATTTTAGCGTCCAATACAGTTGTTTTTTTTTTTCATTTAAAAAATGATTACAATTTTCGGTCCTTGTAATTTTAAAACTTGAACGCGAGTGTTTTTTTATTTATATAGGCCGTTATTTTTTAATCAACCCGCATTGGGCCAGCGTGGTGTTGTTTCGACCCATACTCCTTATGTGTTTACCCATGAGGTAGGCTGTTCCCAGCAGCAATAAAATATTTGATCTCAAGTGACAAATTACTACAAATGACATTTTGTTCGAGTTGGGAAAGACGCACCACTCGTTCAGGAGGCCGCGGGTTCGATCCCGCTGCTTGCACCACTGTTTTTGTATGAATAATTTTGCATGGTAACAGGCTCACCACTTGTTACACGGGACAAGACATATCACTCGAAATGTGGGTGCTTAACACTTCTGCCTAACCCTTCGGGGATAGAGGCATGAGGATATGTTATGTCATTAACTCTCCATCAAATGTGACGGGAATATGACGTATTCATAGCAAGTAATTAGCTGTAAAAAACATACAATACTACCCCAAATATGCTGGACCCCATTAGTCACCCAGTTAAAAGCCGTTAACAAATTCAATGTTTCAGATAGCCCAGCTTTTTATTATAATTTCAATGAATTAATTCAGTAAAACAAAACCAGCTTACCATGATAATTCATTCGCTTAAATTGTTGAGCAAACAAATTTCTTTCGCTGTATCACAATGGAACTGCAAACCGTCATAATTATAAAAACTCCGGTACAAAGGAGTGACTCCGTGGAGTTCAAAGCTACCACTGTACACAGAAAGATAACATTGGAATATACACTTAAAGAGACATGTTTATAAGATTGAAATTCAAATACAATTATTGCTATTGTACATTTGCTTTTGTGCCAAAAAAGTCACGGGCTTTTTTAATTATATTTTAATATTTAACAGGATTGGTAAATAAGCAGTTTGCACCAGATGGCTATCGGTTACCATCGCATGAATATATTACAATTGCTTTTATGTGCAGTTTGTGCAGCAACTGCAGAATCTGCAGAATCTATGGGAATGCAACTGCAGAAGTCATCCATGTGTCATCTGATTATTTTTCGTCATGGTGATAAATCTCTGTTGTCGTGTTATTATTTTACAATGCCGAGAAATTTTAAAATTCGAAATGAAATTACATTTTGACGGAATACGTCACATAATACTCGGTCGAGCAGATATTGATAACAAAGGTTACACCCTCGCGGTACCCGTTCCCAATATCAGGATAAAAAGTAGCCTTTGTCCTTTCTCAGGCTCTAGACTATTTGTGTACCAAATTTCAATTGAATCGGTTCAGTAGTTTTGAAGTGAAAGCATGACAGAGAGATATACTTTCACATTTATAATATTAGTATGGATTGATTCCTATATCTAAATGGGAGACTAACATGCGTATAGCGTCTTTCGAAATACAACTTTTATGAACACCTATTGTACACATGATTGGCAAACTTCGTAGTCTTAGTTACCCGGTGACAAATATCCTCCCAAATTCTATGTCCGATACCATTCAATTTTAAAATCAATTACTTGGTGCACAAAGACTTAAATCGTTCTAAGACCAAAAAGACTCTTGGTTGAATCTGTGGCCTCTCAAAACCCATTTAAGTTGGAATCTCATTTCAGATAGCATTATGAGATTTGGTCATGAGCCCTTACAAAGGGTGGAACAAAGTTGAGATGCAGACATGCTTGTTTGATCTAGTAATTAAAACTTCCCTGCGTCTTCGGTTAATGAAGACTGCTGCATGCATCAATGGTGGCTTTTTAATTACGATTCTGCATCGCTAAAGACATTGCGAAAATTGTTTTTGAGGGAAGCTTGCAGACTTGGTTCTGAGGCTGTAGTGTAAGTTTTTAGTATAAAATATGTTACTATTGTAGTTGCGTTAAGAGTCCAATTTGTATAGGAAACGTGAATAGCGCCTCTAGCGGAACGTAACGCATACTAATTTTCCCATACAAATTGAGCTCTTAACGCAACTAAAATAGTAACGTATTTTATACTAAAAAACTTACACTAAGGCCTCTGTTCAGCAACATCAGAAGTTAACGGTCATATCTTGTGTTATGTGGTAAAAAGATTTGACGTTACAAAAAAAATCTCTAAAGAATAGTACCAAATTCCTTAACGTAAGGAGACTACTCTCTTTTTGTTCACTATTTTATTCTTGTCTATTTACTTCATGGGTTATTTTTCTCTCTCTATCTTCCCTTTGAAAATTGATGTTAAGTTTTCGTTCCTTCTTAAATATTCTTCCTTTTTAGCTATCATCTCTCACATTTTCATACTGGAATTTAGTTTAAAAAAAAATATTTTGAAACTAATACCAAGATTTATTGATAGTGAAATAACTTCATTGACACAGTTAGATTTCGATGATTTGTAGGAAATCGGATTCCTCGGTGAGAGAAATCAATTTAACTTGGTAGTAAATCTTTAAGTTTTAGAAAGTTAGTCCTCCAGGAATTAGATCAGCCCTTCCGCTACAAAATTAAGTTCTCATTGGCGTAAAGCTTGGATTTGGGCTTACTAATTATAACTTAAGCGAAGATTTACTAAGCTTAATCTTCAGAGAATGGAAGAATTGATAATCATTTACGAATTTTCGATGGAAGAGTTTATTCGATATCTTGGAATTGGTGAAAGGATTAGCGCACCTCAGTCTTCAAGACTTGGATCTGTCAGAACTCTCATAATCTTTATTACCTTTGTTTAAGGTTCATAATTTGATGGACAAGCTTTTACTCTGGATTTTACATTATTTATATATTTTTTTTTGCTTAGTCATATTTTATATTTTTATTTATCTTATTTCACATAAAATAACACAGTTGGCCTTAAGCGTTCCTATTAGATGAGACGAAAGTTTGTCACATTAATTAATGTCTTGACCAATTTTACTCAAACTTTAAGCCAAATTTTAGTTTGTATTGTAGTTAATATCACTAATGTAGCCTATTAACTACCTTATTTTTGACAGTGATTTTCCTGCTAGCAAAAGGTACACATATTTCTGATTTCATCACAGTAATATTCATTGAAATTCCCATACTGTTATAAAAAGAAGATTTTAAAAACTATTCCGTGTTCCCTATTCCAGATTCAGTAGGAAATTGACCCAGATTTATACGAATACACCTACCCTTTTTACTTTTGAAGGGATTGAAGCTCGGAATCTCCCATTAGCAAGTCCTTGCGCTTAAGGTAAGTATAACAAATTCCTTGTTTTTGGACTCAGAAATTCCCTTTCCGTAGATCCTTGGATAATCTGGTGCTTTGAAATTACCGTTCGGTACTGTACCTTATTACATCTTTAATTAAATTGGAGCAGTTTGCAATTTACAAACAAAACAAAACAATCCGACTCCAAAGTTAAGGACATCGTTTTGGTAAAATTGATTAATGAAGTGTGGATAAAATCCAATTTCATTTAAAATTATTTTTTTACAAACATAGTTATTCACAAAAACAACAATATCAACAACGACACCCAACACCTCTGCCTACAGACAGAAGTACAGTGACGTCCAAAAGTATGTATACACTTTTGAAAATTTTAACTCCTAATGCCCTTGTAATACGACTTAAGAAATGTCAATGTATTTATATATTTTTGCACGTGACTGTACTTCTGTCTGTAGGCAGAGGTGTTGGTTGTTGTTGTTAATATTGTTGTTTTTTTTATTGTGATTTACAAACAGTAAATCACAGTAAAAAAAACTTTTTAAACTAACAGAGTTTCTGAACAAAATTGCAAATATAGTCACCATTAATTAAAGAAACGAACATTGAGTCTCTATCAGATGTTACTTAATTTTTTAAGGACTCTTCGTCTGATACCTATTAAGTATTCTTCAAGTACACTTATAAACCAATTTTCTTCGAATCGCTAAAGAGTTCTCATCGAATATCCAAGGTGTCGGCTAAAATTCAATATTAAGTAAATTGTACAATAACCGAGAACACAAAAATTATTTCGCTTGACAGAACAATACAAAGTTTGAGTACATTTAAGACCCCATAATGGGGTTGCCGTAAATTAGATTTTTTCGCTTTGAACATTTTGGAGAAGGTTTTACTTTGGACGAACTTTTACTCTTTCTAAAAAGACGAGGCTTAAGACTTTTAAAGGAACGGGAAGCCACCATAATATTTCTTAAGGACATAAAGTTTTAATAAGAAGGTATAGGGTTCGATAAGGAGACACGAGGGTTCGCGTGCGTCGTGGCTAGCGGCGCGTCCGGCGTTTTTACCGTTCATAAGCGGCGCGTGAAGCAGCACGCGTAAACACAAACATAGAAATGTAGGGGATCGTTTAAGGAAAGGCGGGGCGTCGAGCGTCGCGTGCGGCGTGGGATGTCGCACGGTCGCCCGCCGCTTCATCTGCCACGATTCCCCGTTTGCGAAATTTGCGTCCTTCTTTATTTGCTACGTCCGACGCGCCGCCGCTCGTCGCATACGACGCTACAACTCAAACAAACGCTTGGCAAAACGCTTTTCCTTGAACGCTCCAAACGTTGCCGTATATTTGCGTCTCCTTTAACGAGCCTACATAGTTAATATAGACGACCTCCGTGGACGAGTGGTCTGTACGCCGGTCTCAAGGCGTCGCCATCTCGAGAGGTTCTGGGTTCATGGTGTTGCTCGTGCAAATGTAGAGTTCACTTAATACATCTAAGATTCTATTGCATTGCGTTAAATTGTGATATTTACTTAATATTTTGTCATTCCCTGGTGGGGACAGATGTTTGTGTGATGAATAGAGGCATTTGTTCTCCAGCCTCGGATGTTTATATAAGTATTGCATATCTTCTGAACGTTTATATGTATATATCCATTAAATATATTTATCAGTCATAAATTCATATTCATTCATATTTATCAGTCATAAGTTCATAAATTTCATAAATAAACCTTATATTAAAAAACTTTAATGAAAAAAGGCTATTACAAAATTCAAGATTATCGAGAAGATAAACTGGTGTGGAAATAATTATGTACTACTGTTATCTTATGCATGTTATTTTGATGGACTTATAGAAATTAAGAAATAATATAAAAATATATTTAAAAGTGACAGAAATTTTTATGATTGGCTATTTAAAAAAGTGGCTCATGAGTTTCTGGCCGGGTTCTTCCCATGAAAAGACTCTCGGAATCCGGCCGCTTGTATCGATTACAACCACAGTCAACGATGTACTTGTACTGTCCTGTGGATGTACTTGTAACAAGTGCTTGCGGTAATGAACTTTAATACAATGGTTTAATTTAATACTGTAATTTTAAAATAATTTATAATATACTATTTATTTGTAAAATGCATAATAATGTACAATGTTGACGATTTTAAGTGCCGAACTTGGCCTATGAAATAAAATTATTTTTTATTTTTTGATTTTGAGTCATCTAGTATCCGTAACACAAGCAGAATTAGTTGTTTAAAATGAATCTAGTTGATAGGTGTGAATGTCTGAGGATTATTATTTTTTAATATAATATTTTTGGGGAATAAACTCCACTATAAGCTTAAAATTTTATTGTAAATAGTAAATTTTTACTGTAATTAAAGTTCGAGAAGCTAGGTGGCTTACTACTTGCTTTTTAGTTTCGATTATAGACAAAGCAAGGCACTGTTAAGACCTTGAGCCTGTAACAGCTAACCAGTGATCTAGGTTTCAAGTTTTTTCGCAACTGCGTATGATTCGAAAACAGCCGGATCATTGGCTGAATTTCGTCCGCTTACAGAACGCTGCTAGCGCGAGCGAGTTAGACTAGCTTGTAAGCTGTTAAATGTCAAGTTGGTCGTTGTCATCGATTTCCTAATAATAGAATATGACAGTATTCTACAACTTTAAATGCTATTTCGTAAATAAACGCAACGAATACAGAGTTCACTGTAATTGAGTTGAAACAGGCAGAAACTTCCAATGACATCTTTTAAAGCGAAACTCGTGTTTCAAATTACAATTTTAAATAAGGTCTATTAATATTGATAGCTCGGTTTTAACTATAGTAAGTGCAATTTCTACCAATAATACAATTTTATGAATTCATTTACATAATTGCCCCGATATTACTGAAACTATTTATTCTTTCCAATCTTGGCGAAATTCGGATATGATACATAAAAAGACTTATAATGACCGGGAAATATATTAGGTCCTTACCTATGAAATTGGTGTTTTGTATGGGGATTTTGGGGATGTCTGCATTTTACATAACATTTTATCAGTTTTCTTAACAACGACAAATCCAGAGATAATAATAGTTGGCATGTATCATTAGACAAGCTTTAGCAATATGTGTGTGAACACGCTTGATAAAAATTATTCATCGTTTTTATGTTAATGCCAATCAAATGATGTATTCGGGAGGCAGTTAAAAATAATTGTCTTTGTGTCTAATTTTAACACAATTAAACTCACAAAAAATTATCAAATTAAATAGTACGAGCTCAAATATATGGTCTATTTTTAAATGAGGTAATTATTTTATAAGAATGTTCTGAAACTTAATAGTTACGGACAAATTGCTAAGACAATAAAAACACCAATTTCATAGGTAAGGACCCAATTGTAAAAAAACACGACATTCTTTTGGAAAAGCCAGAAAAGTATGGGCTATCGAAAGGTCTATCGTAATATGGGGGTTGTTTACCTGTATCCTGTCCTCAGCCTATATACCACGTCCCACTGCTGGGCACAGGCCTTCCTCATGGAGAAACACATGAGGAGTATGGGCCGTAACACGCTGGCCCAATGCGGGTTGGAAACAGCCGCAATAGCGACCGGGAACAACGGCTTAGTGTGCCTTTCGAAGCACGGAGGAGTTCGAGATCACAAAGTTATGGTCACCCATTCACGGCCTGACCATGGCGAAGGTAGCTTTGTTTTTAATCGAAAAACAAAGCGTACTAACAACTACGCCACCGAGCTCCTCCACCTCCACCGAGTTTACAATATGGCAACCTATTTATGAAACAAATTGTTAATAATACTTTTTAAATTTACTTTCAATATTATTGACACAAAAGAAATGAACAGAAACAAATTACAGATACCAGATTAAATGATATGACATCACAATAAAACAACAGCATTTGATGAACATCACTGACTTTTAGCTGCATAGAAGAATAACCAAGAAACACTCCTGGGGCAGTTATACACTGCCGGCCTTATTCCTCTATGCTGTATACAAACTGGTACATATATCACACGAGTCGTGTGGAAGCGGCTCATTAAAAGAATACTTCCAGACCCATTTCTTCCCTTGGGTGTCGTAAAAGGCGACTAATGGACTGAGAAGTGCACAACGATCTAATAGTTTATAGCGGCGACAGGCTCACCACCTGTCACGCAGAGCACATGTGCTACTTCGTCACTGTTCGGTGAAACGCGGACTATGGCAGTGGACTGCTTTTGCGGTGCTTTTGCCTAGCCTCCTTTTGACTAACCCTTGGGGGATAACAGTCGTGATTATATGTATGTATCACTAGCAACACTATAAAATCGTCCGTGAACATGCCGTCGAAATAATATAAGGGCGGTTGTAAGCTTTTTGGACTTTGCTCGTCAATCCATTGATTGAAATGTTTTGGAATGTAAAATTATTCCACACCTGAAATGCTGTGGAACTAGAAGGTACGTCACGGAAACGTCTGATATCGAATTCTTCTTGCATCTCCTTTTCGAAAAACTCGACAAAAACACGTTGTCTTTCTCATCAGAACTCGGAAAACTGACCTCAGCAGGGGCTCATAATCGAGAGCCTATAAAAGATATAAATTTTGCACCCATTAGTACGCTTTGGATTTCGAGATCGAAAACAAAGCTACCTTCGCTATGGTCAGACCATGGTCACCTTAGAGGGGTGGCTTCTACAATATTACAACTGGAAGGACAGGGAGAAGACTCCCTGTCGATTCGGAATGCTCGAGAGCAAGTTTATTAATTCTATGGCGCAACAATAACACATTTTTGGAGCGTTATAAGTGTTTAGTTTGGTATTTTACCCACATATAATTTTACCCACACCTGAATGTAAAAGTGCTTGCAATGCTGTTTTAGTTTGAAGGGTTAGACTGCCTAGACTAATGCAAAGCGGAGAAGCATAACGGAAGAACAAAACAATAATTATTGTTGCTTCTAAAATCCTCTTTGCTGTTCTGATATTTAGATTAACCAATAGCATCTTTGGTCTCTTTAAAATTCCTTATTTCGCGTTAGTTGAAATAGTGCCTAAGACGAGCAGTACAATAGCTGAAAAAAGAAAATTCCATTACAATCCAAACTCACTGTTTATCTGTACATAGTCACTGTAGTTAGGTATTTACTACTTCTACGTAAAGAACAATAAGCTTAATAGACAACTAGACTAAGCGTTTCTCAGAAGTAGATAAACAGCCACTAATTCTTCGTATTCAAAGCACAAAGACAAACTCCCCAAACTTCGCAAGGAAACTAGTTGTTTGCTATTAATTTCCGCGTTATAGGTGTAAAAGGGATCCTTAACCGCTGGTAATTAATTAATGGGGTCAAGGACCTTTTTGGCGCGGCGCAGAGTAATTATGTACAGTGTAATGGAGCGTACAGACTGGTGATTAATAGAATTCATATAGTGTGAACGCCTGCGCGCACGAACAGAGCATTTGAAAAGATCCGTCATTTGTCGGGTTTTTACAGAACACAAAAGGGCGCGCGGTGTGGTCTGGGTAACAGCGTCGCTTACACCGAACTTGCAATGAAAGACAGATTGTTACATTGCATGTTACGTTTCACCAGTCTGTACTCACCATAATGATAGTTGATGGAGTTTGCACAGTACACTTCTTCTTTCTCTTAGTGTTAACGGCTTAAATGTCATGACGCCAGTACTCGGCGGCTACAGCTCTTGGTGCTGCCGCATTTAACTCCTCCATGGTGCAGGTGGACGGTAGTCATCAAATATGACATCGACTGTGACGTGGCTCCACAGTCGCTCTTGGTACTCTTCGGATCAATGAAACCCCCTCTTGCTAAATTCTCCCTGACAGGGCAATGAGGAATAATAGAGGTCCCTGCCCACACTGGCCCATAATATGATCATGCTAGGACCATCTCAGGAGAAAATATTCCTTGTTTAGATGAGAGCATGCGCCTTTTCGTCACTGACTAGCATACATTCGTTCGTTCTACGCCTATATACGTTCCACTCCCCTGGGTACAGGTCTTCCTCATGGAGAAAGATCTGAGGAGTATGGGCCGCTGTTACGGTTGCAATAGCGACTGCTACGAACTGCTTAACGTGTCTTCCGAAGTACGGAGGGGATCGAGGTCATAAAGTTTTGGTCACCCATCCATGGCCTGACCATGGCGAAGGTAGCTTTGTTCTCGATTGAAAGCCAAAGCGTACTAACCACTGCGCCACCGAGCTCCTCATTATAAGGTTTTCCATTTGATGATAATCTTTGGGAACGGATAATCCTTGACGAAAAACAAATGGCTATTGAAAATAAATGTATTTCTTGTCGTGACAAAGGTAATTCCGGGGACAATGCTGAAGGAGGAAATGGGCAAACGTCACAATCTGTTATGACAAAGTTAAAGTAATTATTATCGTGGACGGGCCATGAAAAAGCATGAAATTTTAATATTTGGGGAGAAATATTATGTTCACAATTATTTTTGTGTACAAAATCTTTTGTAAACTAAATCGAGTGTTATTTAT
The DNA here is from genome assembly GCA_910589355.1 of Parapoynx stratiotata. Taxonomy (NCBI): domain Eukaryota; kingdom Metazoa; phylum Arthropoda; class Insecta; order Lepidoptera; family Crambidae; genus Parapoynx; species Parapoynx stratiotata. The sequence goes on along the minus strand of OU342467.1, from coordinate 762,613 downwards.
ATGATAGGTATTTCATTGATAGGTAATTTTATTTACATCATAAAATAAAACTACCTATTTATTTATTTATTTATTTATTTTGAGGATCGCCAACGCAAGTTACAGTAAATACACATAAAGAATAAAATCACTTAGGTACAATATCTAACTGCACTCACACTTATAGGCAACCACAACATGCCTTAGTAATAGTATGTAGTAGAAAAAGTAAAACCATTTTATACAAATCATAACTAATTTTTAACTTTTAACTAATTGCAATAATACAAAAAAGACTTGCGAAAAAATAAATGTCACTTCCATTTGAAACGACTCATGAGAAAACCGAAAATAAACTCAACCATTAGTCTGAGGCAGGTCAACCGTTCCCAGTAATGAATTAAATTTCGAGAGGCTTTGGAAATTAATATCTAGTTCCGGTATTTTCCTGACAAACTCGTTATATTTTCGAGCTAGACGAATAACAGGTGAATCTCGTCCCATTCTTGTACGACAAAATCTGTTCCGAAATAATCCACAAGGGTACCGCGGCATTCTCACTGGAATTTTTATATCCAATTTAGCGAGCAATTTAGGGCTGTCAATAAGGTTATTTAGAATTTTAAACAGGTACGACATATCCAGGCGTGATCGTCTAGCAGAAAGTGTTTCGAGGCGAAAATACTTAGATTTATTGATTTATTGATGTATGTTGATAGCCGTACCCTACAATATAGGTAGTCTAGCTGTTGCCCGCGACTTCGTCCGCGGTTACTATGGTTTTTTTAACCATCCCACGGGCGCCATTCAATTTTCTGGAATAAAAAATATCTGAGATGTTTTCCAGGGATATAAGGTATCGCCATGCGAAACTTCATTGAAATCGCTCCAGCCATTTCAGAGATTAGTCCGTACAAACAGACAGATATACAAAAATTTCCCCCTTTTTTTATTTAACCCTGACATGATTTTAACCATTTTTTTCAACCTCTAAAGTTTTAATATATGTATAGATATAGCTTTGATGTTGAGATAAGGCATGAAATCTAAAAAAAAAAAACTAAGAATACATTATAACAAAGAATCTTATATGTTATTCTTTAAATCAATTCACAATACGTTGAATACTTTGAATACCTAACCAGCCAGACTGAGACGGGATAAAATCTAATTATTCTCAAAAACCTGGCGAGAAAAAAGTATTATTGTTTCTTCAACGAAAAAATCACGTCAAAATCGTAAATTACAGGATTGAAGTCCCAAAGTAAATTTGACTTATGGTAACGACTTTCCGTAAAATAACAATCAAACAAAATCAGGCTAATCTCGGCCTTGATCCATTGGAATAGGGTTTTGGGGATTTCTTTGAGCGATTTGGTGATTATAGGCTATTAGTTCCAAAATTGAAGGCCACAGATTGTTTACTTGACAACTTTTCGAGATTTTCTTCTGGTGGTGGAAATAATTACCTTAGGGTGAGTTTTTTGATACGTAGTAATAGTCACCTCGCTCGTAGTAAAACGCCAAAGTGAATGACGTCAGCTTGACAAATTGTTAAATTTGTGATGAAAATTCGAAGCAATATACATCAGCTGTGCCGCAGCCGCCATTTTACTAATCCCCGCACCGTGCTGTAGTTAAAATGTCTATGATTATTAAACTTTAATCACAGAGTAAAAATGTATTTGGTCAATGTTAAGTATTATATACTGATTCATACCGAATTAATACTAAAAGAAAAGAAAACTAAGCAAAAATCAACGTATCTCCTAGCGAAAACAAAAAAAAACTGAATTTAACAGTAAATTTATAGATAGCAAAAAAAGACATATGAAAAAATCGTCTCCAAGTATATCCAACTTTAATTATATAGCTGTCATATCACGACATCATACGTTTTCGCCATTGGTCTATATTTTAAGCTACTGGTCAACCTGACCACGAATCAAAAAACTGACCTTTAGTAGAAAATGATTTTCTGCAAGAAAGGTCTCGTAAAGTGATTTGATGATCCATAATACTGAAAGGCATAATCATCAAAACGCATAAAATTGCGACGCATAATTTTGAGAGTCCTAATATTGTATAGGCTAAAATTGTTTGTCATAAGTATTAAAGGGCATAAATTTGAAACGCACAACTAATGAAAAGCATAATGATCACAACGCATAATATTTTTCTCTGCCCAAAATTGTTTACTAAATATATTTCGATGTCACAAATATAGTTTTTAAGGGTCATAAAAAAAAATAACCGTAACCTAATATCTACCAGAACACATTTCCTTGCATTTGGTCCTATCGAATCTGGGTGATTATTCGAATAATTTTAGGGCTAGCTAATGTTGTGCTAAATGAAACTAGGAATTTCTATACTTATGCTTTATAATAATATGCCCTTAGAGAGTTATGCTATTTGATGATTATGCCATTCGATGTATGACAAACGATATTATGACAATCGAAGTTATGCGAAAACATACAATCTTCTATACTCTCTATACCCTAATTCTGTATTGCCTAGTAAAGTAAAACTCTGGGCGGTGTTAAGTTATCCATGGTCTTAGGTCTCAGTGCTAGCAACATGCAATACAACGACCCTGTTGCGTTAAAAAAGACTGGCCCAAAATAGGTACCTAAATCTAACTTAATTAATTTTCAATGTGAGGGTACTTTGAAAAACAATTTAAAAGTACCCGTGTTAGCCAACGAGCTGTCAAATTGTGTAAGTTTCTTGAAAAAATCAAATGCTGTGATAATATTTTTAGATTTCAAACAAAAACTCGGTATTGGTTTTAAGATAGTTTCTAGAATAGATAGTCTAGAATTACTTTAACTATTGTAGTTATTATGACAATAAACCTAAGGCTTTTTTAAATAAATTTTTTCTTTTTATGCTATTCAAGTTTTAAGATTATATCATTTACGTTAATATTTAGACACTGTGAATGGATTGTTAATAAAAAACACTGTAAGCAATAAATTTATATGGGAACGGTTTTAGAGCAGAGATACATACGTCCCGTGTTGGTCCGGGACACAAAAATAATGTACCAACTGCTTTTATTGCCTAGCATGTCGTAAAAGACGACTAAGGGCGTATTGGGTACTGGGTCTGTGATTGTGTAGGCGATGAGCTAGCCACTTGATACTACTCTTTCACGATTTTTCATCTGACCAAACCCAATTTTTGTATGGCTAAATGTGAGCTTAAGGAACACAGTACTCCTTGGACTCTGCCTACCCCTTCGGGGATTGCAGGCGCGATTGTATGTATGTATACATACTCCGATTGTTGTGAGAACAGGCTCAGGCGACAGATAGGCTATCTTACCAAAAAAACACAGCACCACAAAATTTTGTGATACGTCAGTTGGTTTGTTGAATTCCAGCAGCTATCTCATGTATATGGTAACGGTAATAGGCACCTCCCCCCCCCCTCTCCCCCCGTCCCGTTACGAGTGATTCTCTAGTAATAGTCTAGTAATCAACCTAGTCTTATAATTACAATGTCAATAATTCTTTAGTTATAAATCCTCATGAAATCAAAGCTCACATTCATAATTTTGTCGGCAGTTCAGGAGTCAATTGTTCAACAGTAGCGGCGTGACTGTCACCAACAGCTCTTGTGACAGCCGAGCGTGCGTCATCTCCATCCGACCAGAGAGCGGGACCGCTAGTTACACGTGCGAAGTATCCAGCGAGGGGCCCAGGTTCGCGGTCGACAGGCGGTCCGCGAGCATGACCCTGGCAGGTCAGTGAGATTGTGATTTAAATGCCGATTTACATTGTATTTAGAGAACTGCAAGGTTATTTTTTGCTTGTTCGAAATTAGTTCTGTTCACTATTAAAAATAGAAACATCTATTGTTTTTGGACACCGGAGTTCGCGGTGACCGCCAAGGGGCTCAGTGGCTATGCCCACGCCATTAGCTATAGAAGAGTACAGGCCATGGTCTATAGATGTGATACCTAAAGGAATTGCTTTTCTTTGCAACAACATGAAGGGATTAGTTTGCAAGGGCAGTTTATATTGTCAATCATTGAATTAAATGTCTTTTTTGTAACAATAATATTTACATCAATAGAATTAGAGTTTGGTTAAAAAATGAGGTCTAAGTGTGGTTACATAGCTACGCTGGTCGCTAACGCCGGCCACATGGCGTTTACAATTACACGGAGCTACTAACATCGTTTTACAGCCACGCGCGCGCTTATACGTCAAAATGTATGGGAAGTTCGCCAGCCAGCGGCGAACGGAGCCACCCATGGAACGTCCCTTATATCACAAAGACACTATTTAATTCATCACATCAGAAATGGACCATTACCAATAGTTTTATAAAAAATCATAGCAAATTCTTCATACCGACATAACTTTACATGAATCCCACAAAGTATGCCATTCGTTAAAACTTAATTTAATTCACAGTCATCTAATTTAGTGAGTTTAATAGCAAGCTCAAATTAAATTAAAATTCATGCTAGCTTTGAATATTAGCCGGGAAATTCGAAGTGACACATATAACGCTTGACCTACATGCTATGAACTAGACCGTAACATTTGGCGTACCGTAAAATAATTAATGTAAGACTTAGACTAATTAAAATCCCACTTTTCTTGGTGAGAAGGTTTTAATTCGAAATTTTTGAATAAATCAATTGCCTCACGTGCTTCAAATGTTGAAGTTGAAATACTTGCAAAGTTTCTTACTCCTGCATCTTTGGCGGTGGTGTCATGAATTTGTTATAATGCATTGAAATCATCATGTTTCTCGCGTTATTTAAAAGGCTGTCGCTGAGCACAGACTAGGGGCTGCCGTTCGTCCCACTGCTGGGCACAGGCCTTTTCTCGTGGAGAGACACATTGGCCCAATGCGAGCTGCTAAAAATTTATCTTCTTCTTTTGATAGTAATAATTCTTATTTTTATTAGTATTTAGGTTTATAGAAAAGGTTTTTATAGGTTTTGTACCTATTGTGTTTTGTTATAGTTCTGCCAGAATACGACCCGCTGATCACGGGTCTGCCGACGATCGTGCAGGCGGGAGAGCAGGCGATCATCAACTGCACTTCCGACTACTCCCTGCCGCCTGCCACCATTGACTGGTTTGTCGACTCCGAGCCTCAGGAGGTGAGGGCCATGAGATATTGAAACTTAGCCTCTTCATACACAAGGCTACTCAAATGATGTATATTGAGGAGGCGACTGGATTTGTATGGCGGTAGATGGAGCGTATCAAAGATTTTAGCAGCCTTGTGTACGAAGAGGCTTATTGTTGTGTGCTTGAAAGACTTCACCTTACCACTCGTATACTCAATATTTATTAAATTTAACGATACCCGTTAACTGACAATATTTTCCTGAAATAAAAGCTGTTGTGGCGTATTTTTTTGTAAATTCAGTTTCCGGAATTCACGCTGAATTAAACTAGTACCTATAGTTCTTCGAACAATCTACCAATGTGCAGTGGATGCAAAAACATTCAAAAGTTTAAATCAAGGAAATTTGATATAAAATTATTTTTTACAACATATTTAATTATGACGATAGAAATGTGAGCTTTAAACACAAAAAAATTAACAACAAATTAAACTAACATATTTTTGTATTATTTTTGAGAATATGATATAAAACACCTCTTCACATTCACGTTTTCACGGCTTTTCACGTTTCCCATAGAAATTGATTTCTATAGCGCAACTAAAAAGTGCGGGCGCTACATTTTTATTTCAGAGATATTTTGGCGCCCAGCGTGGGGCCACATGGTATGAGGCTAAGGGTACCTTTCCACCAGAGCAATGCTATGCAGCTATGCTGCGTGTGAAAAAAATAGACCGATAGGATTGCTTCGTTTCACGTGACTCGCAAAATGGTGCCGTCCCATTGGTCTGTTATTCCTCGCGGATTGAAGATGTCACCGCTGGAATTCTGTAATGTCTCCTCTGTAATGTAATAGTTATTGTGTAGTTTTAGAGATTCACAAGACATCCAACAAAATGGGTGTTGACACCTCTGCCTACCCCTTCGGGGATAAAGGCGTGATGATAGCGTTGTTGTGTTGTTATCTATGCCGGGTTTTAACTGTAATAGACAATTACATATTTGACTGAACATGCCAGCACTTACCCATATCAACCATTTTCTTATTTTGGTTAACTCATATTAACACGAACAATAATAATTTGTATTGCATTCGTGCGAAGCCGAGGCTGGTGGCTAGTAACAAACAATATCTTTTCTCTTTCGCCCATTATTCTCATGTATTGTTGACTTTAACAACAAATACTGTGTAAATATGGGAATGATTTTAATTTTAATGCCAATTAGCATACAAATCAACCTAGCATAATAATAATAGGTCTTTACCTATGAAATTGCCGTTTTTTCCACTCTTAATATTATGTCTGTAACTATTAAGTTTCAGAATATTATTAAAAAATAAATACCTCTTCTTAAAATAGACCATATTTTTGAGCACTTTTGATTTGTTTTGATAAATTGTTGTAAGTTTAATTGTGTTAAAATTGAACACGGACAAAACTCTTTTTAAGTGCCTCCCGAATACATCATTTGATTTGCATTCACTTAAAAACGATAAATAATTTTTATGAAGTGTGATATCACATATTATATTGCTAAAGCTTATCTTATGATACATGCCAAATATTATTATCCTTGGATTTGTCGTTGTAAAGAAAACTGAAAAAATGTTAGTATGGAAAATGCAGAGTTCCCCAAAATCTCCAGACAAAACGGCAATTTTATAGGTAAAGACCTATTACTAACTTCCCCTGCCAAGCAAGCGAACGTGAATAAATCCTTCAAAGTTAATGCGTAAAGTAATAAATCTTTGGATTGCATAGTAAACAATTCTAGTTTGATCTTGCTGCTCGCTGAATTAAACTCGTCGGGCTTCGGTGTCAGTTTGCTCAAGGAAAAAGTTTCAGAGGCTTTCCTTACTTTTTATTAATTTTAACGGAGTATTTAGTAGTCGTGTATTCATGATTTGAGTAGTCATAATAGTACTTCAACCTCTAGAATGTATTTTTAAAAGCAGATTTCTTAAAAATAGGTACTTTAGTAAATTCTAAAAAGATTTTATTTAAACGATTAGTAAAATATTCGGATTTTGGTCAGCAAAATAACTAATTGCGCTGCAAGTTATGGGCAGCAGATATTTCTAATTTGTCATCAAAATTACTTATTGGGCAGTAACTCAAATGTTTTCTCTGCGGCCAAAATGTATATAATGTCTTGATGACACAAATATTGTTTTTAGGGGCATGAAAAATAACTTAAACCTAATATTTATTACAATACATTTCCTAGGAATTGATCCTTGATCCTTCATTAATCCTTTTCCTAGGTTTTATACATTTCCGGTAAATCATATATTGCTGCTCAAATAATTATTTTGCAGCTCAACTTATTATTTTGCTGTCCAAATTATATTGCTGTCCAATTAATTATTATGCTAACCAAATAATTATTTTGCCGCCCAAATAATTATAATGCTGGCAAAATATTTGTTTGCTGCCCATTTTTCGGGTGACCCTTTTTGTTACTGACAAAATAATTAAAAGGCTGCCCAATAGATTACTTCCGATCTAAAAAAGGTAAAGGCTGATGATTGATTGTGTTTACATAGCTACGCTGATCGCCTGCGCCGGTCACGCGCGCGCTTATACGTTAAAATATATGAAAATCTAGTCGGCGCTGTAGACTAGCGCTGGCGGCCAGCGTGGCTACGAAACGTCCGTAGATTGCACTATTAAAATAATTAAGGCATACAAAAATAATGCCTTTGTAGTCAGCTGAAGGTAAAATAATTACAAAAATTATACACACCCGTCCTATTGAAGTAGAAAAATACAATACAGCATAGAAAATTACTTTGTCACACATACACTGCGTCTAAACATGTTTTACATAGATAACAATCACTGACATGACGCCTTACGACATAAAAGAGATTTATTACCTAGAACAAAAGAATATTCTTGAATAACAAAAAAGCAATCATGTGAATAGAATATAATATAATTTACATTCAACTGGTGAACTGTAATCTCGTTACACATTTATGAGGTATATTGTTGACTGACTTCATGATGTATATTCCCTTTCGCAGAGGGGGTGGCAATAAATCCTAATTTGCCTAAGCTAAAACGCGTTAAGTAATTCCCCGATATTAGTACTACCCTCTTTCCTCCAAACAAATTTATGTAATTCTCACCCGGTAGTAAGAATCCTTCGAATTTCCTTAAGTGGAAAAAACCAACGCAATCATCTCGGAACGACATTCTTCCGCTGCGCGTAAGCTCCCTCATGTTTTCATATTTTCACCTCATAACCTGTCCCGCGCAACCCTTAATAGGTAGTCACCCCACGAATATTCCCGCTGAGATGGTATCAGCACGATTTATTACGTTACCGAATTCCGGGGAAACAACTTTTTTATGCAATGATATTATGACATAAAATAGGGCTTAAGATAACTGGAACACTACTGAGTTATCCAGCATATTTTGTAACTGGCAATAAGTAATAAATAATTTAAATATACCCTTTCAAACAAAGAAAGAATTTTCGAATCGAATATGCATGATGAATCGTAACTTAATAATACGGTATTTTCAGAATTTCTTGAAAAGTACTGAGCCAATTTCAGAATTTAAAAAAATGGGACCAACTTCAAATCATACCTGATACAATAACGTTTGAATCATAGAAATCGGTTCGGCCGTTTCGGAGTAATCGGTATATACATACACATACATACATATACACAACAAAAATACAAACAGACGTACATAGACCCTGCTCCTTTTTTGAAGTCCTTTTTTGAAGTGAAAATAGGTAATAAATTGTGCGTTATATCTAGTTGTTACCGAAGTCTTCCTTTTGAATTGTCAAATTTAATTTATTCTGTTTAGGTATTTTCACTTCATTATTAACAAACATGAAATAACATGTCCCGATGAAACAGGTAGCGAGCCTGTTGCCATGCACCGTGGGCAATGTGTTGTAAGCGATATCAACAATCAACTGTACATTAGTTTTATTCAAACTCAGTGGTACAGGTGGTGGTTTCGCGCGAATCCCGGGCCTCTCGAACGAGTCCGTCCGTCCCAACTTGGCCTTCATGCCGGTGCCTTAATAATTATGGGTCATTATGTTGAATTGTTTATTTGAGTAAGGTAAATTTTCCAGGGATACCGTTTATTTCTATCCCTCATTCCTTCATCCAAGGAGCTATGGATATTTATCAGCACTTGTGCTGAGTAGGTAATGAAGCTCCAATGCCCTTTTTAGGATTCCGTACCGAAACGGGGGTCCCGTTTCGGTATTTACTAAGACTTCGCTGTCTGTCCGTCCTTCCGTCCGTCTGTGAGTCATCAGACTGTATTTCAAGAACCGTGATAGCTAGACTATTGAAAAATTCACAAATTAATTATTTTCATTACCGCTATAATAACAAATACTAAAAACAAAATTAAAAAAAAATATTTATGGGGACTTTCATACAATAAAAAATCGGTTTTCGCCCTTTTTTGTTCGTTTGATATCAATAATGACACTTGGTATATTCACAAAGTACTCAGTTGTATTTTTACTTTAATAATTAATAGTGAAATAAAAATTTTTGGGAGGCTTCCATAAAATAAAAGAAAACAGTTTTTGCCTAATATATATGAAATTTGTTAAATTTGTAAAAACTATTTACCTAATCAATGGTATGGAATCCTTCGAGTGCGAGTCCAACTCGCATTTGACTGATTTTTAGTCACCCACCAACCTGACTATAATTACCTGACCTCTTACCAAAACCACATTGAAACTAAACAGGGTACAAGGTAAACTTGATAAAAGATTTCGAGACTTATGTAACATACCACGCTACCTGATTCCGTATTCTTGTCACTATACATCCATATAGTAATATGTATGAGCCAGCCTATCACTATGCGGTCCAATGATTGCCCGTTCCGTCCTTTTGTGAGCGCGATTGCTCCGCGACTAAATTGAAACGTAAGTAGGCCGGTAAACGGCGACCCTTAGGAATCTGGAGGTCTATTTAGCTAACAATAGGAACTCTGCGATCTCTATTTATTCATGTGTGTAAGTTTGATGCCTAATGCAGACTTCTTTAGGAGTAATGTCAGAGGAATTTCGAAAGCGGCTTCACTGAAAGAAATGAAGGAATAATATAATAATAATAACGTTTATTATTTCTATTTCACAATATAGTAATTACAACTATTGTAGTTGTTGTAGCTTAATATTTTAAGTAAATGAAAAGAAACATCTGTAATGACCATATTGTGAGAGTCTGATGCCCCGTACTAGGATACCCTGTGTTGCAGGCGACCAGGCTCTCACTATATCAACATTTTACAAATTCTTATAGGTAGTTAATTAAAATACAGATGACTTAATGTGGTAGCTAATAGACATGATTATACATACATACAATCACGACCATTATCCCCTAAGGGTTAGCCGGAGACTAGGCAAAAGCACCGCAAAAGCAGTCCATTACTATAGTCCGCGCTTCACCAAGCAGGGACTGCACTTAACATTACAGGTGGTGAGCCCGTCGCCGCTATAAGCTATTAGATGGTTTTGCAGTCCTAAGTCCATTAGTCGCCTTTTACGACACCCAAGGGAAGAGATGGGCTGGTAGTATTCTTTTAATGAGCCGCTACCACACGGTTAAGATGTTATTATGATGAATATAATAGCTAGAAGAATGCTCACTATGATTGTGTTTAAGTACTTCGATGATACGCGTTGCACTCCCCGGGTGCGGTAGTTTAAGCATGCATACATACATACATAAGTCACGCCTTTTTCCCACAGGGGTAGGCAGAGATTACATCCTTCCACTCGATACGATCCCTGTATATTTCTTTCGCTTCATCAACTCTCACGGTACGGTACAATAAAAGTTGAAAAACCAACAAAAATAGAATACTTAGAAATATACCCTAATGATTACACTAAAAGATATAAATAACCATAATATTTATGAATATAGAATATAATATACCTACACACGATGTCTGTTATATACAGCATTAATATACATGTTATGTATAATTATGCAAAATAAATATTGAGCTAAAAGAAAATTATGCTTAAGTTATATTATCCCAAATTCACATGCCAAAGTATATTATAAGTAAAAACATGATGCCAAAAAAGGGAGCCTGTACGGTAATTGGTAGCGTAGTCGTATTGATAATTTACACACAAAAAAGAGTACAGATACATAAAAATATTCTTAGAATTGTTGCCACTGCTAACGATCTCTCATATTAAACTTATTTTCAATAATACAACTGACTTCGCCTTGTTATAACTTTACTGTACTGAGAATAGATAAAATAGCTGATCCAAAAAATTGGTTTCGTACAAAGTTAACGATAATTGTGTATATTAAACCGTTTCCAAGTCAAAACTTGGCGGGAACTTGGCCGCGGAACAAAGTTAACAAACCATGTTACAGGAATTAACATAATTCTCGAATTCGTGAAAAACTTCAACGGCGTGGGATGGGCGTTTAGTGAACTCTAAATTACACGGCAAACAATTATATTCCTGTCATGATGGACAAATGTAAGCCGGATTCTTACATCTATACAGAACAGCCATGTTGATATTGTACAGTACGACAGACTGACGAAACGGTAGCCGAGTTGGTATGGACGACACTACTCGTTCAAGAGATCGCCGGTCTCGCGGGTTTGATCCCACCTCCTGTGCCCTTGAGTTTAAATAAAACTTACGTACAGTTGATTGTGAATATTGCGTGGCAACAAGCTCGCCACCTTACATGGGTTAACACCTATGCATATCTTCGGGGAGAGAGTTACTCGTATGTTATGTTGGGCTAGACAAATTCACTGATCGTTGATTGCTTGCCCGATAGGTTCATTGAGTGCAAAAAAATGCTTCTCGATTAGACTACACATTAGACGGTGTAATTTAATATTTTTGTTTATCTTAATAATCTATATATTGTATGCGACAAAGCGACCTACGGGCGGTTATAAGTATTGACTGGCGGATATTAGTATCCGTCACAGCATTGTATTTATAGAACGTGTAGTCTAGCGTAATGATTGATGTCACATGAATAAAAACAGACATACGTGTTTCTCCATGAGGAAGGCCTGTGCCCAGCAGTGGGACATATATAGGCTGAGGACGATAGGCATTAGCTTCCAACAAAGACTAGCTATTAGCTAACCTTTTCTAATGAACTTCAAGTTTCAATAATTGTGTTAGGTAACTCTGGGAGTTTACTAATTAGGCATTTGTGCTAAATTTTACTCAGTCGAGAGACTTTATGATCATTTGGCTATGGGTATATGAAATATAAATATAATGATATTAGCGTTCTCCTCTGAGGAATAGAAAACAAAATTTTCGTTTCTGTAACAATGTAGAGATTTTTATTTATAGAAATTATTTACACAGTCATTAACAAATTTATTTAAAAGGTAACTTAAACAAATCTCTCTCCAGTGTGAGAATATTGAAACTACATTTAATGTCTCTATTCCGTTTCACACTCATAAGTAATAATTAAATTACTATTATTTTACTGAAAACCATGTTTTTAAAACAAAAATCAAACGTCACATTTAATTTTCTCATGCCTTGACTTGCTGCAAGAGACAATAAGCAACTCACGAAAGAGATTTTCATAAGATAAATATAAAAGGTAAATAAGAGTTATATTTTCTATTTAATTTTGTAGCTTGGCTGTGGAAATATCAGTCAAATAATATTTCTTCTCGTAATTATGATTGACGGGATCTTAGGTATTTGAGGGTTTATGAAAAAGACTAGATAAATGTTTTACTTTTCATATAATAATAACATTTTATTTATTGGCATGAACATGTGCATATAATTTTTAACTGCTTAAAGAAAAATCCATACTTCTATTATCGAAATGGGCTTGCAAAAGGCTTTATCACATCGGAATAGTGTTTATTACAGAAAAACATTCGATCAAAATTTTCACATTTATACTCAGTCACTATACGAGTATAGTTATAAACTGTCAATTCATTTTTTTTTTAATTTTTCAGCTTATTACTTATTTGGTAGCGCACAAACTTTATCCAAAACACATTTAATCATACCCAACAGACGAGACGAAGGCTCTTTAGATTCAAAATTACAGAACTTAACCAAATAAACTTTGTTTAAAGTCTGATAAGACAACCACTTATGTCTGTATGTTTTATGAATTCGAACAATACCTACGCCGTATTACTATAGTGCACGCGAAACTAGTTGGCCGCGCCTAGGTATGTGACTCCGGCTCCACACGTTGGCCCTAACATAGGCCCCAACGCCACTCCTCCAACGTGTGGATCTAGAAAATCACATTGGCCCCAACGTTGGCACGTGCGTTGGCAGTTGGCCGGCTCGTGTCGGTTTCATCAAAGGAATCTGCACCAACGCTCGCGATCTGTCCACACGTTGGCGATCTGCTCAGTACTGTTGCGACACGCATAGAGTAAGAACGGTACGTGCGTCAAACGAGAATGGCTTACTCGTATATGTATTTATCTATTAAATATATTTATCCGTCATCTAGTGTCCGTAACACAAGCAGCAGTAGTTGCTTAAAATGGGGCTAGTTGATAGGTTGTTGATGTTTAAAGATATTTGTTATTTATACTTATTACAATAAAAATACTTCATTAATTAAAATAATAATGTTCAATACATCTAAAATCCTTTATAATAATTATATTTATGATAAATATTGTAATTGCAACCGGCTTAAAGCCGGATGACATGTATGGAACGGAACGCATCCCAAGGAATTACGTAAAGGAATGGCAATATTTATCACAAAAAATCTCGATCTCTATTAGCGCTGAGAATAATTTTATAGTCGAAATAGAGATCGAAATTAAAACTCGATTTGAGATTACATCTCGAAAAATTAAAATTGGCCTCCAGTACTGTAAATGCGCTTAAAGCAATTTCGATTTCTGTGTCAGACGTCTTCACATTGGCCCTAACCGGATAGAACTAGTTTAATAGCCAACGTGTGTACGCCTCACGCAATTTACAGGCCAACGTTGGCAAAAGCGGTGAGGCCAACGTGTGGAGCCGGCGTGAGTGATGGGAAGGAGAGACGGAAGTATGGTTTCGCAATACAAGCAAATATTACACTAAACACATTCGAACGAATGAAGTTCTCAAATTTCTGCTGTAGATGAACTTTGCGAACCTTGTGATCAAGCAATGCAGCTTCTTAGAAACATTTGGGTATGATGTGTCGGATTCTTCGTCCGGTTTGCTTCTGCAGAACTTTTTTCATAATTGAATAAATATGTGTTTCTCTTATAGCCTATACTAAAGATAAGCAACAAGAGAAACAACGTAATTGTAATTCAACGGTAAAATCCACAGATATATAATTGTATATCTGCGTTTTTACCGCATGCATGCATGCATGTACTGTGCGTGTTCGATCACCCCGACCAAAAGTCGGCTAACTAACTAGTCTGTGTGCGTTCAAATGGCTGCAAAAACTAAAAATATTGCCTCATGTGATTATTGGCGAAAGGGCATCGGCAGCATCGATATTTTTCAATCAGTTTGGATCTCCAGTCTCAAAATTACGGCTGTGACGTCACAGTAGACGTTAAAATTATCTATGATAATGCATCATGCCTGTATCATCATGAATGTTTCCCCAAAACTAAAACTGTAGGTTCACCGCTGACTTCAGCTATCGCCTTTCAAAAGTTCGACGCAGAAATATCTCTATTATTTCTGGTTCTAACTGAATCTGATATGAAAGCTTATTCCTGCAGAATTTAGAATGTTCCACCTTAATACGGCTGTCAGTGCTGTGGCATTGCATTCAACAGAATTTTCTATGAGTGAACACAGAAATTGATTTTGTTTCTACTACTGTGCCAGCGAAAGTTTTCAGTTTGGAATTGGTTCTGGCAATGACACAGTGAAAGATATTTTTGCGAGATACCCTCTTTTTCGTTTTATCAAGTACCCTCTCAAGTATCTGAAGCTGCAGTCTGAAACTATCTATCTTTTTGACATGCAGTGCATTTTTTGTACTGGCTTATGTATTGGCTACAGCATTTTGCTTTTGTAATTCATCAATAACTAAAAAATTAATCACTTTATTTCATTTCTTCCTATTTTTCTTTTTATTTTTTGTTTGTTTTTATTTTTACTTATTTACTGCAGATTATAATGGGACTTATAATATGACTTAAAATTTTAAATTATATATGTATATATATATATATATATATAATTATATATACACACATATATTATATATATATATAATTTTATTTTTTATTAGTATTTTTTTTATTTAAATTTCATTTTTATTTCATTTATTATTATTTATATATTTTTTTTTATTTTATATATATATAAATATTATATAAATATTGAAATTAAATTTCAAAATATATAGTGATATTTAAACAAATCCATTGTCATCTATGAAGCTCATTCTTAATAACGTTTGCCTTCTTATTGTGTTCAACGATTCCGGTGTTCACCTCACCTGCGGAACGGTTTCGTGGGAAAGGTCATGGCCAGGGCCGGACTGCGAGCGGGATTATGATTGACCTTGTAACAAGAAGTTCCTTTCTTCACCCAATTGTTTCGACAAGCGAATATTCGAGTCACTATTAAAAATAGCCAAATCGCTTCAAGTGTGCCTTTAATATTTGATCCCCATAGGGTCTGATGATAGACAATGACATTGATCATCAGATCTTAACCCGATGAATATGGGGCCACCTGTGAAGTATCCTTTCAAACAAAAAAAATCGAATAGGTTCAGACGTCTTCGAGTAATCGGGGAACATACATAAAAATAAAGATTCCGACGAATTGAGAACATCCTCTCTTGAAGGCGGGTAAAAATAGCATTTCGGAGAAATTACGTCACAACACGCTCCCTAATATCGTAGAGGTATAACAATCACTTTACTTTGATATATTTAGGACCATTATGTGACATGGTTTGCCAATCGCTTCTCCATTTCAGACTGTCATGTATCTATATTGATATTTTATGTGGAAACCTTCACACTAGAGAAAACTGGTGGTTTGAATACTAGAATAGAATAAATTTCGCATCCCAAGAACTTCGCTATACCATCGCTCCTACTTGTGAAGGACCAATTTAGCAACTCCCAATACGTTCGTTGCTGTTAGTACTGTGAGCAATGTGCCTTGCACCCTCCTACACTTTTCAAAGACCTTAGTTTTAACTATTGACTTTCTCATTTATGTAGGTATGTATTTAACAAAAATAGCACCAACAATACCGATCGAAAATCTATCTTCTCATGTCTTTTTGGCAAGTCGAAACGACAAAAAATTACTCAATATGAGAGTGCGGCATCTTGTAACAAGCAATTTCTTATAAGCTGTTAAATGAGTATTTACTGCGATCGAATTTTCAACATAATTTTCGAAGTATGGTTTCTGTACGCGTATTATTATTTATTCCAAGCTCTCAAAAAGGGTAACTCATTCGTTGGCTACGAATGAGTTCCGGTTCGGGCGACGATCGACGCAAACTTTACGGCCCAGCCGGCCCTGGTCGGTCCTTTGTTACCATCTGGGTCGCATTAATTTTTACACGTCACCCGAATAACGATTTTCGCCATTCCGACAGAATCGCCGACACAAAACAACGCAGCACTTTCAGAGCAGTTTCTGAGCCATTTGGCGATTTTTGGATAAGTCATGTTCCTCCGCGAGTCCATTGTAGGCTGTGTTCGGTGACAAAGTTGAGATTTACAGTTGAGA
The DNA here is from genome assembly GCA_910589355.1 of Parapoynx stratiotata. Taxonomy (NCBI): domain Eukaryota; kingdom Metazoa; phylum Arthropoda; class Insecta; order Lepidoptera; family Crambidae; genus Parapoynx; species Parapoynx stratiotata. The sequence goes on along the minus strand of OU342467.1, from coordinate 745,791 downwards.
TTGCTACTTGGCCTTGTTCCAGCGCTAGCACAATGGCTTAAACGCTCAGCTGCCCTACTCTCTAACCAAATTTCAATGGATATGAAATGGATTTCTGTCATTTCGAAGACTTTTTTTTAAATTATCAAAGGACATGACATTTGTCGTTGCATTAATTCAATATTGATTATATTGATAGCAGCTGGTTTAAGGCAGAATGAATCTTTCACTTGATCAGTCCTTGTATGGGAGACAAACACTTGATGATATAGAATTCATCCATGATCCAGAAGGCATGTTTAGTCAACTCCAATAATATGTAACCACTGTTGACAGTAAATATTAGAAGGAAATAAAGATTGTCACCTCTAAAATGTGTATACATATTTTTGTGCGATTGCACAGTCGAGTGTTTTAAGCTATTGCATAGCTTCTATCGCGGGCCTTGAGCGCGGGGACCGAATCCAGAAATTCCGTAACGAAAAAAACCTCACGCTCCCCACTCCGATGCGCAAGGAGGTGTGGCTTGAAGGCCGTGCATCGTCTAACGTGAAAAGATGTAAAGTGAGACAGCTATTGCGGGATGTCCCGAGTCGAAAAAGGATGAAAGATGATTGACAGATTCGCGCATGCGTACAAGCACGTACAAGGTTCATTTACAAAATGTCTTATAACACTTTTGCGTAATATCTCGTATTAATTTAGTGTATAAATATTTTGTTTACAACAGTAAATTCTATAAAAAAGTACACAATTATTCATCAACAACGTAGTGTTGTACTTCTTACACTCTAATTCCATATAGATACTTTACCAGTATTTGATATGACTAATAAACATCTGTCATAAGAGAGTTCGTAAATGAATCAGAGTATTGACATAGTAAAAGGAAATTTTACTCACATGTAAAGGTGATAGGGATCAAATTCAATTAGAATTATTTTAAAATATTTAATTTTTATTTATAGGAGATAAATGCGCGCGAATTGTTAATGACTGCAAATATTCTTCCGTGAATGTTTAGTATTCTTTCGAACATTTATTTATCGTTTTGTCCTTATTAATTATTGATTTAATTTGAATATAAAAATTTGTTTTCTTATCGGTCACCACGCTCAAAAAGTGTAACTTGAATTAATATCAAAGAAAAAGAAATACTGCATGAATAAAATAAATAAATAAAATTATAATTGCATAAGTTGATACAAAATTCTATGCAATAGCTTTACCGCGGCAGTCCCCGAGTGCCACACGTCTTTTTTTTGATGCTATTGCAACTGTTCTACCCACCACGCATTAGGCCAGTGTGGTGGTGTTACGGCCCATACTCCTCATGTGTTTCTCAATGAGAACGGCCTGTGCCCAGCAGTCAGACGTATATAGACTGAGGATGAAAGTTCCGTCACCAATCCAAGAACAAACCATAGGAAACGTTACTTATTTTAAAAAAAAATCATATACCGCAAGGTAATTACGCTTCTCATAACCATTGCCTAATTAGAAGCTAAAAACGATTCCCCGCAGGTACGACATTCCCGCTTATCTTCTTGTACAATGGTAATGTTAATTCGTGAGTGTAATCGTGCTTTGAGCGAATGTCCGCCCTGGGAGCTGTAATCACCCCCTGGATGCCGTTGTGTCGTTGGCAATTGTACTCTGTATGAATATTAGATAAGAATAATGGTGTGCATTCTTGTTCTACGCTGGAGATTACAATTTAATATAAAAGGAGCTCAAGATGTTCATGGAATGTGTATTCAGAATAAAAATGTAGTTGATTTTTTTAAAAATAATTTCTTGGTGCTACAATGATAGGACCTGGTGTCTCTGAGTTTCCAGGTTCGAGCTTTGGTAGGGCAAACAATAATTTATTATGAATATATTTTTTTAGTAGCGTTGATTTTTGAGTCATGGGCTGCCAGAAATCTAATATAGTTTTGATAGAGGTATTATAATTTTTTCACATTATAACATTTTCTTTGTTAGTCCATAATACATGCCGTGGCTGTCTTTAATTAAAAGCAGTGCTTTATTTTAAGGTTGAGATTAAATTTATAGTTAGGACATGTTTTTGTTGACTGCCTATAATATGAGGTGACGTAAATACCCATGACATAACATGACGATAATAAATATGCGTATTAATAGGAAAAAAAAACATGAAATTGCTCCATGCATCCCTTGTGCCTTAGATGATGTTGAGTGACATGTGAGCGCCCGTTTATTAACATAACATACATACATAAAATCACGCCTGTAAACCCCGAAGGGGTAGGCAGAGTCCAAGAAGCACTGTGTTCCTTAAGACCACATTTAGCCATGCTAGGCAAGCAAAGCAGTTGGTACATTCTTTGTGTATCCCGGAAATGTGCAGAAATTCATTGTAATCAACACGAACACATACATATTTTTAGAGGCTGGCTATTAAATTATTAATATTGACTAAGTTTATGCGATGAGACATCGAGAGGAACAATATCCACTATTCGTATTAAGCGAGCGCAGGTCTGACATCAATGAATGGCACCGGCCGACTGACACGCGTGCTGACACGGACAAATGATATGACGTCGCCGTGTAAGGGAAAAGGACAGCAATAGAGCGCTTGTGCAAAAATAATACTTCTAAGACGACAAATTTTAAACAAATTAATAACTATAAAAATACGCGTTAAAAGACAAAAACTTATTTAGAATAACTTGAAGAATAGTATTTGCTCTTTTAATTATATTAATTTTAGTAGTAAATATTTGAGATTATGTCTATAAAAATGTAAAACCTAATTGAAGGTCTCATTTTTTGATTTTTTTTATCGAGAAAATTGTTTTAATTCATTTTTTGGTGTTAGTCTATGCGGCCTATGCCTTTATTTTAATTATAGTCAACTTGACTATATAAGAATAAGAACAATGGGCAGTATGAAAACGGATGTAAAATCCTGTAGAAACATTGCATATGTACCTACGCATCGCCTTAAGGAGTTTCACTGTACATCACGCAAACGCGCCTTCTAAGGCAAAAATATTCAATAAAAATTCCAACCTTTCACGAGGAAGAAATAATAAAATTGAATTTCTTCCATTTCCCCTTCACGCAGTGATATAGTTTGTGAACAGTAAACTTATGAGTATCACGCACCGCCCTCTCGCGTGCTAAGCCGAATTTATTAAATAACCAGCTTAAAATATGGCTTCATAAAGATTAATGTTCAAATCGGATCTCATGAAAACCTAGTGAAAGGCTTTGTGTTTAAATAAACCTACCTTTTTTGTCGTAAAGTGGCCGCAGCATTTTTGTAGTCTGTTTCGAAAGAAAGGCAGTGAAATACAAATACAAAATTTCTGTTCTTTTTTGCTCATTCAATACTGATGAAAATACACACAACAGAAAGAAATAGGTACTTATAAACCAACCCGGAGTATGCTCCTCGTGTGTTTCTCCATGAGGAAGGGCTGTGCCCAGCGGTGGGACGTATTTAGGCTGAAGTCGATTAATGAACAGGAGTTATGAGAGAAATATTTGCTTTGGACCGTTTTAAATTAAAATTTTCGTGTTCCATATTTTCGCTTCGCTTTTTATTACTTGTATAATAAATCCATGATAAAGGAGCCTTGTCGAATTCTTTGAAAGCATTGATTATCGAAGTTAATACTTCAGAAAATAAACCGTAATCCAAATTATCACGCCGGCTTTTGGCCGGATGAAAGGCGCCATTTTTAGAATCGGCCAATCATCGGAAAACCTCATTAATTTGAAAGCTGAAGAAAGGGCTTGATGACGGAAATTGAAGGTGCGAGTGTACCTCATAGTTCATATTATGGCAGTAGTGTAAATAAGGGATTTAGGTACAGTTATGAAAAAAAGACAGGTTCTAATTTTGATGCAATGAACCGACCTGTGTGGCGTTACACTCAGGATATAATGTGGTTATTCATTGATAGATTTATAAAGTAATTACCATAGCCCAAAATAATTATAATAGTCATTTCATTAAAAAAAATTTTTCGTACGGAAACGTTTATTACAGAGATTTTGTGTGGTTTCAGAGCCACGTAGGTCATGTAAAACGCTTCCACTATCTCGTGTAATCATAAACGCGCGCGAGTGGCCGGCGCTGGCGGCCAGCGTAGCTATAAAACATCCCTTAGCGCATCCTGCCCTACTCTCTAAACAAATTTCATTTAACAAGAATTGGGTTTCTGTTAATTCGAGCACTTTTTTGTAATTATCAAAGGACGTGACATTTGACGTGACAACAAATCAGTATTGATTTGTCAATATAACATTACAGAGTTGACCTTGAAGCTCAAAATTGTGAGAATGAAATCCCTGTCCCCCGCCGCTTGCAGAACTATCTCAAACAAAAATGCTATTATATACTATTATATGGATACATAAAAACTGTGAAATATATCTGAAAAACTAATGAACTCTGTTACATACGGAAGAATGGTCAAAGAAGCTTAAAATTAAGAAGTGGCCTAAAGGACAAGTATCCAGGCCAGTAAAGCAAAAAAAAAACTTTACAGAGTAGGTCAGCTGTTCTAATTTTGTTTCGTAAGCTCAAAATTGAACATGAAACGTGAAATAACTGTGGCAATATTAAATATCGAACCATATTGAATTGATAAAGGAATATGAATACACCATGTGAGATATTATTTTTTAAATTTAGCTGTACCAACCATCAGAAGGATATGAAAAAGCAATTGAAGTATACCAGATTTTGTGAATAAAGGAACATCGTAATAAATACAACTCTATTTTTAGACGGAATAAGAGCTATTATAAGACATACCATTTTATTTGTAGCTTTTATGGGAAAATGTAAATAATTTCGTTGCTAAAAGGAAAACACAAAATAAAATTATTTTTATGTAAGAAAAATGGTAGGAAGAAGGCTTTTTCATATAATAAGAAAATCTGTGATGCTTTTTTTAATTACGGGGACAAATTCCTTTTTTTCGGACTTTACCTACTAGTGTAGGCGATAGACATCTGTGGGACTCACACAGCTACTCCACAGCTAAGAATACTTACTAAAACTCCCCGATATACCCATTCAAACCCTACTTCGGGAACGACTGGGGTTTTGGGGTTCTTCTGGTTCTGGGGATCCCAGGGCCTCCCAACTTAGGAAATGCGCAATTACAATTTTTTTTTCTGTAAACGGGGCAAACGGGCAGACGGCTCACCTGATGGTAAGTGATTACCGTCGCCCATAGACATCTACAACACCGGAGGAGTTGCAGATGCGTTGCCGACCCTTAAGGAGGGTATATATATAATATGCGAGCACAACGAGCACAACCAACCATCCAAACTAAGGGGGTGAACGTCGCGAAGCCCGGTGACGGAATTAAAACACAAGATAGTAAAATCGTTTCACAGCACCGCCGCGCGCTAAACGTCGAGCTGTATGGAATCGAGCTGGCGCTAGCGGCCTGCGTAGTTATAAGACGTCCCTTATGCACTAGGTCGGCGATGCGAAATGATAACTGCGTGATGCTAAAATTCGCTAAGTTGGAAATTGAAAAATTTTGTCCAGTGATTGAGGCTGTGAGATTTTTACCTACCTCTTCGTTATTATAGATGTCGTAATCTTGTGTTTACGTAATAACTGATAAAATATTTAATATAAAATTTTATGCTCATACCGTGCAAAATAACCAGTAAAATTTATCTTTATAACTGTGTTAACCCAAGATTATCATAATAAGGAATGATGATTCTCCACGGGGCGTCTCAAGTTAAGCTGTGGAGCACATCCATTGTAACAAGGTTGTAACCTTTAGTAATTTGGTTTTGTTTACATTTCGTGACAAATTAAAGTCTAAAAATTCAGATTTCGGTTAAATTCAGAATTCAGATTTGGTTCTGCATTGAACTCCCTGCCCAAATTCCCAGAAGAATAGAGCATAGAGTTATTCAATAAGTAGGTACAAAGACTTCAGTGGTCGAGTGGTCTGTATGCCATCTCGAGAGGTTCTGTGTTCACCCAAACATTTGCCCGGTGGGGGCAAAAGTTTGGGAGGCATTGGTTCTCCAGTCTTTGATGTTTATACATATTCAACATATTTATATGTATTTATCTAATAAGACGTACTCGAGAAGGGCCAGGTCAAAAGTACTCAAAATCGCTGAGCATGTATGAGGACTGCAATGAGAGTTGATGAAGCGAAAGAAAGATGCAGGGATCGTAGCAAGTGGAAGAATGTAATCTCTGCCTACCCCTGTGGGAAAAACGCGTGACTTATGTACGTATGTGTATCTTTTAAAAATATTTATCTGACATCTAGTGTCCTTAACACAAGCAGCGGTACTTGCTTAAAATGGGGCTAGTTGATAGGTGTGAATGATTGAAGATATTTATTAACAAAAAAAGAGCACTCCAGAGGTGTGATGATAATTATGTTATAATTTATCAGACATCAGACAGACTCCGCCAATGTTAGATATATATATTTTTTCGCGTTGTAATTAATAAATGCATTATCCAACAGGACCCAGTAATAACAGGCACGACGCACGTCTCAGCGGCCGACAGCGAAGGCCTGCAAGCGTCGTGGAGGACGCTCCACGTGTACCCGGATGACTATGAGACGCACCGGGGCTACCTGTCGCTGCGGTGTAGAGCGACCGTGCCCACGCGCCCCGCGCATGTGCGCAGCATGTCCGTACGGCTGTACGTCGCCAGCCGCCCGCATATATCATCGTATATGTTTAGTAAAAATAGTAAGTATATTTCAATTCCTTCTTCTTTGTCCTATCCCGCTCCCATTTTCATTTGTCTTCTTCTTCCACTCTCTCCTATCTCTCGTCAAGTCAAAACTCACTCCCTTCCCCATCTTATCATCGTTCATACGACCCATTCAACTTTTATTTGTTTTTTTTAATGAAATTGAATAGCTATGCTGAGGAAGGAGAAGAGCGAAGTAAAGATGGATGGATTGTGTGAATGCATAATGTTGAGGATGGAATTAATGTCATGGTGAATGATAGGACAGAGTGAATAATGATGACATCTTGCGCTGACCCATCTTGTTTATAAAAGAAATAGTTTCACTAGTAGTCAATAAGTAATCTATACATATAATAAAACTGTAGAGGTCGAATGTCTATACATACATACATAAAATCACGCCTGTAATCCCCGAAGGGGTAGGGCAGAGTCCAAGGACCACTGTGTTTCTTAAGACCACATTTAGCCATACAAAAATTGAGTTTGGTCAGATGAAAAATCGTGAAAGAGTAAAGTGGGTAGCTCATCGCCTACACAATCACAGACCCAGTACCCAATACGCCCTTAGTCGCCTTTTACGACATGCTAGGCAAGAAAAGCAGTTGGTACATTCTTTTTGTGTCCCGGACCAATACTAATATACATAGAAAAAAAATGCTTAAAATCAAGTTAGGGGGATGTAAAGAATACCAAAAAAAATATATTTTTAAATTTTTTGTTTTTCTTTTTGTTTAACATCAACAATAATTGATAAAAAATCAACACAATAAAAAAAAAGAAATTTAATAATGTATATTTAGATACAGGCATTATCAGGTGCACCAACTGCCTGCCTGATAATAATAATAATAATAATGGCGTAGAGGCGTAATGTTGAGAAAACTTAAATAGGCTTAGCTAGTAATGCTTTTTATGTGGTAATGTTCCCGAGGGAGCCACGGTTGCTTTACCCCGAATAAATCATAATAAGCGCCATAAAGCCCATAGGAGCAAGAAGTCAATAATCCGTTTTTAGCAATCTCAGTCCTCCCAGTAGTATAATGCTGCTTCATGTTTAATAAAAATGAATGGTCCTTACGACTCAAGGGATAAAGGTGATGGGTTGGCCGTTAAATGCTTAGACAAAAAGCTTCACCCGATTGTGCTGTCTAAAGAGATATATATGGAATTAATTTGAACATTCTTCTCAGCGTTGTATCTACATTATGAATGAGAGTTCAATTCGTCTTTTTATTTAATAAAGGCGCGAACTCGAGTAATTATGCAGCATTTTGTTGGCTTTATTTTTTATTGTAGGGTTCCGTCAAGTATTTCGCTTTCCAAAAGGGTTCCGTTACCAAATAAGTTTGAGAATTGCTGGACTAGAGCTAATGACACAGGCTAATGACAATTCCTACTTGCATTGCTCTTATTTTACTGAGCTGAACTTACATACTTAATTTTAATGAAACATAAATTACACAATTTTATAACAAAAGGATAAAACATTGCAGCTTTCTTATCAACTAGTGGCTCTCCGTGGTTTCACCCGCGTGATACCCGTTCCTGTGGGAATATCGGGATCAAATATAGCCTATGTCACTCGGGGATAGTGTAGCTCCTAATAGTGAAAGTATCTTTTAAAATGATCCAGTAGTTTCGGAGCCTATTCAATGCAAACAATCAAACGTTTCCTCTTCGTAATCTAAAAATATATATAACTCAAAAGTGACTGACTGACTGACATAGTTATCTATCAACGAACAGCCCAAATACTGGACGGTCTGGGCTGAAGTTTGGCATGCGTGTAGATGATATGACGTAGGCATCCGCTAAGGAAGGATTATGATTAATCCTACCCCCAAGGGGATAAAATAGGGGATGAAACTTTGTATGACACTTTATCAATTTTAAACCGGTCGGGCTGTGACTTTGCCTGCATAAAGCTACTATGACGTAGGCATCCTCTAAGAAAGGATTTTGATGAATACCACCCCTAAGAGGATAAAATAGGGGATAAAAGTTACCTAATTAATAATAATACTTTTTAACGCGAGCGAAGCCGCGGGCAGAAGCTAGTATTAGTATAGATAGGTAACACACAACATTAGGTATTCGATAAATCAACTCAACAATTATTCAAAATGGCGCAGCCCATAGAGATATTGCTCCAAATCGACAACTAGTCACACACAGGCGTAGTTTCAAAGCACTGTAATTGCTGGAACATGTTTGACAGCTGTGACATTAGTTACACTGACAGTTGAGCAATTAATACAATTACAACTAATCAGTCATAGTTCATGGTAGGCCGCTTATTTTTGCGATATGGAGGCAGGTACACTGCTCGCCTGGTAAGCGGTCACCGTGACTAATCACGCTTTGCCTATTCTTATAAAAACAGAAGATAGCGTTTTATTGATAAATCTATGCTGATTAAGGGGACTCCTCTGATTCCAACATAACACTCTCAATGATCTCTAGAAACCTTATTGCAAAACACAAGCCTATAAGTTGTGTTATTTTGCTACGATTTTCTGTATGGCCATTGATATTACGATGTACATTGAGGGTTTCATAGGTGGACTGACCGCCAGCGCTGGCCAGGCGCGTTTATACCTACCATCGTTTTACAGCTACACGCGCACCGCACGCGCGCGCTTTACGTTAAAATGCATGGAAATCTCGCTGGCGCGGCCAGCCCGGCTATAAAACCCCCCTTACAGATATCCCTATTCATGGATATGACGCAATATTACACAGTATAACACAATATTTATATTTAGCCAAAACTAGTTTTTCATAAAATACGAATATGAAAAGCAACTACGCACGCTGCGTCCCTACGATCCATAGATTTCATAACAACGAGTACAATTTGTTCAATATCTGTGATAGACAGAAAAATATGTTTCCTAGAAACTTTATTTCGTAAACCGGGGTAGCGATAGACAATGTCCATTGCTTTATTCAATACCCAGCGTTCATTTCGCGCTCCATTAAACAGCCGAATCTTCAGAATGAGAAAATTCTGATATTTTGCCATATTTTCGTTGGGAATAATTCAATCTTGCAAGTTAGAGTTGACATTGTATTTTAGGCTAATACAACTAATAGAAAAAGTAAAGACAGCGACAAAGACGGAAATATAATGTATGAGCGGGTAAAGAATGTTCATGAGGTCAATGACCCACGTTTGATGAGTTTTTAGGTTTGATTTAGTTCTATAGTTGCCAAAAGAAACATTGGTAGTAATTGTATGGAAAAAATCTTTGGGATTGTCATATTTTTGTATGGTTGTTGTCTAGTTGTATGGATCAATAATTAGATATGAAGCTTTAAAAGAGGTTTGTGTGTAAAGTCAAGTTCAATGGGTATAATTTCAATACATTGGAATTGGATTTCAGTCATTGAACGCTATTGGAAGTAACTAAAGCGACACACAGTATTTACAATCATAATTCCATAAATAGTTAAAAGGAATACCTAAGGGTTTACGTTCAGGCTTCCATAATTTTATTTACACCTCATGCTACCTAGATAGTTTCACAGATCTAAACTACGGTTCACAGTTTAAATAAAGACAATCATCGAAACCAGTACTTCTAATAAAAGTTGTCTGAGTTCTTTCTCAGGCTCTACACTATCTATCCGTTGACATAATTTCGATTAAATGGGTTCAGCAGTTTTGATGTGAAACCGAGACCGACAGACAGAAAGACAGAGTTACTTTCGCATTTATTAGCCGAAACACAATTTCCTACAAACTTCACAGATCACGATTTCACCAATTTAATAGCGTTGTAGAATAAGATCTGAGCGATTTTGACAATTAGTGGAACCAAAACTTTTGTTGTTCTATTCAGAGTGTAGGTACCATTCAAAAATGAAAGGTCATTAACTTCATATTACGTGAAATAATCAAGTTTTTTTAGTATAAAATAAAAATAAATTTTAACTCACAAATGTGGCCATAAGAAATTATCAATTTAATGATCGAAATAGAGTGCCGAAGTTAATGGAACTCTAACGCCAGGAACACGGTGAATACAAGCTGCACCAACGGAATAGTAACCTTTTTTGCCTTTTAAGTAATTCCTCATTAATGCCCTTTATAGTAATATTATTCAAACGAGCAAACCCTAGAACTAAGGGAGAACTGACGAATCGCTATTGGAAATCGATGAAATCCGTCTTGAATGCAAACATCGCTTAGAAAACTTACCCAACTCTACGTATCAACTAATAAAACGGGATGGCAATCTAATTTGGTCTTATGTTAGAGCGAGACAGATTTAGTTGTAGAATAGCGGGTAGGGAAAGGAATGTTGAATTTATTACGCAAATGACTTTTAAATGACGGAAATTTACAAGTTTCTTTTGTAACGGTGTTTAGGGTTGGCTGGGAGAGCTATGGAGCTTAAATTAACATATAAGGGCTCGTACACACTTGAGCTGTAAAAGAGAGTTTGGAAAAATCTCTCTTTTAATTTCTCAATTAATTAATTTCTCAATTTCAACAGATTTGAGTGTCGGAGCAGTTTCTTCTTCTGTTGTTACCAGTGATCGGAGTAGGTAGAGCTATTTTATGTTCTTCATATGGTAGAATAATATGGATATGAAACAATTAATAAGTTTATACAATGATCATTTAACATTTGAATTGTGTAATTTTACATATCATACCAATTACTATTTGTTCTTCAAAACTCGAAACATGATTGAAAAGAACAAACTATTTGTATTTAACTACAATAAAATCTTAAACAAAATTACCAACACGCTTAAACAATAATTTACTTATTGAAACAAATAAATAAAGATAAAGCGAATTATAATAATCGAATCTCGAAGTATTAGTCGGAATCCCGAGGAATATCCTTATTAACATCAATGTTTGCGGTCTATGAACCTTAATATCTCTACCTACTCTGATCAGTGGTTATTACCTGTAAAGTCAAATTAAATTATGCTAGGGTAAAGCAGAACATTAAAGATACAACATTGACATGCAATAAATTAATTGAATCGATAACACATAGTGTCATAAAATGTCATGGTTCTGTATGAACTACCGCTAAAGCGAATACCATTTTTAATCTCGTTTATCGCTATCATAATTTTAATTATCTTAGGTATAATGCATTAAATATATAATAATAAACTACTGCATTCTATAATTCTAATAATGGTGAGAGCGAGGAGGCGTAGTGGTTAGCACGCTTTCGATATGAAAACAAAGCTACATTCGCCATGGTCAGGCATTTGATGTCGCTATTGCAACTGTATCTACCCACCAACCCGCATTGGGCAAGTGTGGTGGTGTTATGGCCCATACTTCTCATGTGTTTCTCCATTAGGAAGGCCTGTACCCAGCAGTGGCATGTATATAGGCTAAGTACGATTTGCATACTCTTATGGATACATTGCACTGCAATCCGGCACGCGTTCTCCATAATGCGACAAGCATGGTCTGAAAACCGTCTAAAATCTAAACCAACAATCTAATCTAATACAGGCTGAGGACGATAATCCCAATTACCTATAACTGATACTTCTACCAGCTACATACGAACTTCATAATTCTGTCATTCGTTTTATTCTCAATTAATAAAATGTTAATTAAATTATAGCTGTTTTAAACGGGCTTGTAATAAATAGCCACCGCAGCCAATACAATATCAATATATCACTGGACTGCCTTTGACTACCTTTACTGGTTTGTTAATTGCATCGTTATAATTAATAGCAGAAGGTCCAGTTTTACACCTGCTCCTAATGAATCAGTTTTTTTTATATCCGATGGTGTAAAATCTTTTCTGGCGGTTTTGACTCGAGATAAAGCGTTCAGTATTCTTTGATCATACAATTTTAGTGTATTATAAATTTCAGTTGATTGGCAAGTAAATAATATAATATACATTGATCTTATAACACACAAATTTTAACAGTGTAATATAAAATAGAGTTGGTTATACCGAACTCTGCTGTTTGCTGTTGAACACTTACATTTTCTTACACTCGTAATATTGCAAAATAACCTAATATTTTTTTTTTGTAATCGTAACACACTACCGATCCAATTCACGAAGGTGACTAAATCATTCACCTTTAGACTCTATCTTAAGGCGTTATGAGCGAAGCTATTCGCCATATATAATATAACTATACTACCGCTAGTATTTTTGTGATCTGCTTTTCCTCTGCTGTTATATTAACTGAGGCGATCACTTCTTCGTCACAAGCTTCTGTAGGTACGCCCCCAACTGGGCACAGACAGTACGAGCTCTTACACTAGCACTTTGATCTGATTTGGATAACATAACGTACCATCACGCCTTTTCCCCCGAAGGGGTAGGCAGAAGTGTTATCACCCAAATTTCGACATTGCCATGCACTGGGCACAATGTGAGGCAAGTTATTCACAATCAATTATACAATACGTTATTCAAACTCAGTGGTACAGGCGGTGCGATCGAACCCATGAGTCCCGCGGCCTCTTGAATTCATAACTGCCTTGTGAGTCTACTTTCATTCATCCTCTCAACTTATTTGCCGAATAACTATTAAACTAAACAATGCCTCGTTGTGTGATAATTGGCAACGGGGCATCAGCGGCATCGGTATCTTTCAATCAGTTTGGATCTTCCGTATCAAAATTACGACTGTGACGTCACAGTTGAAGTAAAGAGTTTTACACACTTGGTTTCAATACAAATCGTTATACTTGTGTAAATGTACATCTGTGAAGTGAGCCGTCTTCGCGTTGTCTCTTTCTTATGTCTGCTACATACACGGCTGCTTCCTTGTATACTCACGTCTAATGTTACTTTTTTAGTACCTTGTCATTTTGACATCACTAGTGTCTGAAATGCGTGTCAACTGCCTCTCTGGTCTAGTGGTTGACACCACCGGGAGAAGATCGGGAGGTCCGAGGTTCGATTCCCCACGGGGACAGGGGTTTTTCTGTTTTTCTGCTCGGTTTGGTTGGTGGTAGGGCTTCTAAGCCCGCCTGGCTAGCTACACCGTCTTACCCAAATTTGTCGCCATAATAACAATGTTATAAGCATTGTTGTGTTCCGGCAATCAGAGGTAAGATAGCCAGTTCCTCAGTTGTTGAGGATTATAGGTGAGATGAAGGCCAAGATCTTACCTGTCATATTAAAAAAAACGTAAATATTTATGTTCGTCAAAGGGGGCTTTAAGCCGCTGAATATATTGCGGGTATTTGCGGTTCGTCATGCCACAAGCAATGTGTTTTATATAAAAAAATTTACGCATATTTTTAATTTCAGATGCAGTAGCCAATGACTCCACAAGGCTTCACATGGAGCTAGTGACGTGGACAATGGCGATACTAGCGAGAAGATTTGTGCCTTCATTAGGGAAATAAAGACTTGGAGATCAGGACGATATGTTTTTTAAGCACATTGTGGAGCTGTGAGTGTTTTTAAATAATCAAGTTAAAATGTGTGTCTACGTTTCCGTTTTAAATGCACTTAGGTTAAGATATCGGGTTTTAACAGCTCTAGAGATTTTGTTTGCTGGGGGCTTACACAAGACGATATCCGATTTGTTCACATTGTTAAGTAAAAAAAATGAAAAACAAAAAAAAACATATATTTATTATTGTCTAGTGTGAAACAACATTATAGCCATATTAATTTATTTTTCTATATAAAACATTATACAAAAAATATATTTAGTATAAAAATATTTACCTTGTTTTATGCTAGTATATAGTGTGAACCTTTAGATTTCAGTACAAGCGAAAACCGACCTTATGGTGACCAACACTACCTCTAGGTACACTGTTCGCATGACCGGCACGTTATTACAAATTTATCAAGATTGAATATTCATAACATTGTTAAAACAAAACGTTCTAATCATAAATTACTGTGAACTTTTTGTATTAAACACCTTTTGTCCGCACTCGACCCACTGTGCACTGGGGTTGGGGAAAAATATTTCAAAACTAATTTTCTTGCTAGAAAAGGTGAAAAATATGTTTTTAAGTTTGGAATCTACTTCTTTTTAATTCACTTAAACTTTTGTTGTGCGGTGGAATCGTGTGGGATATCGACTTGTGAAACCCTATTTTGGTATCATACAGAACTTTTGTATCTATACAAAATTTATATAAATATTTATAGAAAACTAACATTTGATCTCAAGGGAATTTAGAATATTAAAGGTAATCGTAAATAGTAGACAAAAGCATAAACAATGGTCATAAGTAATCAGATAAATTATTTCTGTAACAAGCGATTTGGAAGAAATTTTTTATATAACATAGCCCTACCTTTTGTACTCTTCTCTTCCTAGTGTAGAGTACACTGTGTACGTGTCACTGTCTGTGTACACTGTCTGTATGTGTGTGTTGTGTGTTATGTACAAAAAATATGACAAAAGGTTATTCAAAATCAAAAGCATTTATTCAGTTTAGATGCGTCTTAGCGCATGCTTATGAATGTCATGAACATTTTACAATATTTCGTGAAAAAGAAAAACTACGCCATCCGTTCACAAAACTACCAGGAGGCCTTGTTCTGAGAAGAACGGGCAAGAAACTCAGCAAGTTTCTACCCTCCCTTTACATAGCAACATTTAAAAAAATGTAATAAACTACAACGTCATTGAAGTTTAAAAATAAAAAAGATTGATATCTAATTTGAGTAATATTCTGCAGTTTACCACATATTTAATTACAAACATGTACGGTGATAGTCTAAATTATAATCTAAAAAATAGTATCTACATTACAATAGGAAAACATAATGAAAACTATTGCCACGCATTTTTGTCTTCTAGTTAACCATTAACGGTATAGTAACCTTTAGACATTAATTTTGTTTTAATATAATAGGTTGGGGAAAAAGTTTCTTCGCATTTTTTAAGAAAATTCAAAACATTTTTTAATATAGTTTATTTACATTTAACTAAAGTATGTAGGTACCATTTTGTTCGATAACTTTTTGCCATCTTGTAGGTAGGGACATGATCCCATTGCTATAGAAATTTTGGGACTTCTGGTCAAAATACCGCGACAAGTGGTTTTGGCAGTCCTCTCGTGATGTTAACCTGACACTGCCTAAAGAATTCTGAAGAGACCGAAACAGGTGGAAATCTGAAGGTACAAGGTCAGGACTATACGGCGGATGCATTAACACCTCCCAGCCAAACTCTCTTAATTTTTGCTGAGTGGCTAAAGATGTGTGAGGTCTAGCGTTATCATGATGAAAAACCACACCCCTTCTGTTGATTAATTCCGGCCGCTTTCTCTCAACTTCTTGCTTTAATCTCATCAGTTGTTCGCAGTAGAGTTCAGAATCGATGGTCCTGCCTGGTGGTAACAGCTCATAATGAATAATGCCCTTCCAATCCCACCACACACACAGCATCACCTTGTTGCGAGTTAACCCGGGTTTCGCCACAGTCTGTGAAGCCTGACCGGGACCTTTTTCGCACGTTCTTGTCGTACGTGATCCACTTTTCATCACCAGTTATCAGCTTCTTCAAAAATGGTTCGGTTTCATTACGTCGTAATAAAGAATCACAAATGATTACACGGTTTATTAGGTTTCTTTCAGTGAGCTCGTGAGGTACCCAAATGTCGAGCTTTTTTGTGTACCCAGTTTTTTTCAAATGCGCCAAAACTGTTGTGGTCAATTCCCAGTTCTTCAGCTACGTCGTAACTACTGACATGCCGATCTTGCTCCACTTTTTCAAAAAGGGCATCCATTTTATCTGTAATAGGGCGACCAGAGCGACGTGCATCTTTGACATCAAAATTTCTGGATTGAAAACGCTTAAACCAAATTTGTGCTACTCTCACAGACACTGCACTAGGTCCATAAACATCTCAAATTTTTTTCGCGACTTGCGTTGCATTTTTACCTTTTTTTTAGTAAAATTTTAAAATGTATCGAATTTCTTCATTAGATTCACTCATCTTGGCGGTACGAAAAACAAATGAAAATCACACATTTTCCTAATTTAAATTTGGAATTATTTTCTTTAAAATTTAAACTTTCAATGATACCAAAACCAGCCAGATACAAATAGTATAGCCAAAGAGATTTTATTACAAGTTTATACATACTATAATGCGAAAAGACTTTTTCCCCAACCTAATATGTCTTGAATCTGTGCAAAGGCAGTTCTACTATTTTACTAGGGATCTTGTTAAAGTAGCGTATACTAAGGCCCACAAATGAACTATTGATTTTCTGCAGCCTGTAGGACGGCAGAAGAAGCTTTCCCTTATTTCGTGTATTCCTATTGTGAATGTCACTGTTCTTTAAAAAAGAATTAATATTACTTCTCACAAAAAGGATGCAGTTGTAAATATACTGGGAAGGAACAGTCAGAATATTTTTTTTTAATATGTTTCTAAGTCAAGTACCTGCTTTTAAACAATAAATTGACCTTTTAGCTCGTTTTTGCAGAATGAAAATAGATTGTATCTCTGCTGCTTTACCCCATAAAAGGATACCATAAGACATAACGCTGTGAAAATAACTAAAGTAAACTAATCTGGCAGTTTCCTGATCTGTAAGTTGCCTTATTTTTCTAATAGCATTGGCCGCAGAACTAAGTTTATCCGAAAGTTTTGTGATATGATGATTCCATTGAAGCTTATGGTCCACAGTAATACCCAGAAATACAGTAGACTCAGTTAAGCTTAATATTTCCTTGTTGAGTTTTAATCATTGTATCTATCATTGTTTTTCTTACATTTGGTAAAGTAAAATTTATGCATTTTGTTTTATTGGCATTTAATTGTAAATTATTCACAAAAACCAGGACATTTTTTTGGTAAGTGCAGTGTTCACATCGTCAAAATTTGTCTTATTTCTATCCACTTTAAAGATTAGGGACGTGTTATCAGCAAGCAACACAATATCACAAAATAGCTTTGCAAAAGAAGGCAAATCATTTATATAAATTAAAAATAAGAATGGTCCTAGTATTCAGCCTTGCGGGACTCCCATTTTCATACGAGATCCAGATGATTTCGTCCCATTTATATCAACTTTATGAGTTCTACAACTTAAATAAGAGCATATTAATCCAAGAGCTTTGTTTTTTATACCATAATGGTCAAGTTTGCAAATTAAAGTATCATAATTCACACAATCGAAGGCGTTTGATAAATCACAGAAAACTCCCAGCACATTTTGAGCTTTCTTCTACGCATCAAATATACGTCTTAACAGCGCTCCAGCATCGGTAGAGGAGCGACCTTTAGTAAAACTGTATTGTGTATCATGAAGAAGACTGTTTTAAATTAAAGAATGCCATCAGTTGTTCAAGTATAATTTTTTCAAAAGCTTTACTAAGAGTCGGCAAAATTCAAATCGGTCTAAAATTGGTCGGGTCATTTTTGCACCCGGACTTAAATAAAGGTATTAATTTAATATATTTCATTAAATCCGTAAAAACTGCCTTCATCAATACAATTATTAAAAATGTACGCAAGATCTGGGGCAATTACATCAATAATTTCCTTGATAATATGCACAGAAATATCCCACAAGTATCCGGAATGTTTTAGTTTTAAAGATTTGAAAGTTTTAATTATTTCAACAGGGTTAACATGTTTAAATAGAAAATTAATTTTGCATTCCGGCACGTATGTTTTAAGGTAGCTGATAGCCTCTTTAGGAGAGGAATCAAGTGAAGCTGTAGTTATTACAGGAATGTTAGTAAAAAATTTTCAAATGTATCAGCGATTTGTGAACTGGATACAATAATCTTATTGTTTTCTTTTAAAGATATTGAAGGTTTTGGAATAGTTTTTAACTGCGCTGTGATTTTATTTTCTTAATGCATATAATTCATATAATCTATTCCTGCTTTTATAAATGCCACTGGTGGTCCAGTCGTCAAATTTAATGTTATTGCTACACTTTATAGTCTTCACTGTGTGAACGCTATCAAATTCCTTTTGGATTACATTAAACAATTTTTTATATTGACTATCTGAGTCATTCAGACGAGAATAATCTAATGCACAAACCTTTGAATCAATATTCTGCCTGAATTTTCTTTACGACTTTGAGTGATAGGACGATATTCAATGCGCTTGATTTCATCAACTACATTGTCAAGGAAGCTACCTATCAGACCACAATGATCTGATGTAAGATTAGTTGTTACAGATTTAGTGACTGGTTTATTATCTGAAAATATATTATCAAGACAAGTTGCTGAATGGGAAGTAATTCTTGTTGGTTCTGAGAAATGGTTTATTAAATTAAAACACTTAGAGATTGTTATAAATCTAGTGCTCAATATGGTATCTTCAAGTATGTTAACATTGAAGTCTCCACAAACTATGACAGATTTCCGTTTCTTAGTTATTCTTTTAAGTACGTCTTCTATTACTGATTCGAATTTGGTATAATCTCCGGAAGGGGGCCGGTATACGCATAAAATAACATAGTTCTCCAGTTCTACACAAGATAATTCAATAACACTTTCAATCGATAGAGTAACTATATCCTTACGATCTTTATATATAAGTGCGCTCTTTAATAGTATTAAAAAACCCCCGCGAATAGAACTACTTCTCATAAATACAATAGACAATTGGAAGTTGTCAAAAACAATAGCTTCACTACTTCTTAACCAATGTTCAGTAATGCAAATAAATTAAATTTCACGACTTTTTGTAAAAAGTTCTAATTCTAATTCCTTGCCAGCCAAGCCTTGTAGATTTTGACGGACAATATTTAATAAACAACGCTTGGCTTTAGTCTTATGTCCTAAGACATTGTGTTACAAAGTAATTAAACCTTCTTGTTTGTAATAATGATTAATAAATAATTTGTATGAGTGAGAACTAATTCATCATAAGAGTAAGTAGTTTGTCCGCTTTACAAAATAACATCAAATTTCTAACTAAAGATATACCTTTTTTTAATGCAAAATTAAACAACAAAGATATTTATTAAAGAGACGAACAAGACATTTTGTATAGAAAAACGTGATGGAAAAAAGACGTGTTTTAGCGAGCAATGTCTAAGATTATTTAGCGAATCTATCATCAAAAGTCTACCATGAAAAATAGGCTAGTAGACTTTTTTTTGGACCCCAAATTATTTATTACTCTTAACCATAACCATAAAAATATTTTTTTTGTGTTATAACAATAAAATTTAAATTACGTTTTTGCTTGACAGACAAAAACGCCGTCGGCCATGATGGTCTAATTTTGGTAAGCAATTCAATACGCATGCGTGACACAGGCTGACACAGCCGACAGACATACTTGATTGGTTGCAACAGGCGTTTCACGGATTTGACCATGCGTAGTAATAGTTTACATGACGTGTTACTTCACCAATTTCACGAATATGGCGGATAGCGTTTTTGCCAGATAAAAAGAGTAAAAATAATTCATGTTTACATTAAATTTCTGCAGAAATACCTTAATTATATTTATTGAACTTGGTATATTTCGGACCCTTGTACTAAATGAATAAAGCATCAGTTTTGATATGAGACAACTAGCCTATTCTTTAGTTGAATCCGTTATTTCCCTTGCCTTTCCAAGCATAGACATAATATAAAATATATAAAACCTCCAAGACGCATTGTAAATATTTGTAATAACAGGGAAAATATGTGTGAAAGAGATGGTTGATTGTATTTACTACAGTTTGTTTTTTTATTTTATTTTTTAAAATGTTATTACTTTACCTTATATCTGATTATGATCATTGTTTCGCTGTGAATAATATTCTATTTGTCAATGCACATACATAAAAAGAACTGTAAATAATAAACATGACAAAATAAAGATTAAGCCAATATTTTTATTTATGTTTAAGAGTTGTTAAAACATGTTAAATTATGTGAGAGTCACCTTTTCTTGGCCAAAGCTACTAAATATTAAAAAAAAAAAATTTGAAAAACATATTTTTTAACACACCAGCAACTTATACATCTGGAGTCCAGTACACAACATCGTGAGACTGAGTCATTGGTCTGATCTAAGAAATATATACATATATCGAGTGTGCCAGCACTGATGTATACGAAAATTATTTTGTTTTAACACTTTAAATCCCCGATAGCATCTCTGAATGCCACGAACAATAGATAACCTATTTTTCAACACACTTCCTTATAAAGTGGCTCTAATCCCATGGCAATTAGGCACATAATGACACCTATAATCAAACTGTGACTTTTTCATTACTATTATTCACGAGTGAGTAATAGTTTTTTTTAATATTATTGGTTGAGTTACGGTTACATTTGCGCTAAAAAGCTATCCGCGAAAAGCCCAAAAAAAAGAAACCTTATTTTTTAGTCTATGGCCGATGCGCGCGCATAGGAAAACTAATTAATTTTTCCCGCTATTACGAAATTTATTAGTCTAGGGCCGATGCGCGCGCATAGGAAAACTGATTAATTTTTCCCGCCATTACGAAACATTTTTCACAACTCGTCTCGTTTTCTCTTTTGAAGTTATTTAGTTAGTTATTAATTAAGATGTCTGCAAATACAATTTATGAAGAAAATGATTTATGTTGTACACCGCCCGATATAAGATGTGAAGCCCAGAACGTTATGGAAAGTTTACTACCAGAAAACTCAAATGAAAAATATCTATTATTCAGAAGTGTGTTGAAAAACGTTGTATGATACACGTGTGTATTGATGATTACCGTCCTCGGCTCCTTAAGACCCTCGCCTGACGGCTCGGGCCTCAATGCGCCTCAGCGGTAATCACCAACATTACACACTTGTACCATAATGTACTATTATCTGCTATCTGAAGAGTTAAGTACCTTTACTTTATGATATATGTTGTAGATTTGACCAAGAAAATATATTATATTTTCTATTTATTTTGACATAAAATCAATCGATTTGAAAATCAATGTATTTTGAGTGTTGGGATATCTTCCTATTTGTTATTCCTAAATGTTATTCAGTATTTCTTGAAAGAAAAATGAATGTTTATTCAATTCAAATAGACCCGCGTTTAGGATTTATGGTATCTGCCCACTACGTCCGTAGGATACATTATTATTTTACTTGAATAAATTTTATCGCGGTCACGGTTTAGTGGGCAGGGACCTCATTGTTTGCGTGATGTACACAGTTTCATTACCCTTTCGACAAATCAAAGAAAACATTAATGACCTTATAATGTGTTACTTTACTACTCCTTTGAAAGTGCTGTCAATCTTTCCCTTTTGAATAAAATTACATTATTTATTTAGATTTAAAACTTGAATACAGACAAACGAAAGAAGCGTGCGTTTAATTGTTAAAAATGTAAAACAAATCGATTGTTTAACAACGATTTTTATTGATAGACCTTGTTATGTTACACGTAAGTTATAAATTATACGACGCTGTGTGATAATTAAGATATTAATTGTTTTTGTGTAAATAAATGAATATTAATGTGCCAATGTATGATTTATTTATGTACATTTACATTTATGTACTTGTATAAGGTATGTACTTAGTTGAAACTTATACTATATAAATAAAACAGCAAGACATCCATCCGAACTCACCATACGTTGCGGCTAGGATCTTGACTGGTAGAAGCAGACGCACCTTCCAAGCGAACAAAAAAAGAAAACTAGCTACAGAATAATTTACACACTGTTATTTTTGATATTATCGCTTGTGCTTACAACACCGTCTAATTTGGGGACCCTACTGAGGCGACAAAGAGGCTTGCCATTTAACAGCAGCCTAGCTAGCCACCTATTTGCCTAGCTACCTATTTGGTTCGCAATGACTTAGCTAGGAGGCGTGGGTTTGCGTAATCTACAAATAAAATTAGGAACAGATTCATCAAGTTATTTTTTATTAATACTTTTTTGTAATCTGAAAAATTAATTAGCGGTTTGAAATCTTCCACCGTATTAATTATTCGTTAATGAATTCATTAATTACCAATTTAAATTGCACGAACAGTATACTTAGGCAATGCGGGATCATGTTACGTGTTAAAATAAGTATTACTTCAATAACAATTTAATAATTCATCACGGAACGGGATTTGTTGAACTTTAAGTTGAATAAATCCCGTTCCGTGATAAAAATATTCCATAAATTTGTATTTCCGCCATGCTTCCTGACGTGGTAAGTCAGAAAGCATGGCTGTAATACTATTATGGAATATTTTTATTTTCCCTCCTTTGAATATTAAAATTATGATTGAATAAAATCATATTGGTGATGGAGGAGTGGTTAGTACGCTTTGGCTTTCGATGCCGAAAACAAAGCTAACTTCGTCATGTGGGCTTTGGATTTATGACCAAAACATTCTGATCTCCGTGCTTCGGAAGGCACGTTAAGCCGTTGGTCCCGGTCGCTATTACCACTGTTCTACCTTCCAACCCGCATTGGGCCAGCGGGGTAGTTACGGCCCATACTCCTCATGTGTTCCTCCATGAGGAAGGCCTGTATCCAGTAGTGGGACATAGGCTGAGCACGATTATAACTTCAAATAATGTCAAAAGGAAAAATGTATGTCTGACCTGAGTTGTGTCAGAGCAAAATACAATTAAATAAGTAATAATTGTTATGCTTATTTGTACATGTTTTTACACAGCCAAGCTCTTGACCTTCATCTCACCTGATGTTAAGTGACGACGACCAAAGGTGGAAGCAAGATGTATTACTCAACAACTGAGGAACTGGCCTCTAATTGTCGGAACACAAATCAAATCAAATCAAAAATAATTTTATTTCATAGGCCAAGTTCGGCACTTAAAATCGACAACATTTTACATTATTATGCATTTGACAAATAAATAGTTAATTATGAATTATTTTAAAATTACAGTATTAAATTAAACCATTGTATTAAACTTCATTACCGAGAGCGCTTGTACCAAGTACATCCACAGGACAGTACAAGTACTTCGTTGACTGTGGTTGTAATCGACGCAAGCGGCCGGCATCAATACAAAAATGCTTAAAAAACATTGTTATTGTGGCGACAGATTTAGCAAGACGGTGGTAGCTAGCCAGGCGGGCTTAGAAGCCCTACCACCAACCAAACCGAGCAAAAAACGAATAAACGCTGTGGTTAGCTGCTCTGAAGCGGTATTCGTAATGGTACAGATCAAGCTATATTCAAAGTCGGTGGTACTGGCGGGGATCGACTCATCGACCCCCCCACGAGTTTTGCCAACTTGGCTCTCGCTACCATAATAAATTTCCTCTGCGTGTATTTAAATGTTACTCTTTGACCGCGATAAAGTGTTCGAAACATTGAGTTTACATAACGTAAACATCAAAGCAAAGTGACCCAAATGTGAAAATGTTTCGTTCCAATTGTGAAGGTTTTTGAAATAGAATATAACATTGAATAAACAGCTGGTAAAATATTATTCTTTCGTAGTTGTATTTAAATTCAATCTAAAGCATTCAAAAGGTTCGAATGTTATAGGATTTTATGTGTTAGTGTTCCATGTCGCAATAAGTTACTTCACAAATTGTATTCAACTTCTGCTGACCATTTGTTAGCTTTGGGAGTTTTGTTTACCATTAGTTTGATTTTTATACATAATTTCTTTACATTTATTAAAAATAATTATACTAAAGAATGATTTAAAAAGTTGTTGAGCGCGTCCTTTTGAACGCGTCCATAAGCGGCCATTTTGAATGAAGCGGGTCATTCGGATTCTCGTACCTGAGGTGACAGCGGTAAGAATTGTAACGGATCGTCTGGAGATTTTTACTGAAGGGAAATAAACATCTTGGTTTGTCAAAGTTGTTGGGTATTATTTCCTACTCGCTTCTGGACTAACTTTTACATTGAAACGTTATAGTAAATTATTATTTACATATCAATTTGCCTTTCTAGTAAAATAATGATTTCATTTACATTTTTATGGAATAGTGGGTAAACGGACAGACGGATCACCAGCTGATGGTAAAGTAAAGCATCGAGTAACTTTTTCTTACAAGTCAATGCACAATACTGTGCTACGAAATTTCATTGGTGGTAGGCTGGTAGCGGTATTTTGTTAGTAGCTACGAAGTAGTACCGTGCTACGAAGTCTACGTGATTTGGTAACTTCGTAGCACGTACATACAACATGCTACAACGAACTCTGACTACAGTTTTGTCTGACATAGACAAGGTGATCGTGTCAACATATAAAATATTAAAATGTACAGCCGGAAGTTCACGGTCGATTGACCTACTTATTTTAAGCTACAGATTCGACTCGGAAAGTCTCGTTCCATCTCACTCTGATTCGCCGCAATAAAAAGTGACGGATATAGACATTCTGTGATTTGTTTATCCTCCGACTTTTGAGAATATCGTGAGCGTTATTTATTATTTAAATGTAATTATAATTATCTAATAAATATGATTAAGCTATGATAATGAACTTTGTGGTTCGTACGCTTTGGCTTTTGATATCGTAAAAAAAACTACTTTTGCCATTTGATGAACTCCGTGGTCGAATGGTTTGTATGCCGGTCTCAAGGCGTCACCATCTCCAGAGGTTCGATCCCCGGTGGCGGCAAGTATTTGGGTGACGAATTTTCAGGAATTTTTCTCCAGTCTTGGATGTTTTTATATATTTATATATTTTCAGATAATATCTATATGAATTTATTTATTAAATATACTTATCCGTCATCTAGTGCCCGTAATACAAGCAGCATTACTTGCTTAAAATGGGGTTAGTTGATAGATATGATTTTTTAAATATATTTATTTATTTATTTTACTTGCCTCATACACGCTCTTTGCTTTGAGGTGGATTTGATCTGGTCCTTCTTTAGAATGTCCCGATTTAATATAATAATAGGTTGGGGAAAAAGTTTCTTCGCATTTTTTAAGAAAATTCAAATCATTTTTTAATATAGTTTATTTACATTTAACTAAAGTATGTAGGTACCATTTTGTTCGATAACTTTTTGCCATCTTGTAGGTAGGGACATGATCCCATTGCTATAGAAACTTTGGGACTTCTGGTCAAAATACCGCGACAAGTGGTTTTGGCAGTCCTCTCGTGATGTTAACCTGACACTGCCTAAAGAATTCTGAAGAGACCGAAACAGGTGGAAATCTGAAGGTGCAAGGTCAGGACTATACCGCGGATGCATTAACACCTCCCAGCCAAACTCTCTTAATTTTTGCTGAGTGGCTAAAGATGTGTGAGGTCTAGCGTTATCATGATGAAAAACCACACCCCTTCTGTTGATTAATTCCGGCCGCTTTCTCTCAACTTCTTGCTTTAATCTCATCAGTTGTTCGCAGTAGAGTTCAGAATCGATGGTCCTGCCTGGTGGTAACAGATAGCAGCATAATGAATAATGCCCTTCCAATCCCACCACACACACAGCATCACCTTGTTGCGAGTTAACCCGGGTTTCGCCACAGTCTGTGAAGCCTGACCGGCCTTTGACCACGACCTTTTTCGCACGTTCTTGTCGTACGTGATCCACTTTTCATCACCAGTTATCAGCTTCTTCAAAAATGGTTCGGTTTCATTACGTCGTAATAAAGAATCACAAATGAGTACACGGTTCATTAGGTTTCTTTCAGTGAGCTCGTGAGGTACCCAAATGTCGAGCTTTTTTGTGTACCCAGTTTTTTTCAAATGCGCCAAAACTGTTTTGTGGTCAATTCCCAGTTCTTCAGCTACGTCGTAACTACTGACATGCCGATCTTGCTCCACTTTTTCAAAAATGGCATCCATTTTATCTGTAATAGGGCGACCAGAGCGACGTGCATCTTTGACATCAAAATTTCCGGATTGAAAACGCTTAAACCAAATTTGTGCTACTCTCACAGACACTGCACTAGGTCCATAAACATCGCAAAATTTTTTCGCGGCTCGCGTTGCATTTTTACCTTTTTTGTAGTAAAATTTTAAAATGTATCGAATTTCTTCATTAGATTCACTCATCTTGGCGGTACGAAAAACAAATGAAAATCACACATTTTCCTAATTTGAATTTGGAATTATGTTCTTTAAAATTTAAACTTTCAATGATACCAAAACCAGCCAGATACAAATAGTATAGCCAAAGAGATTTTATTACAAGTTTATACATACTATAATGCGAAAAGACTTTTTCCTCAACCTAATATGTAGTACAAAAGTATGTTTTGAAAACATAACCCAATTCGAATGGAAGTAATTCAATAAGAGCGTCGTTGGAGAGATATCGTGAACTGGTTACAATCATCATATGGTATGTATGTACATTAAAATCCAATCCTACGTCACCCCTCTATACAAATTCCTATACACTTTTCAGTGTTTTGCTACAGTTTCTTATATTTCAGTATTTACCATGTAACAAAACTATTAATAATAACATTAGTATACTATTATTTAATTCTTACAAACACGATCCAGGTTTTTATTTATCGTAAATAATCCATCCATATGTTTTCGTCACAATTTTTCCATTACTAGATACTGAGTTCTATTGTCGACGCTCACAATGGATAAATAATGTCTGTATTTATTTTTATCTATTCATTATTTCTTTTTCTTTTGATGTCTTGTTATCCTAAAGGTTCGGAATGATAAGAAATAATTATGATTTCAAGCATGGCTTGAATTGGCAATGAGAAGAGAAACGTTATAATATATTTGCTCGTCTGTCGGCGGCTGATTTGCTTAAATATAAATTAAAAAATACATGCTTTTTAAACTAGTCAACTGGCACAAAATGAGACACGATAGAAATATTTATTTTTTGAGATTACCGGTGTTCGCGGTGCCTCAAGTAGTTAATGAAGGTATATCATGAAGAAATTAAAAGAATGAAAGAATTCTTCGTCACTGAAGGCAATAACGATCAAATGGGCTCACTAAAATGTAAATAAGTAATATTGAGAACTTTCAGTATAAATATTCACAAGTCCGTCTGTAAAAAAATTGTAATGTTATGTCAGGTTCAAGAAAACCCCCTAAATTCATCAACGCTATTAAAGTTTGAAGCAAGACTTGAAGCAATTTTGAAGGCAATATGACTTCGAAAAACCCTATTTAACGCTAAGCTATGTTTAAAATGAGACATATCTATCACATTAAACATCCTCAGAAAGTCTGGTCAATAACAAAATGGTGGCGATAAACAGCTATTATTATTTGTCGCAATTTCTACTCGTACCAAACGGTTTGTCATAGTGCAAGATTGCGCTGCACGGGGCACTACTCGTTCGGGTTTGATTACACCGTCTGTAGCACTGAGTTTGAATAAAACTTATGTACAGTTCATGGTGAATATCACTTGCCTCACATTGTGCCCGGTGCATGGCAACTGACTCGCCACCTGTTACATAGGGACCTAACATATCTGGCGAAACATGGCTTCGGGTTAGGAGGAGTTATGATATGTTATGTTATATTTATGGATAATATTTTTAAGCTTTAATTTGTTGATTAACTAAATAATGCATACGTAGTTGATTGACGTGCTTTATGAATAAACGTGTCTACAAGTCTAGACCAAACGAAAATAGATTTCAGGGAAAGATATTTGGAAATACCAAATTCTATTTTGTAAGCACTAAAACTAGGTTCTGTTTATTGAAATCCTTAGTGAAATCAAATGGGAACATAAATCACAAATATTCAATGTTCAGGCCAAAACAGCTGAGAGCTAAATTCAATTATTATTCTTATTCGCAGAGAAATTTTCGAGACGTCTACCCCTTTCTCAGTTCTCAGAAGTTTCGCTTATGAAGACTTTTCAGAAAAATCCTTGGTCCTTGGACCCTGAAATTGTATTTGCTATAGTTTGAAAAGGTGAGTCCTGAATACTGAGCGCGGGTGTCACAGCTCGTTATTGCCCGTTCTGATTTATCACCAACTTCAAAAACCTAGACAAAAATAAAATACTATTAGAAGGATATTTTTCTCTTGCTAGAGTTTTACGATTCGAATAAAGCTACAGTTTTCAATGAATATCACCTACCTTACGTCGTACCCAAAATACATCTATAATAATTTGGAATGGTCCTGGAAGCAGGGTGTCAATAAGAGGAGGGCTTACACTTACACTTTCTCCACTCTAATGCATCGCACCGTAGCACTTTGTGGCTCATTTAGGTATCTCGCCACTCACTGCTGGAACAATCTGCCACCATCGATTGCGCCCTGCAGGTATAAACTACAAAACACAAAAATCCAAGCGGCTATACTCGCCTGCGGGGAATGAGCGGTGCATAAGGTGTACAGGCCACACAGGATACTCACTTTCTTTCTTTTAGGAAAGAAGGAATTCTTGTATTTGCTCAGACGACTAGCAGATGACCGTACCACATATTTTTCACTTTGTATGTGAAGCCATAATATAGTTAGCTTTTTATTGCCCTTTTGATCTTACATTACTTTTGCAATCCAAAAAGAAGTTCATCTTGCATTACTTTTTTTGTTTGTTTGTCCTAATTTATAATCGAAGGAGTCAAGAGGTTTCGTAATTGCAAACTTGTACAGTTATATTTACTGCCCCGCGTCATTCTTTATAGTAACATTTCTTGTTGCGATCGCAAAGGGAGCAAATGATATACAGCCAAGAAAAAAAATTATAAGCACGCACTCTTGCTGCGAGTTTGTTTTGCTAGTTCTGTCTACTTTATAGACCCAGCTCTAAGCGAAACAGACCAGCAGCGAGGTATACCGCTGAGAACCAGCGCCGTGAGCAGTCGACTCGTTCTTTGTACCATTCGGCAGCTTGCGGCATAATAATATGTTGAGTGGCGCCTATTTGGAACCATTTTTTTTTTGTTTTTCTCCTTACTTAAATTATGTATTTTGTATATTAATGTTGTGAAACTGTCTTTTGTTAAATTGTTAAATAGCACACAAATAAATATAAATAATATCATTTCATTTACCCGGGTAAACCCGGGTATGCACCGGTGCGTGACTTATATAGGGACGTAAACATATCTGGCCAGAAGTGTAATCACCGCTCCCATTTTGGACATACAAGCGCGGTGATATGTTATGTGTGTAAGAGGAGCTCAGTGGAAATCTAAGCTACCTTCGCCATATTCAGGTCTTGGAGGGGTGACCGAAGCTTAGGGATCTCGAGCTCTTCCGTGCTTCGGAAGGCACGTTAAGCCGATGGTCCCGGTCGCTATTGGAACCATTTCTATCGACCAGCCAGCGTGGTGGTGTTACGGTCCATACTCCCCATGTGTTTCTCCATGAGGAAGGCTTGTGCCCAGCAGTGGGACGAATATAGCCTGAGGACGACGATATGTAATGCTAATTTATCACCAACTTAAAATCTAGTCATAAATAGGATGTCGTTAGGGCTATATTTTTCCCTCCGAAATGTCAGAGGTTTCTCAAAAGAGTACCCACTGTTTGATCTACGATTACAGTTGTATAGGAAACTGTGATCCTTTGTCCACGGCGGCGTTCAATCATAATTTCTGTAGAATTTCCTTCGTATTTTTTTAACAACGTCACCTAATATTGTTTGGTTTCACGAGGACTAACCACTACATGAGCTACTACTATTTATTAAATAATCTCTCTTGGCATGTAGATAATTTCTATGCAGTCATACGAAAGAAAACAGCTTCACTGTTACCTCGTGTCAGAGAGAGCAGCAACAAATTTCTGGCTATGATTGGCGACAGATTAGACTGCTTTATTCTTTCTGCTTTAATCAATAGATTCATCGACTTGCATATAATATATGTACTTTTTAAACCTGTTATTTACTGACATAAATCTAAGGATACATTGTTACTAACACATTCAAACAAGAACCCCGAGTAGATATCAAAATAAAACATGGTCCGTGATTTGCGTGAAGAAATACAAGGACTGAAATGTTAATTAAACATAACGTTGGTGCCATATTCTGTCTCTTATTAGTTGGAATGAAAGCCCAATCAATTGCATGCCTTAAAACTTTTTGGTTAGTCAAAAGCCTCCAAGTTTATCTAATTCTCCCTCTTGACCGCGCATCCAGCATGAATAGCGACAGGCCCGCGGGAATAATAAAGTCAACTCAGTAATCCAATTTATAGACTTGGGATTTCAGAATCGTGCTACAATGTTTATTAACCAAAAACTAATTTATTACGAGGTTCGCGTTTAATTTAATCCAAGATGTTTCTGTTCCAGATTTTGCGCTTTGCGTGAAGGTTTGAAGAATAATTAAATAGATTTGAGTTATTGGTTCGTGTTTTAGGGACTCAGGGACTATTTTGCTACTAGATAGACCTACCAAGATGGAGGAAACTAATTAAAAAGATTTTTGGCCAAACGATAAGGGTGATATAAAAAATCTCAACTGATGGTAAGCAATTGCCGTATCCTATACTCTCGTTGCAGCTTCGCCACTCAGGAGACATCCTCATACTAATAATTAAAAGAATCTAACAGTGACAATAATAGTCCGATTAAGAAGTTACGGACAACATGCACGTAGCGTTTTGTAATATTTTACCTTGAATACACTTTCTTTACGAATTGTTTGATAGAAATAATGTAACCTTGAATTTATATTTTGACCGGATTTATATTATTTTAAGATGAATGTCAAGAGCTTACCTATCGTATGTAAAAAAAACATTAAGAAGATCTTAAAAAAAGAAATCTTGTTTTATTTTTATTATGTTGCCATCACAAAATATCCGACAACACTTACACTGACAGTTACACTCAAAGTCATCATGTCAAAACAAATCAAACCAGAATCGTCAACAATCATAACGAGAAGACGGTGTAAATCGTGGAGCAGCCTATTATAATCAAACAACACTGTTATTACAACAATTTCGCACCAGCCGAGGCAATCAACAGCTGAATGACGTCGAGGCATGCGACGCATAATAATGCCTCAAGACTGCTCCAATCTGACGGTGGGATAGCCAGGAATGTCATTGTCATGCTGCTAAATTACACTCTAAGCACAGTAAATAGAGTTCAAAGTGATTTATGGATGTAAAAACTGATGTAATAATTTAATTTTGCCTTTTTTAATTATCTGATTAAACAAAAATTAAAAGAAAAGATTCTGATGAGATAACATAGGCTTTTTTAATTCACTTTATAATTTTATAATCTACAAAATTCATACGTCAGTCCTTAGCCTATACTAATTCGTCCCACTGCTGGGCACCGGCCTTCCTCATGCAGAAACACATGAAGAGTATGGGCCGTAACACCACCACACTGGCCCAATTTGGGTTGGTGGGTAAAAATGGTCGCAGTAGCGACCGGGACCAATGGCTTAACGTGCCTTCCAAAGCATGGAGAAGCTCGAGATGACAATGTTTTGGTCACCCATCCATATTCATAACTCTTCCTTACATGCTCATTCTCTCTTTTCAAAACATGTCCACACTACGACAGCCGCTTTTCTCTCAACTTCTCTATCACTGGAGCAACTTTCAGACATCCCCTGATATACTCATTCTTCACTCTATCAATCTTCGTCACCCCACACATCCATCTTAACATACGCATTTCGGCCACATGCAATCTATTTTCATCCATCTTTTTATGAAAAAGATTCCCCAACATTCCGATCCATACATAACAATACAACAACCCACCCAAAATTAAGCTTTTGATAAACACTCATGTAAGTAGTTTAAAGTTATGAAACAAAATTAAGATAACGAAACATTTATGCTGATTTAGTTTTAATTCTTCACACAAAACACTTCAAACTTCTGTCTTTCTAAACACCGTCTTTAATCTGCAAAATTGTTGTATTAAATTCCTTTTACATCTAGTTTCCTGTAACACAACAGTAAGTTTCAAATACTTGCGTTCATCAACAATTTCTTGTTTGATGAACACCAATATTAATCTCCTCCCGTGCGGATGTTTGTATACGTTTAATTACTTATTGTTTAACCATTAATTACTACCCATTCTATTAACTGTTAGTTAAGGAAAGATGGCGATCATAAATCATAAATCGCGACTCACGGTTCACCAGAATACAGAATAAGCTTCACCGAATGCTCGACAAAAATAGGTTGGGACGAAACGTTCCAGAAAATTAAGTTTGTCTTAGTAATGTTAACGGTTATGGTTAAATGATTATGACATCACTGGAATAAGTTAGATTGATAAAAATGAAGACGTTAAAATTAGTTCTTTGTTGTATCACTAGATGGCGCCACCTATCCTTAAAAACGCACTATTGTTTATTCTCATAGACTTATATGGTCAAACCGATGTTAATTAAAATTTGTATTCGCCTTGGACACGGTGTTTCATTTTGGTAACCACCTTGGGTTTTAACATGCACGGCCTTCAAGCCACACCTCCTTGCGCATCGGAGTGGGGAGCGTGAGGTTTTTTCGTTACGGAATTTCTGGATTCGGTCCCCGCGCTCAAGGCCCGCGATAGAAGCTATGCAATAGCTTAAAAATATAATTACCTATTGGTTCCCTAGTCTCTAACTAAATTTCAATGGGAATGAATTGGATTTCTGTGCTTTCGTACACTTCTTTTTATCAAAGACATGACAATTGACGTTACATTAAATCAATATTGATTTGACAACATTACAGATTATGGTAGCAGGCGTTACAAAGCTTAGATTTAAAATATAATGGCCATCAATGATCATTACTATGCCTTTTATACCAGTAAGGTATCAATCTAGATGGCCCATCTGATTGTAAATGATTACCGAAGCTTCTTGAAAAGTGGGTGTTTAACATATCTGCCTACTCCTGCGAGATAGGCGTAATAATAATGTATGTAGCTTATATCTCGCGTGTCACTCACGCCAACTCAAATAACCTTTTCAAGCCTTTCTTGAAGAAACCACACTAATAATCCGCGACAAGATCTTATTAAATAACCATAGCCACAAATGGTATTATTACAATTAACTATTTGGAGGAACAATCGGTAGGCAATGCCAGTAATTTTTTCCTGTGAATGCTGCTCCGACGGCTTTGTCTACAAGGGAATCGTCCGAATTTTTTCCCCTGAATGGAACACTTTAGAGATGACGATTTGGTGAGAAATGGCGCCGATTTATCCAGAAAATTCGATGGGCCTTGTAGCTATTTCAGTTATGTCTGATATTGAGAACGTTTTCGCGAATGGTGTCGATATTTTTGGTTATTATTGTTTATTGAACCATTGTGGGAAAAGGCATTCACGCAGTAGGAACAATACAATTATTCCATATGGTGTTTGTATGGCTGTCGCTTAGTCGGCTAGATAAATTAAGGTTCTACATACATACAATCACGCCTGCAATCCCCGAAGGGGTAAGCAGCTGCACAGTGTTCCTTAAGACCACATTTAGCCATACAAAAATTGGGTTTGGTCAGATGAAAAGCTACTAAGCTACTATAGTGGCAGTTATGTATGGTGCGTATAAAAATTGCATTTACATGTAACTCTCACATGGACTCAACTGTACGGCCACAATAAAAAATCCATTCATTCTATTTCACACCTTAAGATATAAAATAGCTTGTACGAAAATCACTCTCAAATGCAATGAGTCTTAAAAAGTTGAAATTTATTTGAGGCAGTTTTTGTCAATGATGTGATGCAATTTTAGTTCTTAACGTATGAAATAGTAGAAATGGACATTTGAATGTGACCGCACGTTGTCCACCTTTGATATATATGAGGTAAATTCACAGTACCCACTAATTTCACTGCTCTCTTACCCTTCAAACCAGATACTGCAAGCAGTTGAAACCATACCGACGACTCACTACCGAATCTTCCTCTGGCAATATTTTTGCCCAATCCTTACATATTTTAATCGGTAGCTAAGCTTGCTCTCCTATAAATAACCAGCTAACATAATAGCTTATGGACTGTAAGCTCTTATACAAGAATCTCGCTAAAATTCGCAGATAGGAAAGCTTTCAGGGCATAATCGACTTAGCTCCTATAAATCGACTAAGCCCAAACAGCCTGATAAGGGGTCCACAAAAACCGGACGGTCGGTGCCCGGACACGGACGCCATAACTCAAGGGTTTCCCGTCCGAAGATAACGGACTGTGTTGTTTGGAGTTACTCAACTTGGTTGTAATTACCTTAAAACTTGTATGTGAACATGACAAAGAACAAAGATTACATACAGAATAATATGTTGAAGTAGATATTTGGAGAGAAGAGAAATGACAAAGTGCAACTCTGTCTGTCAGAAGGAATGCATATTATAGTAATTAAGAAGGCAAATTGCTTATGACGAGAGAAGTAACATACTAAGATGGAAGTGTAATGATGAGTGAGAATAACCATGTGTCTAAGAGAGTTAATTAGATGGTTTTGAAATTGTATGGAAGAGAGTGTGTTGATCTGATGAGAAGATGAACAAAGAAAAGAAGGAACGCCAATCCCAAGCAGAATTAAATAGCAAAAAGGTACACATTTAAATAGGTAAGAAAAGGACAATGATGCGATTTGACGACCTCCGTGGCCGAGTGGTCTTTACGCTGGTCTCAAGGCGTCGCCATCTCGAGAGGTCCTGGGTTCGATCCCCAGTGGAGGCAAGTGTTTGGGTGATGAATTTTCAGACATTTGTTCTCCAGTCTTGGTTGTTCATTATATATGTATTATATAATATTATATGTATTTATCTATTAAATATATTTGTCCGTCATCTAGTATCCGTAACACAAGCAGCATTTAGTTGCTTAAAATGGGACTAGTTGATAGGTGTGAATGTCTGAGGATATTTATTTATTGTTTATTTATTCGAAATCTTTGCAGCTCAATATGTTATAGTTATGTTAGAAGATTCATCAACGCATCTCATTTTCTAGTTATCAAGTTTATGTTAGTTTCTCTCAAATTACAAAAAGCAACGTCTGACTTTAATGTTATTTTCTACAACGTCGGATGAATTTAAAAATCATTTTGCAACAAAACTTAAAAGTACTCTACTGTACCGCGATCTATTTGTTCAGTCCAATGTGAGATATCGGCAGTCCTGACAGAAACGGAGGCCACAATGCGAGCGGTGACCGGGCTGGGCGATGGAAACTAAGGCCCGTATTACAGAACCAAACTCAAGCGTAGATCTTTGCTTGAGCACAGTTAAAAAGGGATGGCGCTGTGTGGGATCAATAGGGATCAATCCATCCCTCTCTAACAGTGCTCAAGCAGAGATCTACGCTTGAGTTTGGTTCTGTAATACGGGCCTAAGACAAACCAAGTGAAGATTTGGCGAACAAGGTAAAAACATTCATTTGTTTTGTTCGCATCGTTGGCGTACCTTTCAGAACCCCTACAGTATGTTTTCATTGTAAATACTTCTCACTTTGAGTTGAGGTCAAAAATATCAATTTCTAGGAGGAATTTGATTACAACTAGTTTCCGCTAGGGGCGCTTTTCACGTTTCCCATACAAATTTTCTTACTTGACATTTCCTAACGCACTTCAAAGTGAGATACAGTTCGCGATGTGAACCGACGCAGGAGAAGTGAATCGATGCTCGCTTGTTTCGTTCGGCCGCCCGCTCGCCGGCACTGTGGCCTGCCAGAAACCCTAATATTTGTCACGATGACACCAAACCTCAAATATCGCCATATCTTTCGAATACCCCATTTTTCTTAACATCTGCTGCTTTTTGATTTTGCGGACGGTTTTTGTAGATCACCGCAGTTTTAAGAATAGTCAGTCATGTTGAAGTAGATTGATGCTTAAAGGCAAAGTATGGTGGCTAGCTGTCTTAAGATGTTATATTAAACGCTGGTTTTACTAAGATATGAGTAATATAATTAATTAATAGAATGAGGCAGACCAATGAAAAGCAATGACGTACCAAAGACAACGCAAAATAAATAAAAAAAGTAAAAAAATAAATTGGTTATTAGTTTAATCCGTTACAAAAGTGGTTTCAACGTTTATTTTAGAGACGAACATAAATATTTTAATTTAAAAGAATATAAAAAAAAATATTTAAAAAAGGAACCTACCAATGCATTGTTTTTACAAACACCAATCAAATGCAATACAATCAGAAATTAGGGAAAGCGTTTTTTATATGATTATATTATTACGACTATATATCTGAAGCGGTAGATACTCCATTTCCCATGCTATGTTAAAGTACCTATGCAAGAGGGGACTGACCTCACTTACATAATGAACTACGAGTAATATTAATAAAGCAATGACAACAGGTAACCTAACGTACATACATATATACATATAATCACGATTATTATCCCCTAAGGGAATAGGCAAAAGCACAAAAGTGGTGAGCCCGTTGCCGCTATAAGCATTAGATGTTGTGCAATTCCAAGTCCTTTACTCGCCTTTTACGACTACCAAGGGAAGAGAGGGGTTGGTAGTATTCTTTTAATGAACGCTAGTGAGCCGCTAGCTCATTAGAAGAATACTACCAACCCATCTCTTCCCTAACGTAACGTACCCACATAAAAAAACATATATAATTATAGTAATTTACACCTAGGCGAGCACCGCGAACACCGGTATTCGCAAACAATATATGTTTCTATTGTGTCTCGATTTGTCCCTTGACTTGTGCCCCTTGGCTAGTTAAATTAAAATTACGTTCAAAAATCGTTTTTTATGAAATAGAGGAAAAATATGCAAATTAAACATGGAATTACTTGATGATGCGTCGTTCCAATCTGATGGAATGAAAGCCCAAAATTACATACAAGAGATAAAGCCCCCTCTCAGTTACAAGCGATTTATTTTATTATTGCTCGGCATAACTTGTCCATTTTCTTCTAAGAGCTTTTCTTGTGAACATTGAATTGGGGCCGGCATTATAAAATGCTTTCATACGCAAAATTTCATTAACTTTCAATACAAATGCCTTTTGTTCACTCATCAGAAGGAGCACGGATCGGTCTTAGATTACTCAAGAATTCAAATTGAGTTTAAAATAAGTTATTTTGAAAGAAATAATAATTTTCTGTTTTAAATCCAGGGAAATAATACTTAGTTTTAATAAAATTCTAGTTGTAAGACAAACTGTAGTATTAAGCGGGCCGTTCAGCGAGTTGACGACTGATTGCCAACCTCCTTTGTAAATATTAAAGCTATACTTTTTATATCACATTTTTGAAGTTTGTGAATTGTCTACATTTTTCTCTATTAAACGTCATCCCATCTTTCTAGTCTGTTTTATTTTAATCAACAATATTTTATCATCCTGCATTTATATATTTGTTTTATAATTTATCAATGAGTTACAAACATAGTTTTTTTTTTTTTTTTAAATGACAGGTAAGTATCAGTCACCTGATGGCAAGTGACGATAAGGCCGAAGATGGAAGCGAGCTTCACCTGTAATCCTCAACAACTGAGGAAATGGCTATCTTACCTCTTATTGCTGGAACACAACAATGCTTAAAACAATGTTATTATGGAAAATTTAGGTAAGACGGTGGTAGCTAGCCAGGCGGGCTTAGAAGCCCTACCACCAACCAAATCGAGCAGAAAAACCTCCCGTGGGGAATCGAACCCCGACCTCCCGTTCTACACCCGGTGGTGTTAATCACTAGACCAGAGAGGCGGTTAATAAGGCAAATTGTTACTAACACTACGGATTTCGGTCTGAAATAAATGAATTTATTTTATTTTATTTATTTATTAACGTTGTATTGTTTATGATGGCTAGTAGCTTCGCTCATAAGGCTTAAGATAGAGTCTAAGGTCGAATGATTAAGTCGCCTTCGTGAATTGCAATATTAATACCAACACCACAAAACTCCTATAACTTGACATACAAGGCTGTGTGTGACTTCTGTCTACCCTTTAGTTTCTTTCGAAGACACAATCAATGTTATTTAAGTAGCCTTGTGTAGTATGTTTTAAAGTTTATTTTATTAAATGACTTTAAGAAAGTGGGGTTTCTTAGCTACCTGCTGTATCGACTTACTGAGATTTTATATAAATAATTATATAAGCGCATTTTGCGTGACATGTTTATGACTCTTTAAAAATAGGCCATGCACTTTACATAATAATATTGCGAGTAAAGCTATATTTATCAGGAATCCCTGTACTAGTAAATGCAAAGAAGCATCCCAAGAGACTTTAGATGAAAAATAAAAAAGCTATTATGTTCCTTAATAAATAAATAAAATAAAGGGAGATACACCTACATGCCAGAATTTCATTTGCCATAATTTCATCTGCTATGAGTGTTACAGACATAATATTGTTTCTCATAATTTCATGTTATATTCATTGTTACTATAATAGTCACGTGATAGAAAAATTCTTTCCCGTATAATCAATTGCAATAACATAATTTGCCATCTTCATTGTAGACTGTATTTATCATACGCCATAACATAATTTGCCATCGAACTTGCTTCTAGAAGAAAATCATAAAATCGGTTTAAACTAAACGATCGATTAAGATTTAGTTAGGTTAGGTTAAAACATGAAACACACGAGCCGAGCGAGCGGACCGAACGTACCGCGACAGCAGTCGGCGAAGTGCCAGAAAGCCTAGCCTTTTAAAATAAATTTTATATGGCGTTGAATTATTACAAATAATAATATGGATAACAATAAGTATGGTATTCGTAAAATTATAGAATTAATATACGCGCAACAAGAGTATGTCACATAAATATTATGGTAAACAAAATATTTGGGCAAATGAAAATATGGCAAGTAAAATTCGGGCGTATGATAATTTATGGCATATATATTTCGAGCAAACAATAGATAACCAAATGAAGCAGCTGACTGAAAAATTATTAAACATTTTGAGCATTTCAAAATGGTAATAAAATAAACTGCAATTTTTATTTTCCACGCGAAAACACTCGTATGTTCAGGAAGAGACGAGTGACAGAAACATGATTTATTATTCAAATATGCTTGAAGCAAAAAGAACACGGGAAACTAAGTATGCGAGGCACGCTATGTCTGGTACGGAGCACTGAATAAATTGATCGGTAATTCTTACTTAAGAAAATAACACTAAATTGTATTCTATCGTATAAAATATTAAGGAGTGAGTTGATGTAGTGGTTTGGCCATAGATAGTAAGCGGTTAGTGTACCGTTATATACGCTCATAGTACTTTGGGCATTACTACCATGTAAAAGTCAAGCGTTGTCTCCTTTTTATGACAGGCAAGCTCTTGGTCTTCATCTCACTAGATGGTAAGTGACGATAAAGAGATAATGGATGCGAGCTTCTCCAGTATTCCTAACAACTGACGGACCGGCAATATTACCTTTAACTGCCGGAACACAACCAAAAAAATGCTTTAAACACCACAACAATAAAATGCTTTAAGGTGGGTAGCTAGGTGGGCGTACTACCTACCAAACCGAGCAGAAAAACTCCCGTCCCCGTGGGGAATCGCACCCCGGAACTCCCGTTTTTTTTTCAGTTTTCTTCACAACAACAAATCCAAAAATAATAATATTTGGCATCTATCATTAGACAAGCTTTAGTAATATGTGTAATATCGCACTTCATAAAAATTATTTATCGTTTTTAAGTGAATGCAAATAAAATGATGTATTCGGGAGGCACTTAAAAAGAGTTGTCTCCGTGTCCAATTTTAACACAATTAAACTTACAACAAATTATCAAGACAAATCAAAAGAGCTCCAAAATATAGTCAATTTTTAGACGAGGTAATTATTTTTTAGGAACACTCTGAATCTTAATAGTTACAGACAAAATACTAAGACAGAATAAAAACACCAATTTTAAACAACCCAATATTACCCAATATTTAAACATAATGTACAAATATGAAGTTAGTCCAAAAATCTCCCAGTTTGTGGGAAGTAACTATAATAATCAGTTTCAGTTCAGCTAGATCCTGAAGTGTGTATTTGCTGACATTTCAAGAAGTTTTAATTTAACTACCCACTTCCTTACCATTACAAATAACCCGTCTATAAAATCTCACCGAGAAGTACTCAACCACACATTCTATCTAGACTTTGAACTTTAGGGTCATAGTAATAGAGGTTATTCCAAGGTAATCTCAGCCTTTTGACTTCAGCGCTTTCGCTAACTTTTACTGCTCCCGTGGGAAGTATAACAGGGATCGTATGAAAAATAGCTGTTTCGTGTTAACAAGAACAGCTGCAAGTTTGGACATGTGTAAAGTAAGATGTATTTGTATTTCGGAAAAATTGTTGTTCGCACTGTGAGAGTGAAACTTTCCGATTATAGAAATATAAGCATTTTTATTCCGGCTGCTCGTCGGTAGCGTTCAGATGCAGTTCTCGTCTTTAGCCTACATATGCCCACAGCTGGGAACAGGCCTTCCTCGTGGATAAGCTGACGAGGAGTATGGGCCGTAACACCACCACGCTAATGCGGGTTGTTGGGTAGAAACGGCTGCAAAAGCAACAGTGACACAAAAAAGACCTTAATACTAAGCTTAATTAGTAGTAGCCGAGAGTCTCAAGGCGTCGCCATCTCGAGAGGTTCTGGGTCGATCCCCGGTGGGTGCAAATGTTTGGGTGATGAATTTTCAGGCATTTGTCCAGTCTTGGATGTTTATATATATTCAGTATATTTGTATGTATTTATCTATTAAATATATTTATCCGTCATCTAGTGTCCGTAACACAAGCAGCATTAGTTGCTTAAAATGGGGCTAGTTGATAGGTGTGAATGTTTGAAGATATTATTATTATTATTTTGATGTAGAGCGCGCGCGTTTGGCGGTTAAACGATGTTAGGAAACAATAAAATAAAATGCGAAATTAAGGGTTTAATTTAGTGTCGTGAAAAAATACATAAACTCATAATTATAAAACACGAATGTTAGAACATGTCACCCGTAGTACTAGCGCTACTACTAGTAATATTAGCGCGAAATCCATAAACCATCCATTCATTGGGGTTTTTCAAAAGAGGCGTGAAAAGGCATCTTATGAGCCAGGCAAGTGGAGGTCGCTAGGCCTGTCGCTGGTGCTGCCCTAGCATCCTTCGCAAATGGACTTATCTACTGCTTACCATCAGGTGATGTTGAGTCATTTGCTGGGTTGATTATTAAAAAAAAGGAAATCTGATAGGAAGGATCATATTCATTGGCATATTTGCAATACTGTGGTTCCAATAAAAGTAATTTCTTACATTCTCGTATAATTTGTAGAGTATTATAGTTAGTTATTCATTTTGAGGTCCCAAACGGTTACTCTTGTAACGAGGCGCCATAGCTATATTAGCGCCTCGTTGTGGTCATTACGCTTTTCTCTGGCCATTTTTCTCTTGGTTTCCGATTTTAAATTTGCTGTCTGTCTCTTTTTATTTGTTTTGTTCTCGAAGCTCATTCTTACGAGAGTCAGTGCGTAGAGCGGTTGACTCCCTTCTAACAATAATTGTAAAATATTTATATAGTGAATTAATTTTTATAAGCTGAGACAAAGTTACAAAAACCAAATTATCAGTTCCTAATTAATAACAAAGACTATATGTTTCTCTAAGGCATTATTGTAAGTAGCCCTATCCTTTTATAATATATTTAGTGTTAAATGTGAAATTGTTTTGTGTTCAGTGTAATTTACCTTTTTTTATATAATTGTTTCAGTTGTGCCTTAATTCTAAAATATAACAATACCCTTAAGTGACGTTTTTCATTATCCCCGGCTTCACCCTGTCACACTCTTTACTTCTCCCCGTTAGTTGTCTATTTTAATTCATAAATTACTATATTCTGATGCCAATCTGTCACAGGGACAACTGACGCAGGTTCGACGTCTGAAGGCGTTACCGCGCGACGTCTGAAGGCGTTACAGCTTCTTCAATATTCATACAAATAAAAGGGTAATCAATTTGCTCACCGAAGTTCCCTCCGAAACCTCCAGGCCGACAATTGGCGTTCAAAGCCGTCTTGTATGAAAAGTAGGGAGCTATCTTTTCTCCCTCTCTCTCTGATGTTATTTATGCTTTATGCTATTTAAGTAACATTAGGTCATCTCGAAAGTTCTCAAAAATCTAGTAGAAATAATACATAATAAACTCAATCCCGTCTCAGACTGAATCTGTCAGATTAACGTCTGTTTGCGACAAACAGCTAGCCTACTCTTGTACGGAATCCCTATCGATCGACCCTGAGACTGTGATGTTTCTTACTCCTCAGTTGCGGCATAAGAGCCATAAATGGATTCAAATTGGGAGGATATTGAGTGACTTAAATGACATTGAGTTTTGCTAAAATCAATCACCTGTATCGCCTCTCTCGTCTCGGTAGTTTGAGATATTGGATTGTGTTATTATTGAGTTTTAATTGAGATTGCGTTCAAGAGTATGCTAGCAGCTCTGCTTATTAACAATAATATTATAACAAAGGTTGTCAGCTCAATAAGCTGGTGTCAAATTCAATGTAGCAGGCAAATTTGTTTCGACTCCTTGAGTACTTACCATGTCAATGTCAGGAGTACTATTTAAGTTCAGAAGCTCTTAACCATCAACTCCTTGCTGTCAAGGGTTGCATGTTGAATGTTCTATATTCAACTTTGACTGTACGTGTTAAAGCCAAAAGTCGCGCGTTTCTAAACTTTTCAATTTAGGGAAGACCTAGAAGAGTTGTGAAGTGACAACGACGATATCTCCCTATCTAATAAAGTGAGCGAGCTGGTAATAACGCTCGTTTGTCTCTCGATAAAACTATTAAACCTACGAACGTTATTACCAGCTAAATAATTAGGGAGAAATCGTCCTTATCACAACTCACCTCTGTCTCAACTCTCCTAGGTCTGTGGTTTCAGATCACATAAAAACTTGCATTCTTTTGGGCATGAGTGGATTTCTACTATTTTTCTTGAGTAATGGTTGCTTAATAAATACAAAAGAAACAAGAATACACTCCATAATATCATGACTCCTTTATCCCCGATGGGGTAGGCTGAG
The DNA here is from genome assembly GCA_910589355.1 of Parapoynx stratiotata. Taxonomy (NCBI): domain Eukaryota; kingdom Metazoa; phylum Arthropoda; class Insecta; order Lepidoptera; family Crambidae; genus Parapoynx; species Parapoynx stratiotata. The sequence continues at coordinate 702,272 of OU342467.1, read as the reverse complement.
ACATCAGCAAACCACTGACTTTATTGATATATGTACTTTTTGTATTTTCAACTGTATTTACTTGTTTACTGCTGGTTTAATCAAAATAGATACCCATTTCTCACCTGTTAGAGTTTTCATAAAATAAAGGTCGAGCCTGTTGTATCGGACACAGTGTGAGGCTAGCGATATTCATAAATAACTGAACAAGCTAAACCAACAATTAAGATCCACCCATGGCAAAGGCATCCAGCTTTACGGTTAACACATGGGACACTTAAATGTATTTTCCATGTAGGAGGATCATTCATGCCTATTTTAAGGCTTGTATAATGCCTTTTAATATCTCTTAAAAACCCTAATGTTTTAAGTAACCAACATGTGCTAGTAAAAAGTTTATGCACAAAACCGTAAATTCTACTTTAGCTGTAATAACTATAACAAAACCAACGTCTCCCTTGTATTTAACGTAAACAGCGAAATAAAACTAATTTACTAGGTAATAATTCTTGTTTAATTACGCTTTTTAATGAAGCCGGCCCAACGGCGGCTGATATAAAACGAAATTTACTCTAAACACTTATTAAACCTATTTGCATAGAATAAATCAGAAAACTGGATTTTGATATTGTCGTGGTTCTCGGTTGAGAACTCTGATGCTTTTTGCTGGGCCATGTAGCAAAAGGACCTTTTGATGTCAAGTAGCAACATTTCGGACCACAGCATCTTTTACAAATATGTATAAACAAACTGCTCAACTAGTGGCTTTACCTAGAATTTATGTGATACTTAGTTGTTACTATTATATTAGCTTGCAACTCCAACTAATATTACAGTGCATATTGCCAACCATTGGCTAAGGGGTTGTCTCCACGAGCGAGAGAATTGCGGCGATAGTATCGTCGTGCTATGTAATTCTATACACTCTCTTAGCAGGGTCTGCACACGGCTTTAGTATCGCGGCGATTCAACGAGTGGCTAAGTGCGCGCGAAATGTCATAACATTGCTGCGTGCCCGTCGCTAGTAGCGGCGCCGCGCGATTGACGCAGAAAGTGGCGCTCTCGCAGCAAGCGAGCGGCATAATATACCATAACGCCTCTTTCTCCGAAAGGATAAGCCAAGATTTTTGTACTGTATGATGGATGCCAAACTCCCATACAATAGCATGAGGCAATGTTCTGTCTCGATCAGTAGGTGTTCCCTCTCATTCTATCACTTTAATAAATGAGTTTGTCATTTCGTAGTAAAGCTTTCTATTACTACTAATCACGTTACACAAAAATACACACAAATTTCTCAAACAAATACTCTCATTTAATATGTGATTTTTGACTCACCTTTGAAATGATAAGGTACATCCAGGATATCACTCACTTACAAAGGAAGAGGATATCCCACGGAGAGCCTTTATTCATAAATAGTGATAGAATGAGAGGGAACACCTACTGATCGAGACAGAACATTGCCTCATGCTATTGTATGGGAGTTTGGCATCCATATAGAGTACAAAATTCTTGGGATAAGCAAAGGTGTGAACATCCACATTTCGCGAGATATGTTATGTATGTAACAGATAGCACGGCGTGGCGTGCTTGCCTGTTGCCTGTTGCTATTTTCTATAATATCAAAACATGTCGTCAATGAAACGTGGCGATTCCATTACGTGTCGACGCGGGCACGCTGTGACTCCGTTACGAGTCGTGACGATACGATGCCGGAATAATCGCTCATTCGTAGATATTCCTGATGATAGAAGCGCGGACTCGTCGCATTTCTGCCGCTTGTATAGACAGCACATTTTGCACAAATTTTCACCACTATCTTACACTTCCAACCGGCAGAATGCAACAGGCATATTTTTGCCCGCATAAAATAAAAATATAAAACGAATAAAAAGTTACAGCCCTATATTATTGCGTAAGTGAATTGTATTAAACTTATTCATTTATTTGCCAAAGTACCCTTAAAAGACGAACTGAGCAGCCATTGTTTTACGCCGAGCGCGTCGCAGTCCCTTCGTTCCCAGTAACGTTTTTATCGAGTGCTTGACGCGACAATCAGGATGACAAATGACATGATCAGACATCTCGAAGAAGTCTGTGTCAGAGGGGTGGGGATGGTGGGTTACGTAATGGAACATTTGTCTAGAATGGGCCATACTGATACTAGTGGTGAATTTTACATTGATAAAATGTCTAATGCCCTTAGCCTATATGTCCCACTACTGGGCACAGGCCTTCCTCATGAAGAAACACATGAGGAATATGGGCTGTAACACCACCACGCTGACCCAATGCGGGTTGGTGGGTAGAAACAGTCGCAATAGCTGCCGGGACCAACTGCTAACGTGCCTTCCGAAGCACGGCGGAGCTCTAGATCATAAAGATTTGATCACCCATGCACGGCCTGACCATGGCGAAGCTTTGTTTTCAATCGAAAGCCAAAGCGTACTAACCCCTACGCCAACGAGCTCTTTGAAATGTCATGCGTAAAATGTCTAATAACTGTTCTGAATTTTCGAAAAACAAAGTTACATTGAATTTATAAATATCGACACATTCTATTGCGGCAAATTAGAGCGAAACGGGGTGAGAATTCTCGATTCGAATCCGTAAACCAGCAGTTGCAAATATTTAAATAGCTACCACGAACGGCTAGGACTGCTAAATAGCCTACAGAACCTCGTCTTTCATAATAGTTTATAGTAATAGTTTATTAGGAAACCAAAACAATAATTACAATTTTGTATACCGAAAACACATCAATAGTTCACATAAAAATGAGAGGGTACATTTAAAATAAAAATATTATTTTACATTCCTTTTTGCTCAATGCTACATGTTACAATACAATAGCCGGAGTTCTGTTCTGTTTACAAAATACATCACACATAGAAATATAAGTTTTAATAGCAAGTCGTAAGGTAGATATTTGTAAGAAAGGTAGCCGGCAGTGTTAAACTCGACACAAAAACTGTGAACTTAAGATTAAATATTTAGTTTAAATTTTAAATTTGATTTTGAATATTTGTTTTGAAAATTACAAACATTGATTGTATACAGCGTACTAGCACCTAAACTAGGCCGTGCCTGTGCTATAGGTACTAGCATCTTTCTGAAGACACATGTAATCAAACAGAGAAAAAGAAGAAAAGAAATAGACTTGTTACATTTGTTTTATGTGGAATCTATGCCTCACAATATTTCCATAAATTATTGTAACTACACGCTAAATTATGCAAATTTGTTGATGTAAGGTCTGCTTCATGTAAATCAACATTTCAGCCATTCCCAAAATATACATATATAATATAGTATATAATAATAATAAAGAATAACAAAAAAAAAAAAAAATTTTTTTAACTTTGAAACAATTTGAAAAATACATATATATTTTTATATAAATATCTACTTTATTATTTAAAGCCATTATCATCCCATTCTCTTAAGTAAATTTTCTGTATCCTCGTAAGAGAGTGACATTAACCATTTACATACCATATTTTTACAATTATTGTAATTGAGTGGGTAAATATCCATTATTTTATTTATTTCATAGCGATTATACATGGAAATATCACATATAATATATCAAACAAACAGTAATTCGGGGTCAATGCACTCAGCGTACTTACTGACTAAATGCTTCTCGTGTTCTTTGTATATTTTCGCCACCATAAAACGTACGCAGCAATCATGTCTGATCTCACAGAGTTGATACTTCTTTCACATTTCACTTTGATACAGTTCACACAACAATATACCAGTCCAGAAAAAGGATTACCCAATAACTTTATTAGTATTACAATGTGGATTGGAAGCGAAAAAATTATAACTTATGGTCTTCAATATGATTTCTAATAAAATTTTTGGTGGTTAACGAGAGAATAAACGCTGCAAGGTAGACTTGCGTTTGATATTAAGAGACAACTAGCGCCATCTTGAAAAAGTCAAGCTAATTTAATTAATGTTATTACAAAATGGTAATAAAATAATCTCAATTTAGTAAGTAGGTATGTAATAAAACTAATATAAATGTCATGCAAATACATTTCTTTTGTTTTTATTTATTACTTCATGGCTAAAATTTTATTAATGCAATATTACGATAAAATATTTATTACGTCGCGTCAACGGTAGCATTACACATAGAATCGCAGGGTATACACACTCTTGATTGCATTTCCGAACTGAAATAAAGATGCAGCAAAAAAATAATAAAGATATACAACTATTATATTCCTACATGCTTTTCAAAAGAAAACAATAAACATTAAATAGATAAATTGAGTGAAGAACGACTATGACTTTAAGATGGACAACAAGAACGATAAAACAACTCAACGTTTATCTTACAAAAATTACACCAACCAATAACAAAAGACAATTAACATCTGTCCCGAAGTTGACTTTGGTCGAAACTCGAGAATGTACCGTTTAAAAATGTACATCTGACGATATTTCATCTCGAGTGGCAGCTGGTACACTCCTGGTACAATAAATTTATGAATATCCCGCTTGCGGTCGACGAGTGACAAAACACCAGATACTAAGGGTCAATATTTACATTTTACAGGCTCAAAAATTACAGCAGTACCTTATATTTAATGGAAATAGTTTATCCACTGTTGAAGAAGTAAAAGATATTTGATGTTAAATATAATATGTAATCAATGTATGAACTCTGACAAGACAACTAAACAAGATATATTTGTACACTTCCTTATTCAATTTTTGACATGCGTGGTAACTTATTATAAGCTGCCTGTTTATGTGCAGTACAACCTCCAACAATATTCACTTGAAAAGTTCTTTTATTATGTAACCTGGCAGACTCACCTGATGGTTAGTGATTACTGCCGCCCAAAGACATCTACAACACCAGAACACTTCTCCGACTTTTGACCAGCACAGCTATGGAAAGGAAGGGTAGAATCTTGCTGAGTTTCTTGCCCGATCTCCACTGAACAAGGCCTCCTGGTAGCATAGTTTTTAAGAGTTAAATGTTTTTTAATTTTGTTATTACTCTTGTCGCTTGAACATTATTTTGATGGATATTGCTGTTACCAATGTGAGTAAATAGATTTTTAATTTTTTTTTAACCTCGATGCATATGGTTATTATTTACATCTGAATTGACTAAACATGTACCTTTGTTGATAATAAAAAATATACTACGATAATATTAAATGATTGAGCCCAGCTTAAGAAAACAAACATTTTAAAATATTAAGCTAGCTTACCTACTGATGACCAATTTTACTTTCAACCAAACTTGCTCAAGGGCCACGTCACAAGATCTTGTCATTTTAGGACAAACCAAACACGAGTGACTTATTCCAAATATTATGTTTTATTAAAAATCACGAGTTTTCAGCACAAACATTCCATTACTTTGAATACAGGATAACAGACATATAGGACTGACCTCGAAAATGTTGTCAGTCACAGAAGAGAAGAATTAGTTCGGAACTTGATCAAAGATATCTTTATGTCGCTTCTGGACCAAGAAGGATGTATCCTCAAGAGGTCACGGTCAGGGCAAAGAAAGTTACTACCCGAAAACCGATTTTATATTGTCAATAAGGTGACTAGCGCTCTTTCTGGTGAAACAATACTACGGTCTACTAATGTTTCATATACAAGAGGACGTCAAAGGAAAAGATAAGAGGATTTTTCGGTCCATTTAATCTTGTCACATTATTAGTTCGACATTGCGAGAAAAATTTCTTAAGGGCCACTTGTAGGAAATTTTAAATCTAGTTTAAATCTCGATTTTGCCATTTTTTGTCAATTTTACTACTGTTTTTATGTCAAAAATGGCCAAATCGAGTTTTAAATCTGGATTTAAATTTCCTGCAAGAGGCCCTAATGCTTATGGTTTTATAAGATTCAGTTTAATGTAGCCTTAGAATTATAATACCTATTACCTTTTATTGTGGCGAATCAGAGCGAAGCATTGCATAACTGTCCGAATTTAGAATAAGGGGCAAATGCTTTTTATGAAATCAAAAATAGGTACCTCTTTCTCGTTGGAGTTATTCTTTTAATCCATACCCATACTTATTTTAAATGCGAAAGTAACTCTGTCTGTCGGTCTCGCTTTCACGTCAAAACTCACTAACCGATTTATACAAAATTTGCCATACAGTCAAGAGACTGAGAAGGGAGATAGGCAAGTTTTTAACCCGATATTCCAATGGAAACGGTTACCGCGCGAGTGAAACCACGGGAAGCCACTAGTTTAAAATTAATTCATTTTCATTTCAACTGCTGTATTCGTTATCGTTAAATAGGCTTGAAATTGCTTTTCTAAAATTAAAAAGGCGAGACTAATTTAATTACTCTCTGGCTTTGAAAACGTTGTTTGTGTGTTCGCTAATTGAAGACTTCCTTAACTTTTTGCTCCGTTTAATTAGGAAACCTTAATAATTGTCAGAAATTTTAAAATAAGGATCCCAAAATGGAAATTAAATGGCTTATGGGTCGGAGGTTGATATCCTAAGGGCGCGTTTAAAGAGACGCGGGGCGTTAAAAGTCGCGTGCGACGTGGCTTGCTGCGGCGCGTCGGGCGTTTTTACTGTTTGCGGCCTGAGTCATCCCACGCGCAAACTCAAACATATAGAAATATAAGGGATCGTAAAAGGAATCACGGGGCGTCAAGCGTCGCGTGCGGCTTGATAAGCCGCACGGTCGCCCGTCGCTTCAGCGGCCGCGTTTCCCCGTCGCGAAACTTGTAGTTCACCCGCCGCGTCCATAGCAGCGTCGCCCGGGCGGAGTCGCTCGTCGCATGACGCTACAAATCAACAAACGCTTGCAAAAACGCTTCTGCTTGAACGTTCCAAACGCCATATGTTTTGTTTCTGGTGACCCGCTTCGCGCACCGCACCGCTCTATGCCTCGCAAGTCCATAAACGCCTATCGAAGATACAACATACATACATATAATCACGACTATTATCCCCTAAGCGTTACTCAGAGACTAGGCAAAAGCACCACAAAAGCAGTCCATTGTCATAGTCCGAGCTTCACCAAGCAGTGACTGCACTCAGCGTGACAGGTGGTGAGCCCGTCGCCGCTATAAGCTATTGGATGGTTGTGTTCTATGTCCATTAGTCGCCTTTAAGACACCCAAGGGAAGAGATGGGTTGGTAGTATTCTTTTAATGAGCCGCTACCACACAGCTATTGAAGAAGTTAAGAAATATTATGCACAATTATTACATTCACGCTTTCACGTTTTTATTTTCACCTTTACGACTGACACTGACTAAGACAACAGAATACATAATAACAACAAATGTATCAAAATATAAAATAATATCAAAAGACGAAAATAAATAAAGGGAGGTTAAAAATACCACAAAGGTGGTCTATCGCCAACAACGCCCTTAAAAGTACTTACTGTCTCGATTTTAATTAATATGAAATTGGAAAATCATTAAAAAAAGTCATCAAATGCTTACAATAGCCGCGTAATCTTCATTCATAATAAATAATTATTCTACTTCAATTTTTTTTTTTGGGATATATGGGAAATATTTTTTCATTATGAATATGAGTTACCTAATTAAAAAAAAAAAAAATATTTATTAAGAGAACCAGCATTTATCATCATTTAGAAACACTACCTTGTGTTTCTTTGAAAAGGACACTCCTGAAATTCATTCTCTATATTTAATATTCGATGTTCAAGCTCATAGATCTCATCGAGTTGTTTTCGATATGCTGACATATTTGGGTCAAAATAGGGAATTGTTTTATTTAGAGAACCTAGATTTTTTGGCATTCGTATTTCATGTTTTTGAAAATAAGGGTTGATTTCAAAGTGACGTATCACTCACGATTCCCGGTCGACAGTACATTCGCCTGCGGGATAAATAAAATTTATTGCTTTTACGAATAAAACTAGTTTTATTGCCGGTTCGTTTGGACCGTGAAATTACTGTCTTTTTGTTAAGGCGAAGCATCCGTTCACTTAATTGAGAATGCACGTTTATTATTAATTTTGTTAAAACACTTTCGTCCAATATTATTCTTTACTCCATTCTTAAATGTTTAATTTACTATCAAAGGTGTATAATTTATAAATAAATAAGTCTTTACATATTCACACCTATCCCATCAACATCGTAAGAATGCTGCTTGTGTTACAGATACTAAAAGACAGAGAAATATATTTAATAGATAATATAAATGTAAGTGAAGGTTGTAATCATCTATTTAATTATTGCACCAACCGGACGGCAAATAGTGTATTTGATCGCGACGGTAAAATAGACTTGTCAAATAAAATAAAATATTTATGTTTCTTTATATGCTATAAAATACATAAAACATTTATAGAGTCCATAGTATTACATGCGAACTAAAACCTTTTAGTGTGGTTTCTCTATTTCAGGTAGGATAACTAATAATAAATATTGTAATTGTATTACAAACTATGTAAAGTTCTTTGTTTACCAATAACTAAACCTCTATTTCAGAGCAACACAAACTAGTTTTTATTTCGCCTGGCACAATATTGAAAAAACATATTATATAAATATCCATATTAAATATAATAAACGCCCAAGACTGAAAAACAAATGCCTATATTCATGCCACAAACATTTGTGCCCACCGGTAATCGAACCAAGAACCTATCGAGACGACGACGCCTTAGGACCTGCTTTCAGACCACTAGATCACGGACGTTGTTATTGTATTATTTCACGCAACTTCATTATTAGTTTTTAAATGACCAACACATAGATATCCTCACGCATCTATCCCCGAAGGGGTAGGCATAGTTGCTAACATCCACATTTCGCCTTCAAATCGTCTTTTAAATTATAGGATAAGATTTGAAGAGACAATAAATTCTCGATATTAGAACTAACGTATCCTTCTGTTGCCAACCACAAAAACCAGCGATTCATCGCCGGCTCTGAAAAATGCTGAACTGAAACTGACTCTGGAATATTGTATTTTAATTTAATCTTTGTTGTTTGTTAAAATATTGCAAAAAAAATTATTTCTACTTTCCAAAGCGTTTAAATTTTCTTATTAAATATCTCACAATGATATAATAATGTTGTAATAGGTTATATTATAATAGTATATATTATTTTGATCTGAATGTTGGGCAACGAACGAAAACTGCTCTCAGCAGAGATTCGAATGTTGCGATCACGGAATGGATAAAAAAGGTGTTTCGATGGATGTTTGGCGTCACAAGAATGGACAAGAATTTGTATATTAGAGGAAGTTTTAATGTAGAACCAGTGACATAAAAGATTAGGAGCAATAGGTTAAAGTGATAAGGTCGTGTCACATTACAAGATGAATGCTGAGCATTAATGTGGACGGACCTAAAGTGAGAGGAATACCAAAAAGCGATGGATTGAATGGGTAAAGAATGATATGAGAATAAAAGAAGTGGATGCTGCTGTCGAGTGACAGAGGGGAATGAAAGAAGACATGTTCTGCCGACCCCACCTAGAGTGAATGAGATTGATAGTTTTATAGCACTCGCTTTAGATCGATTCCTCTTTATCCGTTCTGTTAGTGTCTGCTCACACCAACTGGCGCGGATTGTACTGCAGAAGAGTACGTCACAAGAGCAGACGATTGGCTTATCCTATTATTTCACATTGTGTGAAACACAAAAATAAACCTTATTGCAATTACTTAAGGCTCTGTTTTAAATCTCTGTGTAAACGGACACGAATGCTCCGTCTCGGTTCGCCCCGCAGCGTAAAGACCTTCCCCTTAACCGAACCTGTTATCAGCAAGCTTTGCGTACTTATTGGACTTCCGAGGGCTCCGTTATCTACGGCGCGCGAGTTCACAGGTATCAGGTCTCTAAGTTGGAAATATCATCGCAGGGCCGCACCCAGGGCGGAATAATGGCGATCTGGACAGATGGAGATTACACTTTATGCGTAAAGTTGCGGTTAGAGTTAATGGGGAATTTATACTGAAAGAAGCTGCCGGATTAGGTACTAAAGCGTTTTTGTATTTTTGTTTAGTTATTTAATATTCTTTCCACATAATTCAGATAGGCAGCGATAGCCGAGCTGGGACGGACGGGGCACTACTCGGTCGCAGGTCTCGCAGGTTCGATCCCACCGCCCCGCCCGCCTGTATCACTGAGTTTGAATGGAACTCACGATGAACTTATCGTGAATATCGTTGTGCCCAGTGTCTGGCAACACCTGTTACATGGGAACTTAAAATTTCTGGCGTAATGTGTGTTTTAACACCTCAACCTACCCCTTCGAGGAAATGTTCTAAAGAAATTTTGTCACTCGTGCGCGCCACCACTGCGTAAACCTGATGGAAACTGGGTCCATAGTGTTAAAGAGAAAGCTGGTCTACTAGGCACTCTCTTTACCTCGAACTTGACTTTGGACGATGGTAATGCTGATCCACTGACCAACCCGTGGTGTGAGTGACCTCTATGCCACAAATCTCTTTTACACAACGAGAGGTACGGCGAGGGTTGCCTTATTCTCTGAGTGTTCATAAGTCGAGTGGACCAGATGGCTTAACAGCAGCGGTGCTAAAAATATGTGCTCCGGAATTCACCCTCACGTGCACCCTCACATGTGTCTGTGTAAATGTAAGTCTAGGTAATAAATAAGTTCACAATACTACTACGAGTACTTCTACGTTGCTAAATAATAAAATAAAAAAATGATTCTAGATCTTCCTGTCAGATCTTCGTCTTTTGTCAATATCAACTCATCGCCGGCCGCCAAACTCGGTCGGAAACGCAAGAATCTTTTTAAAAAATCTACATTTTATGAAAAGAAACTCTAATAATATGAAAGTTATGCCTACAAAATTAGAGCATTTAATACCCTAAATAAGCTAGTATAATTGCCTCATTTCATTTTGTCCAATATAGCGAATGTTACCATTGCATAATCTTTAACCATCATGTACCAAAAATATTTATGAAATAACAATTATTTAGAGTTTTCTGAGAATCCTCATTTCCCTTATTTACAGAGTACAGCACAATACCCACAGATAGTTATGCTAAGCATAATATTACTTATATGATAATACCTAGCCCAAATTTAAACATCTCCTTTAACAATTTCTCAAGCTGACGTCATACATTTTGGCGTTACCATTGACGCTATTGGTATCGATTTTAACTATTGAAGTAACTATTACTACGGATCAAAAACTCACCCTTACAAGTGTAGGCCAAATTTTATTTTTATTACAGTAAAGGAAGGCCAAGCTCTGGGTCGAACAGCCAAGGACAGGCGGTCAAAGTCATATAGAAAGGTCAGCCCACGACTTCGGAACGCTGTTTCTGTAAAATTATGTTTGTTGTACCCTTATCTGAATTCCCATTCTTGATTGTATATTGTTAAGCTTATTTTTCTAGAGACAATCATGTTAACTTAATGTTATGCTTAGTCTATGTCTGAGTTAGATATAAAAAATTATGTCGGGCAAACATTAAGCTTTTTGAGATTAATACACAGATATACATTAACATATGTATAACGATTGTATTGATAACGTAAGTATAACGATTTGTATTGAAACCAAGCGTGTCAACTTTTTAACGTCTGCTGTGATGTCACAGCCGACATTTTGAGACGGGAGTTCCAAACTAATTAAAAGATGCCGGTGCATTAATTTTACCAATTATCACACACCGAGGCATTTTTTAATTTTTGCGTCATCGATCGACGATCGATATAATCTGTGGATTAATAGGTAGTCGAATAAGCTACCCACTCATGCAAGAGGGTGCTATGACATTGATGCATTTAATGCCACCTGTGCTTTCTTAAAAACTAAAGTATACGTCCTTAGACTATACGTCCCACTTATGAGCACAGGCCTTCCTCATGGAGAAACACATGAGGAATATGGGCCATAACCGCACCACGCTGGCCCAATGCGGTTGCAATAGCGACCGGGACCAACGGCTTAACGTGCTTTCCGAACGGCGTTGTTCGTGGTTTTTGGTCACGCATTGGATGCTACAGTTTGAGTATATTCAGTTAAAGTACACATTGATAAGTTATGTATGTGATCCGTCGGTGTAAAGTGCCGACGGTGCACGATGCTCGTGATAATTTTGAATGTAGGTTGGCCCGCTGCTGACCGCGCTGTTGCCGGAGTCCAATGTTCGGCTTGTGGCTCGATCAAACTCGACTCCAAAAAGAGATGGTGTGGCGGCGTCGTTCTCCAGTGGGTGTTGCTTTTTTCAATGATATTCAAGAGTTGATGTTGGCTTGAACATACTGCCAACCCCGAGAACGTTGATTTTAATGCTGCTGCCCCTTGTAGTACTGTTGGAGTCCAATGACCAGCTTGTTCATTCTTGATTGTTTTGGATTGATTGTTTTGACCTCTCCAAAGTAACAGTTGTTGTGTCAGTTTGACACTCGGAAGATCTTGACCTTGGAGATCTGCTGACCGCGCTGTCGCCTGAGTCCAATGTTTGGCTTGTGGCTCGAACAACACACGTGTGTCATAGGAGGTTTTTCAACATACTTGCGAGGAATATAGGCCCGTATTCTAGAATCAATCGCAAGCGCAGAGTCTGCTTGAGAATAGCTAGAAAGGGATGGCGTTATATGGGGATGAATAGCGCCCTTTCCTTCTAAGGGTATTCAAGCATCAAGATCAAAGTTTATGTTAGGTTCCGTAATACGGGCTATATCCTTACGTCGGTGGCACTGCTACGAGCAGCGCGCTCTCGGCGAGCGAGACTCCATATATAAAAATATTACCGCACGCAGAATAGTGCGGTAATATTTTTAACATTTATTGCACGCGTGTTTAATTTATGGCAACAAGAGACTGAAAACCTAGTGATAAAGCTCACTTCACGAGCAAGTGTGTTGAAAAAACTAAAGTATATTTTAATTAAGAGAATATCGCTTCCCACAAACCGACTTCGCCCGCAAAGATGGCCGGCAGGTCCCAAATAACAAAGGGTCAAATGTGGGTACAAATCTCCAAAACGTGCAGTACCTGTATTTGAAGATGTAATAATGTTCTGATGACCAAACCTATATAGTTATCAACACAATGGTTTCATTGTATCAACTAAAATACCTTCACAGCATTTGTGTTCTGTTCCAAAACAAATCAGATTATAAAATGTTTATTTATTAATAATATTTATTATTAATTTATTTGTAAGACAAAGGTTTGTAGTTGTTACATAGTTATTGGGTCCAGCTTGTGTGTTATTTATTTAAACAACCTCCAAAAAGATGCTATATCACACACTAATATATTTTTATAACACATTTGCTCGTAAAGGGTCTTTAATTTCACCAATTTCAATATCATAATCTATCACATTACGTACTTGTGCGATAATGCAAATTAAAACGCACGGTTTATGATGTTCCGTCTAAAAACGAACGATACTTTTTTAAATCTTAGCAAAGAGTTTTTATGTCAGAAAGGTAGTCAACATTTTCTTAATAAAATTACCTTTGAGAGATGAAATATAATAAATAAACATATAATTCTTTTATTTCATTTACAAATTGTTCAAATTTTTATAACTGCTTTAATAAGTGATAAAAGATTAATTAGTTTAAGAATGTCTGATTTATATTTATTGCCTCGCAAATGTGTTATAAAACGTCGTATGACATACGTGCGGTTTAAATAATTAAAGCCTCTGCCTTCTTATAGCAATATCGCCTCGGCTGTAATTTTCAACTAACCGCACTTATATCATAATGTACTATTACATCATTATGTTAATTATGTTAATTTGTATCATGTAGGTAGTTTAGATCCCACACTGTAAACATCAAAGTGTGGCATCAAAACTAATGAAGATTTAAAAAAGAAAGTCTCAATTTTTAATTACAGTTAAAACTTCGATTCTCAATTATCTATCCGATCCCTAATGCGGCCCACGCCAGCCAATATCTGTCTGATCGACAATGACCCTGATTACGTCGAAGTTCGGCTCTGGAAAGCTCCGCTTGTGTAACTTCCACAGTAAACTATTTTAGCAAATAATGCAAAAAACTTAAACGTTTTATCGTAGGACCGAACTTTAGGTATTGCTCTTACAGTGTAAGGTGATTTTCTCAAATATTTTTTGCCACCTGCATTGGTTCTGAAAACACATTTCCGATGTAAATACAAATATGTCAAAGAAAAATAAAGTTTTGATTTTTAAAGGTTGAACGTTAAAAATAATCACACCACTCAAATAAGTAAATAGCCGACGCACTGAAACTATCTTGTAACATTTTAATTAACTACAATATATCCTCTTAACCCTTTTTAGCTCCTCAAAATATTCCCTCTATTAGTCATGTGAGGGCCATGTTTACCTACCCCATTATAGTTTTGAATTACACGAGGACATGTAGAAAAAATTAATAAGACATGTTGTGTACGATATCCGCCCTTGAAATTCACAACTTTAAACTAGATTCATTTAAATAAAAGCCTTTAAAATCGTCTTTAAAAGCCCATTATGGCATTATACTGTGATTCATATCATAACGAAGGAAGAGATAACGAAAATAAAATATTAGGTCCTTACCTATGAAATTGGTGTTTTGTATGGAGATTTTTGGGATGTCTGCATTTTACATACTAACGTTTTATCAGTTTTCTTCACAACGACAAATCCAGAGATAATAATATTTGGCATGTATCATAAGACAAGCTTTAGCAATATGTGTGTGAACACGCTTGATAAAAATTATTCATCGTTTTTATGTTAATGCAAATCAAATGATGTATTCGGGAGGTAGTTAAAGATAATTGTCTTTGTGTCTAATTTTAACACAATTAAACTTACAAAAATTTATCAAATTAAATAATACGAGCTCAAATATATGGTCTATTTTTAGATGAGGCAATTATTTTATAAGAATGTTCTGAAACTTAATAGTTACGGACAAATTGCTAAGACAGAATAAAAACACCAATTTCATAGGTAAGGACCCAATATATGACACTCAGAAAAGCGTATTGATGGGTCGAATTATATGCATCCGCGGGACCAAGCGGCCAAGTATCTGCATCGTGAAATTACAAGCAACTGTATCTCTTCAGCCTATACACGGACTGACCATAGCGAAGGTAGCGTTGTTTTCGATCGAAAGCCAAAGCGCACTGACCACTACTACGCCACCGAGCTCCTCCTGACAGCAGTATGCAACGATTTATTTGACGCGGCTGCGCGACCGCTTCTTGGTTTTTAAACATTTGCTTGTAATTACGCGCCGAAGCCGCTAGGCCGCTTGATCGCGCTGATGCATATAATTCTACCCTTAATGTCATCAAAATTAGATTTGGTACTAAAACGTTCTGTAATACGAGCCTATATCGCCAGGGGTCTAATTGACCCAATTTTAGTCAATGTAATCAATTGATTAAACCCTTCAGTTAGTTCAGTTTGTTAGCCTTTAACAACTAAGTCATGTGGTCACTATAGAACTATTTCAACGCCAATAAATATTTAAAGCGAAAGGAATAGTTGCAAGTCGTAAAAATTCAGTGGCCATTGGTTGACCGCACATGTAAGCTGAATAGTTTGGAAATCTTGTATTCATTGCTCATGCTGTTTTAGATTCTGGTGTTGGACGGTACATCGTTTAGGTGTTTCGTAAGCGGTGATAAAAGTGCAAAAAAATTACAATTTATTTGCCTTTGGTGCTATATATTTTCATGCTAGTTATTTATTCCTTATAATTTTTTTTTGACAATATTTTTGTTGCGTAAAAAGGCGCGTTAGAAGAGTAATTACAGCATAACATAACATATTATCATCACGACACTTTCCCCGAAGGGGTAGGCAGAGATGGCAACACCCACATTTCGCCAGATATATTAAGTCTCCTCGTAATTGGCGGCGAGCCTGTTGCCATGCACCGGGTACAATGTCAGTCAAGCAATTATTGTTTTACATATGACAGGTAAGCTCTTGGCCTTCATCTCACCTGATGGTAAGAGACGATAAGGCCGAAGGTGGAAGCGATCTTCACCTGTAATCCTCAACAACTGAGGAACTGGCTATCTTACCTCTGAATTCCGAAACACATCAATGCAATTAACATTGTTAAGATGGCGACGAATTTAGGTAAGACGGTGGTAGCTAGCCAGGCGGGCTTGGAAGTCCTACCATCAAACCGAGTAGAGAAACTTCTGCCCCCATGGGGAATCGAACCAGGACCTTTCGATCAATACCCGGTGTGAAACACTAGACCAGAGAGGCGGTTAAATATGTTAATAAATAAGATTTAAATGTATGAATAAAAAGAAGATTCAATTAGTAATTGATGTCTTGTGTACTTAGGACGCCATTATAATTATAAAAGTTAACCACTCAATTTGAAGATTTTTATTAAAAGGTTAGCATTATTTTTTGCGTTATTCTACGAAACGACCTTAAGACCTTACGTTAAAAGGTTTATATCAATTCTAAAAATTTTCGTAGAAATATAAGCGTAAACAAACGTTATTAAAAATGTTTCAAAACCGCATTTACACAGTCAAGATATAGAGTAGTAACGAACAGCTGTAATTGTCAAAACAGCTAATGTATGTTCTTACATTGTTCTTACATCGTACTCCTCAGCCTATTAATGTCCTACTGCTGGGCACAGGCCTTCCTCATGGAGAAATACACGAGGTGTATGGGCAGTAACACCACCACACGGCCCAATGCGGGTTGGAGGGTTCAAACAGTTGCAATAGCGACCAGGACTAACGGCTTCACGTGCCTTCCGAAACACGGAGTTCGAGGACACAAAGTTTTGGTAACAAATCCACGGCCTGACCAGGGCGAAGGTCTTGTTACATACTTCGAAACAATACTCGAATCAGATGTTACACTCCGCCATGCAATAATCCATTTGTGGTGTGAAGATACAGCTCATGGGCCAGTGAGTGGAGTGAGAGGCGGGCTTAGGCATGCTCTTTTATTGAACTAATTGCATTTGACAGTATTGCAACCTAATGATCAATCATCTCAACATCTTCATATCATTGTGTTCAATTATAAAACGTGTAGGCACAAGTGGAAAATAGTAGTTATAATAAATATCTTCAGACATTCACACTTATCAACCAGTGCCATTTAAAGCAACCAATGCTGCTTGTGTTGTGTTACGGATACTAGATGACAGATTAATGTATTTAATTGATAAATACATATAAATACACATATACATACAAATAACATCCAAGACTGGAGAACAAATACCTGTCTGTATTCATCACACAAACATTTGGCCCCACCGGGGATAAATATTATATATATTATTAATATGTATATATTTATGTATATATTAGCGTAATTATTTAAGTATTTGTTTTTATATGTGTATTTAAGTAGGATTATTATTATGTAGGTATGTTTCATATTAAAGTTTTTCAATATTGTCTTCTCTATGCATTTGTATCCCCTGTAATCTATTTTCTTAACTTACTTTCATGGGTTGACAGGCAGAGATCTCTGTTAGGGATATGTCCGCCCTTGCTAACATTTATTTTATTAAGTCGACTATGGAGTCGTTACCTTATATGAAGAAAACACACGGAGACGTATAAATGCAGCCTGGTAGTACCCCCAACGCACATTATTGAAAATAAAATGGAAATGTTTTGAAGTTCGTCGAATAATAATCCCGTATCGAATATAGACAGAAGGCGATAAAACGAAGGCATAATATAGACAGAAGGCATAATGATGACAGACTTAGGAAGAATATTTTTATTGGAAAACTAGCTGTTGACCACGACTTCGTCCGCTGTTACTAGAGTTTTTTTATCTATCCCACGGAAAACCTCAAATTTTTCGGAATAAAAAGTAAGTAAGATGTTTGACCAGGGATTTAAGGACCATGCAAAATTTCATTGAAATCGGTAACCCCGAAGGAGTAGGCATTAGCACATACACACACACACACACACTGCCAGTAATGTTATTGTTACCGCGTAATAGGGGCAAACCTATTGTCGTTACAGAGCACAATAGAAAAAATCCATAACAATTTTGTAATTCAAACAACCAGGACAGATGTTTGTCGTTACCAGCCTATTACGTCCCATTGCTGGGCACAGGCCTTCCTGCATGAAAAGACACATGAGGAGTATGGGCCTTAGCACCACCACGTTGGCCAAATGCGGATTTGTGGGTGAAACGGTTGCAATAACGACCGGCACCAATGGTTTGACTCGTCTTCCGAAGCACGAAGGATCGATATCACAATGTTTTGGTCATCCATCTCAAGACTGGCCAAGGCGAAAGAGTACCGACCGAGGTTATATACTGCTAAATATATAATCTCTGCGATCCGAGCGTGACCCAGGATGAGTGACCAAAATTTTGCGAAATCGGAATCCTCCGTGATTCGTCAGGCACATATCGCTGCTACAATCTTTCATTTGGGTAGATCAACGTAGGTAGTGCCCGGAAAGCACGTCCCTCAAAAGACTTATACTATTAGTCTTTTAGGCCAGACTATATATTGGGTCCTTACCTATGAAATTGGTGTTTTTATTCTGTCTTAGCAATTTGTCCCTAACTATTAAGTTTCAGAACATTCTTATAAAATAATTGCCTCTTCTAAAAAAAGACTATATATTTGAGCTCGTATTATTTAATTTGATAATTTTTTGTAAGTTTAATTGTGTTAAAATTAGACACAAAGACAATTATTTTTAACTGCCACCCGAATACATCATTTGATTTGCATTAACATAAAAACGATGAATAATTTTTATCAAGCGTGTTCACACACATATTGCTAAAGCTTGTCTAATGATACATGCCAAATATTATTATCTCTGGATTTGTCGTTGTCAAGAAAACTGATAAAATGTTAGTATGTAAAATGCAGACATCCCCAAAATCTCCATACAAGACACCAATTTCATAGGTAAGGACCTAATATTATTCTTTTAGGCCAGACTATATATTTATAATGGAGTGAGTTAACGATACCGCCTTAACATAAATTACAGCAATTTCTACCAATATTTTACTGCTTTCTAAGAATATAAAGGCTTAATTTACTAAGCAGTGAAAATATTGAATTTTATTTACGAACGATTCTACGAAACACGTAGAGTTTCTGTATTTTCTTCGTTAGTCACGAGCAGGCCGCGTCGAGTCCACGAGATTTGTCAGCGATTTTATTGAGATCTCACATTCCAGACATTTTTGTTTCGCTACGTGCCGCAGCCAGCCCGCAAGAGCTGCTCTCAAATTTAAAACGGGTGCAATAAATTTACCTTACGACGTATTTACTTTAAGTATTGGATTCTGTTGTATTTCGGCTGATTTTCTTGTTTTGACTAAATAGTCAGGTGTTATTTCATCACTCATGCTCGTAAAGTACGTTGGCAATCCCCGAAAAGTGGGACGAGTACTTTTCGTGCCTAGGGACGAACAGTAACTGACAATTAGCTGTCTTTTATTCCATGTTTTATCAACATTTAACAAGCAACTAAACTAAGGACATCCATGCTAAATCTATTAGGAGACCAGGAGGAGACCCAAGAGGCATTGTTCAGTTTTACCGATAGTAAAATTGTAACTACACTTCTGTTTTGTCTACATGTAACTAGATGGCGCCACTTAAAATCAAATAAAAAAAATCTGTCTAATTTCTTTCTGGGTATGTATGAAAAGCACAGTATTTTCCTCGAGTGTAAAACTTATTCGGTTCCTCGATCTAGATTAGCGCCATTCTAGCGCCTCTTGGGGCTAAGTAAGTCACTTTGAACTCTTCTACAACAATGCAGCACCCGTGATTGTAAATAATAATAAATAATAAATATCTTGAGACATTCACACCTATCAACTAGCCCCATTTATGCAACTAATCCTGCTTGTGTTACGGATACCGGATAACGGATAAATATTATTTAATAGATAAATACATATAAATATCCTGAATATATAAATATATACCACTCGACCACGGAGGTCGTCAATTGTAGGGAGGACAGAACAAAATATTGGCAGCGAATCCCATTTGTGTATGGTGCGTCAAAGAAAGGAATGACTGAACTCCTTCCTTGTATTTTTTCTTTCTAGGAAAGGTTGCTCTTCTGTAGAAGAAATAATGACATTTACGCTGTTGGTTTTCGTAAAAAAATATATATATAAAATAAATCTTTCTGAGGCCCAGATTAGAATTAAGAGCAATGCCTTGAAATGTAAAATAAACCTATTCTTAAAATTAAAGCAATGAAAGAAATTCTAAGATTAAAATTAACGTAAAAATTTTGATAGAATTCTTGAGTGAAAAATGTTATTACACCTGGAAGGATTTCTTAAATTAACATTTTACTTTTTATACATATTATAATGTCTGTTGAATGTTAAAATATTTTAATTGTTTAGTGTTAAGATTTCCGACACCAATCCAGAGTTCATATTATGAACTTTTGTTTTATTTAAGATCTTTATATGTACCAATAGGAAGCAATAAAGATTATGATTATGATTACGTACTGTTTTATCATAACACTTCTATTTGCTATACACAAACAAATATGGCCAATCTGCAGTTTATCACAGAACCATTTGTTCTTATCAGAACTAGACTACGGGGCCTATACAACAATCACATAAGCCAACCGTCACACAAACTAAACCTATTTACGAACTAAATTGCGTAGCGTCTCTTGGGCATCAGCTGACATATTAATGGTGTTGACCAAACCTAAATCAGTTTTATCTCCCGTAATCCTGTGTCTTACTAAATTGAGAACAAAATGGTCCTAAACATCTTGACCAATTAACAAACTAGCCTGAGGCTGCGATGGCTGAGGGAAAGGGCAATATTTGAGCGAGAGCACGCCAGTACAATATCAGCATGCTCTGAAAATACTTGAATCCATACTAATATTATGATTGCGAAAGTAACTCTGTCTGTCTATCTCGCTTTCACGTCAAAATCAAAATCAAAAATAATTTTATTTCATAGGCTAAACATAGCACTTAAAATCGTCAACATTCATACATAGTCACATTTATTATACTTAAAGTAAATTTTAATAATAAAATTGACAAAAAAGACTTAAAATTCTCTGCCGCGAGCGCTTGTAGCAAGTACATCCACATAGCGCTTTGACTGTGGTTGTAATCGATACAAGTGACCGGATTCCGAGAGTAAGGCATTTCATGAGAAGAACCCGGTAAGAAAACTACTGAACCGATTTAACCTACACAGATAGTCTAGAGCCTGAAAAATTACAAAGGCTACGTTATATTCTCATGGGATCGGGTGCCAATCAGGTGTATGTTAAAAAAAAAAACGCCTCTCAGAAAAATGAAGGACAAATTTACGCCCCTATAAACTTTGCTTCTAATAATAGAGTGGGAGTAAATTTTCAATTCCACTAATTAAGGCTACTGTTCCAATTTGAAAAAATCTTTCAATGTTGAATAGCCTATTTATTGAGGAAGGCTTACAGGCTACATACCATCACACAATCTTAAGGTAACTATTTACGCGGACGAAGTCGCGGGCAAAAGCTAGCACTATAGTCTATCCATTTTGATCTGAGACAAAATGTAAACAAACCATAAAAAGGGTTCTTTAAGATGTCGTTACTCATTGTCGAAAAGTTTTATCAAAAACATACGATTATTTAATATTTTATTATTACAAACTTTTTAAATGATATAAATTAAATAATGTTTATATTCTATGACGATATTGGTATATTACGTACGGCTACTCCTTTTGTATTTTATTTAAAAAAATTAGAGCCCATATTATTTTGTCCCAGAATTGGATAAAAAGTTTGAGAACCACAAATTCTTTGTTTACCTTTTGTCTCAGATCAAAATGGATAGAGTATAAATACTTTTTAAACACTGTGCCCAGTGTGTGGTAGTAGGTACTCTATTAAAGAGGAATTAAACAAATCTGTAGGTATAGAAAAAGCTGAGGAGATAAATACCTGGAGACAACTCAGACTCGCTTCGACGCATGTGAAGAAGTGAGAGGCAATGATAATTTTTGTCTCCAAGCCTTTTTCTCTTTTTTTTATTGTATAGGCGGCAAACGAGCAGGCGGGTCACCTGATGGTAAGTGATCACCGCCGCCCATGGACATTTGCAACACCAGGGGCGTCACTCATGCGTTGCCGTTCTTTAAGCAAGAGATGAAATGTAGATGTTCTCTAGGCCACGCTTAGCACGAGGTGAAATGTAGACGTTCTCTAGCCAATGTTAAGTACGAGGTGAAATGTAGATGGTCTCAAACCCGTGCTAAGTACAAGATGAAATGTAGATGGTCTCTAGCCCGTGCTAAGTACAAGATGAAATGTAGATGGTCTATAGGCCGTGCTAAGTACAAGATGAAATGTAGATGGTCTCTAGGCCGTGCTAAGTACAAGATGAAATGTAGATGGTCTCTAGGCCGTGCTAAGTACAAGATGAAATGTAGATGGTCTCTAGCCCGTGCTAAGTACAAGATGAAATGTAGATGTTATCTAGTCCATGCTAAGCACGAGGTGAATTATAGGTGCTCTGTAGGACGTGCTAAGTACGAGGTGAAATGAGGATGGTCTCTAGGCCATGCTTAACACGAGGTGAAATGTTATCCACCCAACCTTTTCGCATTTATTAGTCAAATGTTTTATTTCAGAAACCGAAAACTGTCAGGTTATCTAGAGCCCTGTCCCCATTGTTAATAAAGAAAGTTTTTGTCATCAGAACAGCTCTCACTTAATATTAAAGGTAATTCTATCTCAGTCTCACCGCTGCTATTTTTGTTTTAAAATTAATTGGGAAAGTTCTCGAAAAGGCACCCCTTTGAAGACTGATTAGGCATTTGCCCGCTATTGGATATTACGTTTTGATAGAAATGTTTCTTTGAAAGTAAATTTGCGAGTTTCTGACAAATTGATTTATTTGAAACACTTTTCTTGAGGAGATTTATAGCACGAGTAGCAGTTTTCAGTTTGTGATGATTACAGGGAAAATTGGATCTAGTTTTTTGACCTTACTACATTTTTGATTCGTTCACAATTTTATCAAATTCTCTAGATACAAAGTCATACAATTTTAGCGCAATGATTGAAACTATATTGAAACAAATCAATTTTTAAGCGTTGGGGAACTAGTGCGTCAAAGTGAAATAAATATGATACATACATGTATTCCTGTATTTTTCTTTGTTAGTGTGTAATATAGCTATGTATATATTCTTTATGTCCGTATAATGTCTCGCGTCTGTGTCGGAATAACAATTATATAACGAAACAACAAGTTTTTCACGCCCAATTTAATCACGCCCTTCTCCCATAGGGGTAGGTAGAAATTACTTCTTTCCATTTGCTAAGATTCTCACTAATTTCCTTCACTTCATCTATTTTCATACAGTCCTCATACATGCTTAGACAACTTTGGGTACTTTTGGCATTTTTTCTGAACGCTTTCGATTGGTTGAAAAATGTTCGTCTTGGTCTTCCTCGTCCACTATCTCTACTCACGGCAGTTTTCCTTATAGTAAGTCTGCTTTCATCCTTTCATCCATTCCATCCTTTCCCCATGACCACCCCATTTGACCATCCCAAGAGCAAAAAGAGTGTATTCCCTCCTTAAGAAAAAGAGGGTATTCCGTCCTTAAGGGTCGGCAATGCATCTGCAAATCCTCCGGTGTTGTAGATGTCTATGGGCGGCGGTAATCACTTACCATCAGGTGAGCCATCTGCCCGTTTGCCCCCTCTTTACATAAAAAAACACTTTCTCTATTCTTACTACTATATCTTCTTCAAAACCACACTTTCTGATCACTTCATTGTACAACCTTCACTTATTTTTATCCCAGCCATGCTCCTCAACGCTCTCAGTTCTACTGCATTTATTCTGCTTTCATGTCTCTTCTCACATATCCAACTTTCACCTCTATACATTAGTATATTAAATATGTTGCAATTATTATAACGATGATGAAATATATAAAAATCAAGAATCGGCAAAACATCAAAAATGCGCTCATAAAGATTGAGAATACAATCAAATATTCAGAATTTTGTTTCAAAGGCCCAAAACTTTATTCTCTAAACGTTTGAAACTGCTAAGATTTTTACGTGTGGGTCAATAATAACGGTCAAATATAAAATTTAATAAGAATAACATCTCCTGGATATCTTTTCTGGTCACGTGTTTCAGTAATGAGGTTTCTATTGGAATGAACGGGCTTTTAGATATATATGATATAAACTCAAACTAGAGAATCAATTTAGGAAAGTTCTTCCTTGGATGGGTGACCAAAAATTTGCTACCCAAGCGACCAAGGGTAACGAGGGTACCTGTACTCCTTACGCGTTTCTCTACCTTTATGTAGCGATTCCTATGCTCAGCAGAGGTATCGAAATATATAGCTGGCGACGTTATGTATAACGTTATGTATCGTAGGCCGCAAATAGCGCTATCTCCTGTTTTCCAATTACTATCAACGCAGGTTAATTAAACAATCTTGTTACGCTAAGCCCCAACGAATTTACAGCTGAGGAACAGATTTCGCAGAGTGCACACCCCTCTTAAAATTTGAAATAGCTTCAAATTCAACCTAATAAATAATCATTGTCTTCAATAATGACGGACGAAAGTGATGAGAATGTATTACTCTATACCTCTCAAGCAAGAGGCAATTAGAAATTCGTGTACCAGTTTTGGTTTGGGAAAAAACGAATGCACCAAGACAGGCCGGGGGGATCTTTCATTGAGTGGGAAGTCTGGAATAACTTTAGCGAGGTCTTAAGCTTATGAAGCGAAAAGTAAATTAGATCAGAGACTAGACAAAAGCACCGCAAAAGCAGTCCATTACCATAGTCCACGTTTCACCAGCAGAGACTGCACGTGCTCAGCGTGACAGGTGGTTAGCTCGTAGCCGCTACAAGCTATTAGATGGTTATGCAGCTCTAAGTCCATTAGTCGCCTTTTACGACACCCAAGGGAAGATATGGGTTGGTAGAATTCTTTTTAGAGCCGCTACCAATCGACTCGACACGACCAAATTTAACTTCTTTAAATCTTTTGGGTTAAAATCATTGTTGATGTTGATGATGCATATTGTAATCCAAAAATTCTTCTGTAGGTACTAGCAGATATGCTTTGTTATGGCATAGGATTAACGGATAAATAGAATTAATTTTGCGAAGTGTGGCTAAAATTTAAGGACATTATACTCACTCAAATCTTCTTAAATGGTATAAAACGTTTCTTCTCTAACTACTCTTTGGCCAAACAGTTCAGATATTTATGAAATCACCGCCGTCCCGGCCAGAATGCGTCGCCTAATGAAATTAGAGCTGCTCTTAGTAAATAAGGTTCAATATCGTTCATAATAAAACCATTGGTTTATTTAACTAAATGCTATTCTTTTGTGAAACTTGTAGAGAACCGAAATACAAGTAGAAATAAGAATTAATTGAGCAAACAGGTTACACACAAAAATAAGCTTAAAATATGACGATCTTAAATATGTCTCAAGGCGTCGCCATCTCGAGAGGTTTTGGGTTCGATCTGGGTGTATTTTCTGAGTATCTTTATGTATTTATCTATTAAATATATTTTTCCGTCATTTAGTTACCGTAACACAAGCAGCATTAGTTGCTTAAAATGGGCCTAGGTGATAGGTGTGAATGTCTGAAGATATACATTTATTTACTCGTACATGAAAACAAAAACACAACTCACAATTTTCCGTAATCTACAAAATTATATTACCTATTGACCAATCTATCTTCAGATAAAAACAAAACATACCAACTTAATGTTTTCACCATGGAATAAGAATTATTTCGTGCAAGCCTATCTATTTTCGAAAAATGAGCCTTAGAAAATATATTTATTATCTTTTAGTTTCATCTCGTAAAGCTGACCGCAAACTATATTCAACTAAAACTAAAGTTTATGTACAGCGCTTATAAACTAAATAAAACTAAAATAGTCTAAACGCAGCGCACAAAGCAACGGGCTCTGTTGAGATAATACATCGCAACTTTCAATTTAACTTGCTCATAGTTCTTGCTTTGAATTTTCTTTTGTGGTTTAGTGATGTGGTATAGCTTGAATTATTTATTATATTTTTCAAATACAAAATATTTTTTATTAACGTGTTTCTCAAAGCAGGTCAATGTAGGTCGTCGGCAAAACAAATAATTAAACAAAAATTAAAACTTAGTACTGACAAGGTTCTGAGATCGTCATATATTTTTGTGTTGTACTTGCTTTGCTATACTGTGTCTCAGTTTGAAGGTTAGGCAGATTCAATAGCTTATCATTCCGCTACCTATGACATAATTTTTTTCAAAATAACTCAAGTGGCAAAAAATACGGGCGACATTAGATTTCGGCGGCGTTTCAGTGAACCAATCGTATCGAAATTATGTCAAGATCTTCAGACTAGACAACAGGCCGCCACCGTGGCCGCGAGCTTAGGCCGCGTATGTCTGGAGCTGGCTTCCCACGGCCTGTGATATTGCAGACATTCATTTATGAGACAGAGAATCATAGAGGAAATTAATTAATGAACTTGCGTCCGTCTGGGAGAGAGACAGCCAGCTTGGGAGAGGTCCCCACCCAAACGCGCGTTATAAAGGTAACCAGGCAACGTCGTTCAGCATATATACGTCCCACTGCTGGGCATAGGAGTTCCTCATGGAGAGACAAAAGGAAAGTATAGGCCGTACCACCACGCTGGCCCCATGCGGGTTGGTGGGTGGAAACATTTGCATTAGCGACTGGGACCAACGGCTTACCGTGCCTTTGGAAGCACGGAGGAGTTCAAGAACGCAAAGTTTTTGTCACCCATCCAAGGTCTGACCATGGCGAAGGCAGCTTTATTTTCGATATCGAAAGCCAAAGCGTACAAACCACTACGCCCCCGAACTCCTCAACCAGGCAAAGCCTGCTGTAATAAGAGATTTTCCACTACCAATTTTATTTTAAACTAGCTGTTGCCCGCGACTTCGTCTGCGGTTACTATGGTTTTTTAACTATCTACAAGATGTTGTCCAGAAGGCCTAGCACGGGCCGGAGAGAAAAAGTCGCCATAGACAAAAATCGTCCTTGCCTCTCGCTTCTTCGTTCGCGCCGGAACGAGAGGCAATGAGTAATTTTGTCTCCTGGGACTTTTCTCTCCGGCTCGTGCTAGGCCTACAGGGTAATAAGGTATCACCCTGTAAAATTTCATGGAAATCAGTCCAGCCATTTCGGAGATCAGCCCGTGCAAACAGAAAATCAGACAGAGAAACGAAGAATAAAAAATAATTTTTTTGGTGTTTTCCCCCTTTTTACGTTCCCCTGACTTGTTTTTAAGCATTTTTTTCTATGTACCTCTACAGTTTTATTATAGATTATGTATAGATTATTTGATTTTATTTGAAAAAGTGAAAAAAGGGCATCTACATCACTAGTTTCAATGACAAAGCGCTGAGGACACGATCTTTTTGGTGGTGACGTGCGGACAGTCCGAGCCAAGAAACCAGACCACTGGGTCATGTGTACGTATAACAAAAGAGTTTCGCATATATTGCATTGTTGTTTTTTGTATATTTATGGTGTTGGCCTGAAAAACTCTATCCCCGAAGGGGTGGGCACAGGTGTTTAAACACCCTCATACGGTAAGCCAAACACTCACTCTCGCTATGATTTGAAAACATAACATATATAAAATCACGCCTGTATACCCCGTAGGATAGACAGAGTCCAAGGAGCACTGTGTTCCTTAAGACCACATTTATCGTGAAAAAGTAGTAACAAGTGGCTAGCTCATCGCCTACACAATCACAGACCCAGTACCCAATATGCCTTTAGTCGCCTTTTACGATATGCTAGGCAAGAAAAGCAGTTGGTAGATTCTTTTTGTGTCCCGGACCAAACATTACATGTACATATCGCGTCTCTTTCCCCAAAGGTGTTAAACATCCACATTTCGCCAGATAGCCTGTTGCCATGCACTGGGCACAATGTGAGGCAAGCGATATTCACAATGAACTGTACATAAGTTTTATTCAGACTTCTATTCAAATACAAGGATCGACCCCGCGTTACCCGCGGCCTCTCGAACGTGTAGTGCCCCGTCCGTCCCAACTCGGCTACCGCTACCTAAGGTTTGTCTAATTTAATATATATAATATCAG
Source organism: Parapoynx stratiotata (assembly GCA_910589355.1). Taxonomy (NCBI): domain Eukaryota; kingdom Metazoa; phylum Arthropoda; class Insecta; order Lepidoptera; family Crambidae; genus Parapoynx; species Parapoynx stratiotata. The sequence goes on along the minus strand of OU342467.1, from coordinate 674,166 downwards.
TCACATTCTGAATATTTTTATTAAAATTTGGGCCAAAAACAGTTACGCAACGCACCTATATAGCAAGGTTTGGTTAATTAAAGAAAGAAGAAGAAAGAAAGAAAGAAAATATTTATTAACCACTATTACACACTTGATAAAGAAAAAAATAACTATACAATAATGGTTAATTAGGACCCAGCCTCAGCATATGCCGCATCAGGAACTGATACAGATTTAAATATACTATACTATATATTAGGTCCTTATGAAATTGGTGTTTTGTATGGAGATTTTCGGGAATTCTGCGTTTTCCATACTAAAATTTTTTCAGTTTTCTTCACAACGACAAATCCAAAGATAACATTTGGCATCTATCATTAGACAAGCTTTAGTAATATGTGTAATATCACACTTCAATAAAAAATATTTATCGTTTTTAAGTGAATGCAAATAAAATGATGTATTCGGGAGGCACTTAAAAAGAGTTGTCTCCGTGTCCAATTTTAACACAATTTAACTTACAACAAATTATCAAAACAAATCAAAAGAGCTCAAAAATATAGTCTATTTTTAGACGAGGTAATTATTTTTTAGGTAATTATTTTTTAGTGTACATGTGTAAGCAGTGTGTGTGTGTGTGTGTGTGTGTGTGTGTGTGTGTGTGTGTGTGTGTGTGTGTGTGTGTGTGTGTGTGTGTGTGTGTGTAAGCAGATTGCTTTTAACTAACGACCCGGCCACAAATGCGAGCGGCGAGTGGCGCACCAGGCGAATTTACACTTCATTGCTCTCTCAAAAGACATTTGTCATGAATGCCCGTCCACAGTGAGCAAGCAATGAAATACGACTTCGCTTGCTGCTCCACCCGCGGCTCGTACTCGTGGCCGGGCCGAAAAGCTCTCTTTACATATCTAGGATGATTTATACAAAAAAAATATTTTTTGTGTCCGTTATGTTATTTTGGACTTACATAAAATTTTGTGGTATCGTAATTATCATTGCGTAGTTGGAAAAGAGAGAATTTTGTCGTCTAGCAATATTGAGAGAAATAATTTAATTCTTTTTGAAAGTTAGAAAAGTTCAAGATAACAAATTCAAAGACATACGAGCTATCTAACCACTTTTCTTTAGACTTGATATTTCGCAGAAAAGAAACCGAAATCGTCAAATTCGCTCCTGCACTTCATAAATAACATATTTAATTACAGACAGTCAGTATGAGTTGTTTAATAACAATCGAAATTTCATACTAAGCCTTTATATTATTATCGCATCGCAACATGTCGCTTCGCCCGCGGTTGTGGTCGCTCGGGCTCATGCTCCCTTGGACATAATGGTCTAACTGTAAATACTCTGATTATGAAATATTAGTTTAAAATAACGATGCTCTTGTTTTGTGTAGTGCAGTATATATTAGGCGAAATGTGGATGATAACACGATTGCCAGAAGACGTAACAATGTAATTTCTTTCGTTAAATGGTTAAAATGATGTACTTGTTTGAGTTGTGATCAAACTCAGTACACAGGCGGAGATCAAACCGGGGCGTCTCGAAAACTACCGTTTTTTTTATTTGAGTTGACTCGGACTCGGTGTCGTGTGGTAGCGGCTCATGAAAAGAATACTACCAACCCGTCTCTCCTCTGCGACATTACATTAGTCGCCTTTTACGACATTCAAGGGAAGACCCTTGGATGTCGTAAAAGGCGACATATGGACTTAGAACGGCACACCCATCCAATAGCTTATAGTGGCGACGGGCTGTTATGCTGAGCACATTTACAGTGACATCCAAGGGTCTTCCCTAGGATGTCGTAAAAGGCGACTAATGGACTTAGAGCTGCACACCCATCCAAGAGCATATAGCGGCAACGGGCTCACCACCTGTCACGCTGTGCACATGTGCAGTCACCGGTTAATGAAGCGCGGACTATGGCAATGCTTTTGTAGTGCTTTTTCTTAGTCTCTGACTAACCCTTAGGGGGTAATGGTCGTGATTATATGTGTATGTATGTATGTATGATGAAACTCGTAGAATAAAATGTTGTTATTTATGATGTTATCTACCTAGTTTTACGAGGTTTGATGCATCAAAAATAATCGTGTATAAACGTTCACAAACTGAGGATTTGAACGCACACAAACACACACACAATTTTTAATTGGTAAAGGAAATCTCAGACACCATTTAAAAATAATTTACCAGTATTCATGAGGAAAAATGACAAAAAGCAGAGTTGCGCCCATTTACCATCTAAAAGTTCATAACGAAATGTGCGATGGGGGAGCTGTTTCGCTGTGTCAGTCGTTATATTATTACATTAATTAAATTAAATTGTTGTTTTCATTATAACAGTGTCTGTGATAACGGACGTGCGGTAACCTTGTTGCAATGTTTTAGTACATTCCTGGAAATATATAGGTCATTTATCACACACATTACGCAACATAACATATCATAAAGTAACCCCGAGGGGGTAGTCGTTTCAACACTCACATTACGTTAGATTATGTATGTCTGAAAATAGCGGTCGAGCAAGGTTCGCGAAGTAGACATAATGTTGAATTCGACATAAGTCGAAATAAAATGGTGTATGTCAATTGAAATACTTTTTATTTTTTACAAATATCATTCGTTGCAAGTAGCATACTGCTCGCACCTTTGGGATGGCCCTGCACTGTACCTCCTCGATGCTCTGAACAGAATGCAGCATCGCGCTATGCGTATTATTGGCGATGCAGAGGTAACTAACACTCTAGAATCTCTGCAATTGCGTCGCGAGATAGCGTCGCTTAGCACCTTTTATCGTTTGTACCATGGAGAGTGTTCTGAAGAACTCTTTGACCTTATCTCTCCTTCTCCTTTCCTACTCGTACACAAGAGTACGCGTGCTGGTCTATGGAGTCACACTTTCACTGTCGCTACGTCTACTTTGCGCACTAAGAGATTTCGTGACTCCTTTCTCTGTCGCGCAGTTAAAGCGTGGAATTCCTTACCGGCACACGTATTCCCTCCTTCTTACAATATGGGTTCCTTCAAAAGAGGCGTGAAAAAGCATTTTTTGTGCCGGCAAGGTGAGGGTGGCTAGGGCTAGTATGTCAGCATGCTGCTCTAGCAATCTTCACATATGGACTCCTCTACTGCTTATCATCAGGTAGTGTGGAGTCATTTGTTAAACTTCTTATAAAAAAAAGCATATCTCAATTTTGCGAAGATTCGAATATTGTGTGCAATTTATAAACAAATTTTTCAATCAATCCATTAATGAGGTTAAAAACGTCCACCACTGCATGGACAAAGGCCTCCCTCAGGAATCTCGACAAATTACAATCTCTCCTGCGTTGGCCGCATCCAGCGACAATCCCTTGATAGTCGGCCCTCCTCGTACCTACCTACCATCGTTTCGCCTCCCAATACTGTCAGCCTCAATGTCCTGCAGTTCCAGCAATATGCTGCGACTTGACAACTTATATCAGAAATTAGCAACGTACACTGTAATTTCGCATGGTAGTTACCTTTGTTATTAATCGGTTACATCATACTAACCGCACATTAAGATGATGATTACATACAGCACTAATGATCATTACCTTTGATGGCGTTAAGCTAATTCGCAGTTGCTAAGCAATGGTGCAGTGTTATCATTCAATCAGATTTTGATTGGATTTCATCTCTGTACCCACCAACCTCCATTTGCATACATGATGAAGTTACAGCTGCAATTGTATTAATATATAGAATGTTTCATTCTATTATTTTAATCTCTCTAACACTAATTCATTATAAGTAATTAAGGCCCACCTGCAGGAAATTTAATGAGATTCAAAACTCGATTATGTAATTTTTTGACATAAAACTTTAGCCTTAGTGTGTTGAGTGCTAAATTCGATACTAAATGCAAAGCTGCCTTTGCCGGGGTTGAACCTTTGGGTCTTTTTCTTCTTTTTCTAAATCTGGGGGCACTGTAATGCCACAGCAAACTCGAACATGTCCCCAACTATTTTGCCGTTATTGCTTAGTAGATTATGTGTTCCAAGTCACTCTATCAAAGAATTTCAAAGAAATAACATAACATGCCCACCCCACTGAATCGACTTGGTTCATATTCCATTTTAAAAGGAATAGAAAAATAATATTTTGTGAGTAACACAACTAATCCGTTTTCCTTTAATAGTTTTTACAGTGGCGTCCCTGGTATAGCAGCGCCACCAATTTTACCAAACAGAACAATGATAATGGCCGCCTTGGGCCTCCTCATTGATTTTGTACTAACTAGTCAACGGGCACAAAACGGGACACTATAGAAACATCTATTTTTTTGCGAACGCCGATGTTTGCGGTCCCGCCAAGTGGTGAAGTCTACGAACATCATTGATTTAGTGGCGCCACGTAATAGGCTAGTTGACCCTTTCTTTTGTTGGGCCCCAAATGATTAATTACTGATAGCCATCACCAAAAAAAAAATAAAAAAATTCAAATTATTAGGTTTCTGCTTAAATGTCAAAAACGCCTTCGGTCCTGATGATCCATGAATTATCTGTGCCGTAGCGTCACGATTATTGTAAACATTTCAATACGCATGCGTGACATAGCCGACAGTTATGCTTGATTGGTTTCGACTGGCGTTCGACGGATTTTGAGCATGCGAAGTAATTGTTTACATGAAGCGTGACTCAAGTCATTTCACAAACATGGTGGATAGCGTTTTCGGCAGAAGAGAAAAAATGAAAAATAAAACATATTTAAATTGAATTTTTACAGCAATCCCTTATTTATATATATCGGACTTGGTATATTTCGGACCCCTGTACTAAATATTGGGTCCTTACCTATGAAATTGGTGTTTTATTCTGTCTTAGCAATTTGTCCGTAACTATTAAGTTTCAGAACATTCTTATAAAATAATTGCCTCTTCTATAAATAGGTCATATATTTGAGGTCGTATTATTTAATTTGATAATTTTTGCAAGTTTAATTGTGTTAAAATTAGACACAAAGAAAATTATTTTAAACTGCCTCCCGAATACATCATTTGATTTGCATTAACATAAAAACGATGAATAATTTTTATCAAACGTGTTCACACACATATTGCTAAAGCTTGTCTAATGATACATGCCAAATATTATTATCTCTAGATTTGTCGTGAAGAAATCTGATAAAATGTTAGTATGTAAAATGCAGACATCCCCAAAATCTCCATACAAAACACTTTCATAAACAAATTTCATAGGTAAGGACCTATTACTATGTGAATGACACATTATTTTCATTACTTTTGATATGATTCAACTAGCCTATTTAAGTTCTGCTCCCCGTAACAATCATAACAAGGATACAATCAATTAATATGTTAAGGAATTCTCATTGCAATGTCTCAATATTGAATCAATTGAATCAGATACCCAAATTGAATATTAAGCAGCACGTATGCCGAAGCTCAGCCTAATGAATAAAGCACTCAATTACAATGATATACGTATTAATTATGTAATTCCAATTACCGGAAATAATCGATGCTTGGCTCTACATGAGAATGGTGTGGTAACAATTAGAAATGTTGCATCAAAATTTGTTTTGGCTGATATCAAATCATAAATATTTACTGTGCTTGTGAAGTGATACAGGCAAGAGTAAAATTTGTTAGAAAAAGAACTGCATAAATACAACAACCCGCATTGTGTCAGACGGTGGTGTTGGGCCGATACTTCTCAGCAGTAGGATGCATATAGGCTAAAGACGATATTATCACGCCTCTGCCTAAAAGAAAAATAAATATTATATACCATTTCTATTTTATTAATTTTAAGATTTTTAAATTAATTATTTTTTGCGTGAAATCGCGGAGAATATAAGTAAAACAAGAATTATGATTTGTCACTACAAGCGTAGACTACCCTAATCAACCATAAAACCCAAAATAAAATTTGTCGGTCACCCATCCAACAACAAACCATATCAAAAGATGCTTTGCTTTCAAAAGTGAATTGTAAACACTGGAATAACTTCTGCCTCCTTACCCTCAATAACGCAGACAAATCAAACACTTACTATAATCAATAAGCCGAGATAATTTCAAAGTTCAAGTCTTGGAACAATGCGAATATTTCTCAAAACTTCGACGGCAGTAACCTTATATCAAAGACAATGTCAAACTGACAGATGTCACATATAATTGGAACGGTTGGGGCGGTACCATTATGTGCGGCGCAGACGACAGACTATTATATAAAGTAGAACATATTTAACTATAGCAGTAATGCATATGACATGCAAGAAGTCCGGCGCACAAAACCGTTGAAATCTGACAGACTGCGCCGCGCCGCGCCGTATGGTAGCGGCTCATTAAAAGAATACTACCAACCTATCTCTTCACTTGGGTGTCGTAGAAGGCGACTAATGGACTTAGAACTGCATAACTATCCAATAGCTGATAGCGGCGACGGGCTCAACACCTGTCACGCTGAGTGCAGTCATTTCTTGGTGGAGCACCGACTATGCCAATGGAGTGCTTTTGCGATCCTTTGGCTCAGTCTCTGACTGTCCAAAGGATCGTGTATGATCGTATGATCGTGTGTGATCGTGTCGTATGTATGTGTGCAAAATCAAAAAACAAAAATAATTTTATTTCATAGGCCAAGTTCGGCACTTAAAATCGTCAACATTTTACATTATTATGCATTTTACAAATAAATAGTTTATTATAAATTATTTTAAAATTACAGTATTAAATTAAACCATTGTATAAAAGTTCATTACCGCGAGCGCTTTTAACAAGTACATCCACAGGACAGTACAAGTACTTCGTTGACTGTGGTTGTAATGGATACAAGCGGCCGGATTCCGAGAGTAAGGCTTTTCATGAGAAGAACCCGGCAAGAAACTCATGAGCCACTTTTTTAAATAGCCAATCATAAAAATTTTGTTCTATGTGCGCCGCACCGCCTCGCACATAGAACGTTTCCTAACGCAGACGGCACTCACTTAAGTCCGCAATTTGCGCTCGCGGTGGATGTCGTCCCTCAGTTTCGCCATTCAGTGTCGTGTGTATTGAGTTTGTGCAAAATCCGCGAAGGACCATTTAGGGGCTCAGACATTTTGTGTGCCGCAGACTCGATCGCACAAGAGTTTCGTCTACGCAGCACCATGTTCGGCATGTCGGCAAACTCCAGTAACATGAATACCAATCATCCGAACGTTTGAAGCTCTTCATTTAATTAACTATTGAGATCATTTAGGTGATCGTATTGTGTTAGGTACTGTCAGCGGCATAGCAAGGAAGCCAGTTGAGCCACGAAAAGTGCTTTTATTGAATAGAGAATAAAGACGCTCTCGAGACTGAGGTGTGTTTTATTCTTGCAGTCTTATACGTCAGATTCAGCCCACTGTTCTTCTTGAAGTAATTTAAATTAAAAAAAACTCATAGGCATCAAAACATTGCCTTTCCTTGAATAAAAAAGGTATTCAGTTGAAGGATTTTCTAGTTTGACAACTGTGCCAATGATAATATTATTACAAAGAATCATGATACATGTAAAACCCGATAGGTACTGAAACGTAAAGATCACTTCTAAATGATCTATATGGTGAGGTCATCCCATGTTTAAGGTTAAATTTTTGTGGTAAAGATTTCTAACTACACAAAATCCCTGGAAACTGCGACGCAAATCGCAATATTAGGGCTGATTCCGTTGTCACAAACTAGACTAATCTAAACTTAATTGTGTATCTATCCTTCTCTTCTCCTTAAAGTAAGACCTTCACCTTTAAATAAGATGTTCATAATTTTGGATCCTGGTCTCGCACAATTTAAGGTTGGATCGACACCAGTGGATTGTTTTTTGATTGGCACCCTCTCACTTCCCACTAAGAAGCATTTAGGAATGTTTCATAGCTACGCTGTTCGCCAGCGCCGGTCACGCGCGTGCTCTTAGGATTACCCGAGATAGTAGTAGCGTTTTACACCACACGCGCAGGAGTATACGTCAAAATATATAGAAATCTCACTAACGCGTGGCTCTGCAATCACACATGTGACTTCTAACATCCCGAGTACAGAGGTTTAAACCTCAATTATTGTATTTCTACTGCTTACCCTCACGTGGTAATGAATCATTAAAGTTAATAGTTTTATGAAAGCTATCTAAACTAATTATTTTCAAATTCCCACACTACCTGATGGTAATCCAGCCATCAATCGAATTAGCACCAGAAAAGCAACGTGCGTGTTGCGTGCAAGGGATAATGGCTCTTTTTATGTACCCGTTATGGCTTGAAATGGGTTAATTGCGTAATTACTCAGGCAGTTCTCCCAGCGGTCAGCACGTACGTTAGTGAAGCTAGCATATGTTGTGGATCACGGAAGCTTGTTGCTCATTAGTTTCAATATCATCGCAATTTTTACTCATTATTGCTCGATTAGAAGTTTCCGGCTAAACTAGGCGGAAGCACAAAAATATTGGGTCCTTACCTATGAAATTGGTGTTTTTATTCTGTCTTAGCAATTTGTCCGTAATTATTAAGTTTCAGAACATTCTTATAAAATAATTGCCTCTTCTAAAAATAGACCGTATATTTGAGCTCGTATTATTTAATTTGATAATTTTTTGTAAGTTTAATTGTGTTAAAATTAGACACAAAGATTTTTAACTGCCTCCCGAATACATCATTTGATTTGCATTAACATAAAAACGATGAATAATTTTTATCAAGCGTGTTCACACACATATTGCTAAAGCTTGTCTAATGATACATGCCAAATATTATTATCTCTGGATTTGTCGTTGTGAAGAAAACTGATAAAATGTTAGTATGTAAAATGCAGACATCCCCAAAATCTCCATACAAAACACCAATTTCATAGGTAAGGACCTAATATCTGTTTTATACTTACCGTCAGTTCTAGGTATACTTATTTCCTTTTACATAAAAAAATATAATTTATAAAACTATATTCCTTTATTTTTGAAAAGCGGGAATCCATTTACGAGCCGTTCCCATATTTTAATAATTGGTCTTTACCTATGAATTTTTTTTTTTCTCTCTTAGTATTTTGTCTGTAACTATAAGTTTTATATACTTATAAAATAATTACCTCCTCTAAAAATAGACCATATTTTTGAGCTCTTTCGATAATTTGTTGTAAGTTTAATTGTGTTAAAATTAGAAACGAAGACAACTCTTTTTAAGTGCCTCCCGAATAGATCATTAGATTTGCATTCACTTAAAAAGGTAAATAATTTTTATGAAGAGTGATGTCACACATATTGCTTAAGATTGTCTAATGATACATACCAAAAATTATTATCTCTGGATTTGTCGTTGTGGAGAAATCTGAAAAAATGTTAGTATGGAAAATGCAGACTTCCCCAAAATCTCCATACAAAACACCAATTTCATAGGTAAGAACTACTAAATTTTTATGTGTTACCTTGTATCTCGTTCTTCTTATACTCAATTCAAGAACTGTTCCATTTTGAAATTTCCTAGTTTTCTTCTTTGCTTTAATTTAAAAAAAATCATGGTTGGTTTAAAAATAATCAAACATTCTTTCCTTATTTTTTCAGTCATCGAAAGGCTAACCCAAATTCTCCAACTCAATAATTGTTGTGCAGACTGATAGGATCTCAGCTTCACAGAATTACCTAATACTTAAAAGCGGTAGGGTTCCAAAACGACCATATTTGGCAGCGTTCGGTGGCTATCTCGAAATGGCCGCATTAAAAATTGCTGGGAAGCGTGGATTCTCATAAGGAATACAATATTGGATTCAGAAGCTCTGGTAATAAAAATTCGATCGTGCTTTTCATATAGAAAACAAAGCATCCTTCGCCTTAGTGACCTTGGGTGGCTGTAACTTTACAATTTATTAGTCCTTGCAGAATGTAGGTAAAAAACTTAAATAAAATCGAATTAACTGAAAATAGATACTGAGTCCTGTGAAGCTCTTTACTATATTGTGGCATTCTTCAAAGATAACGCATGTACTCAAACTAAAAAATATATATTTACTGAAAGACATAAAATAATAAAAAACATACGAAGCCGTGCACAGTCATAAGAGGTATCCATTGATTCCTTTTATTTATTAAAAAAGGAACAAATTCGAACTGTAAAATTAGTATATATTGTTAACCAATAAAAGATATTATATTAGTTAACCAAAGTCTGACGGGCGTACAGCGAAGAAGTTCGCCCAAGTTCGCCACAAGAATCTGCGGTAACTCTATCTTGCCTGTTTTAGAGTCTAGTAATTATGCCAGTCACAAAATTGCTATTGAAACTTCTGACGACCGAATATGTACCATTTATGACCTCCTTACGCGATTAATACAATACCTTGATGAAGATCCAGTTGATTGGCAGAAGTATAGGCAATTTGTTACGGGGTGAGTTTGATTTAAGAGGCACATAATAAAAAAAATATTGTTAATAATAATAACATAACATATCATCCCGCCTCTTTCCCCGAAGGGGTAGGCAGAGGTGTTAAACACCCACATTTTCCCAGATAATATGTAAGGTCCCCATGTAACAGGTGGCGAGCCTGTTGCCATGCACCAGGCACAATGTGAGGCAAGCGATATTTACAATGAACTGTACATAAGCTTTATTCAAACTCAGTGGTACATGCGGTGGAATCGAACCCGCGTTTCCTGCGGCCTCTCGAACGAGTAGTTCTCCGTCCGTCCCAACTCGGCTACCGCTGCCATAATAATAATAACCTAATCATTATTTGTATTAATCCATCTCGTACTATTCATAAATACCCTAGCACGAATACCTTCAGGTTGACAGATCTATTGTCAGAAGTTACCCCACCAATATGGAACGTGGACTGAAAACAAGTCAAGCTCAAATCAAAACGGAAACTAATCGTCAAATTCAGAATAGACGTCAGCTGAAAATAGCCAGTTATACCTGACTCAGTTACCCACTGGTTTTATGCTAAAACTTGCCGGGATGCAAGCCGAGTTCACCCTGGGTCTGAGCCACATCTGTTGCAAACTCGTCTTGCGTATGGACTTAATTTTGCTCTCAAATTGTTGAGAAGTTAGCTAAAGAATATTATCTTATCTTAACTTTCATTTGCATCTTTTGTAGGTTTAAGAACTTCGTTTATGTTATCTTTAGTTTAAAATCCAGTTTTGGTTTTTCGCAATGTTGTTTTAACTTTAATTTGTGTTTTTGGAGCATTGTTTCTATGTTATTTTAAGCCGTGCCGTTCGAAGCAAATTCTCTCTAGATTCATTAAAGAAAGTATGCAAAGCAATGCTTCCAGAATAAAACTTCGTGATCTAGTTTTGTTTGGTTGGTTTGGTTCCGGTTACTAGTGCCGACATATTAAACCACCAATCCGAATTAGGACAGCATGGTTGAGTCATTAGCAGCAGGTCTAATGACTCAACCATGTGAATAATTAGTTTCTCTACATTTGGATTAGATAGCCAGATATATCTATTTGTCATTGGTTCATTTCATTATTTCGTATTTGTAATGTTTTTGAATCCTCGGCTTGGTGTTATGTGATACAAGTTTATACAACCTGTATCACTTGGTATGGGCTGGTGAATCATAACTAATGTATTTTCCGTTCCATTCAGTGATTGATATTTTTATGCCAAAGTAAAATTGTCATCTGTGACCCAGGCCTGACACGAATGAGACCTATCTCAATATATTATGTTTAATGTAACATAAATATGTAATTTTTATATGCAATAAGTATTAGTTGCTAACATATAAATATGTCGTATGAAAAAGATAAAGGGATACTATTTTTTTCTAGATTGTCTCAAGTCTGGATATTTCGAGATTAAAAAGTTATCATCTGGTGCTCATATTGCAGTCAACATAACAAAAAATCGTTTCATCTCAGATAAAATCTTTTTCATACTGCGCCTGAGGAAAAAACAGGGCAACGTTTTTTATTACGATTAATATAAAAAAATACGTTAAGAGATTTTTTGTTGGTTGCGCTGTAGTATGAGTTCCGAATGATAAATTGTAACCGGGGGAATCATCCATGAGAAAATCTCCAAAAATTTGTTTCCTTACATAATATTCTATATAAAAATTACATATTTATGTTTTTGTCAGCCTGGGCAAATTGTGTATGGGTGTGACCATTCTCCTTTAGCTGCTTGTCCTATATTCTAATATAACCTACGCATTCTATTGGTACATTATTCAGGAAAGCCCATAAAACGATGCTGCATGATCGGCTCACTCCTCCTGCAATATTTAAGCAGTTCAAAAGGTCAGCGGACATGACGCTCCTAAAGCTGTTTGTTCACTAGAATCAACTAAAAAAATAGGGAAGTAATTAATTGGGCAGCCATTTCATTACTTGGTCAGCAACAAAAAGGTCAGCCGAAAAATCATTTGGGCTACCCAGAAAGAAATATTTTGTCAGCAATATAATTTTGGCGACAAAATAATTATTTGGTCAACAGAATAATTTATTGAGCAGCAAGATACTTATTTAGCAGCAATATATATGTTACCGGAAATGTATAAAATATAGGAAAATTGGTCAATGAAGGATCTAAGGTTTTTTTATGACCCTTAAAAACAATATTTGTATCATCAAAACATATATTAAACAATTTGTCAGCTGAGAAAACATTTGAGTAGTTTCCCAATTAGTTATTTTGCTGACAAATTAGAAATATCTGCTGCCCATAAGTTGCTGACCAAGTAGTTATTTTACTGACCAATTTAATGATATTTGCTGCCCATATGTTGCTGACCACCTGACTGTTCCGCTAATGTTAGCGCGATGCAACACCGTGCAGCGCCATCTCTTGGCGACTTTCCGAACTAACTTTACTATACACCATTTTATATGCCCTTTGGCTCTTGAACAGTTAGAGTTCTAGTGGGATCAAATGAGTGATGCAACAGAAACTTTTTCAACTAGTTTGTATGATGTTATTTGAATTTATTGTAGTATAAATTATTAATATATGCCTATTTCAATTTAGAATCAAATCAAATCAACCGCGCGTTGCAGACTGGTACGACATTAACTGGATCTTCTTGGTTTTATAAAAATGTATTGACTAGACAAGGGGCACAAAACGAGATCCAATAGAAACATCAATTGTTTGCGAATACCGGTGTTCGCGATGCCCTCCAAAGGGTTAATGTGTGGTGGTCATACAAATATTATTCATATTCCACACAGGTGTGGTTAACATTTCAGTTAACCACGCCTGTGCGTACTTGCCTTAACACGTAAATAATTTAAAGACGATCCTTGGCACGTATTTTGATTCCCGTTTATAGGGCGTGGTAAAATATTTACAAGTACATAATAAATTTAACTTTGCCGTTCTGCTATATGTATGGCCTGTATGTTAAAAGCTATGTTGAATAAGTTCCGCGACAATACAAGATTGACTTACAACTTATTCAACATAGCTTTTATGGTCAATATTAACCACAATTGGAGATGAACTCTCATACGCGCTGGTGGCGAATGGAGGCTCAATGTTGAGGCACAATCGTGGCGTAGAAAAATATTAGGTCCTTAACTATGAAATTGGTGTTTTGTATGGAGATTTCGAGGAATTCTGCATTTTCCATACTAAAATTTTTCCAAATACAAAGATTTAATAATATTTGGCATCTATCATTAGACAAGCATTAGTAATATGTGTAAATGATGTATTCGGGAGGTACTTAAAAAGAGTTGTCTCCGTGTCCAATTTTAACATAATTAAACTTACAAGAAATTATCAAAACAAATCAAAAGAGCTCAAAAATATAGTCTATTTTTAGACGAGGTAATTATTTTTTTAGGAATACCCTGAATCTTAATAGTTACAGACAAAATAAAAACACCAATTTCATAGGTAAGGACCCAATATGTTATATGCATCCTTGTTTCAAGTTTGTTACACTGTTTTTGGTAGCGGCTCATTAAAACAAATAAACAAATATCTTCCAACACACCTACCAACTAGCCCCAAGCAGCAGCGCCTTGAGACCGACATACAGACCACTCGACCACGGAGGTCGAAAAGAATACTACCAACCCATCTCTTTCCATGGGTGTTTTAAAAGACGACTAATGGACTTAGAACTGCACAACCATCCAACAGCTTATAGCGGCAACGGGTTCTTCACCTGTCACGCTGAGTGCAGTCACAGCTTGGTGAAGCGCGGACTATGGCGATGGACTGCTTTTGCGGTGCTTTTGCATAGTCTCTGGCTTACTCTTTGGGGATAATAGTATATTAATGTTTGTTTATACTTAAGGGAGGAGAAACGAATGTCGTGTCAGCCAGAAGCCAGAAGAGTGCCAGGTAGGAAGATCAAAGAAGTGATGTGTATAATGTGTAAATTAGTTCCAGTTCCAGTTACCCATGCGTCCATTCCCATATAAATTGACATTCTTAACACAACTAAAAAAGCGATTTTTTACAAAGACAACTTACACTAGAGGCTCAGGTCCAGGACACTCTTTAAATGTGTTATTGTAGGGTAACGTCGAAAGATACATAGTCCATCGATGTGTCCCATATTTTTCATTATTGATTGTCAAACAATAACAGATCAACAATAACAGTCCTCAGCCTATTTACCACCACTGCTGGGATAGGCCTTCCTCATGGAGAATCACATAAAGAGTATAGGCCGTTACACCACCACGCTGGCACAATGCGGGTTGGTGGGTAGAAACGGTCGCACTAACGACCGGGGCCAATGGCTTAACGTGCCTTCCGAAGCACGGAGGAGCTCGAGATTCCAAAGTTTTGGTCACCACTAAGGTAGCTTTGTTTTCGATCTAAAGTCGAAGCGTACACTACGCCACCGAGCTCCTCAACAATAATATATTTCAAGAAAATGCTTAGAATAATGCTTATATGCTTATAATACCTTACGCTACTATATACCTTCACATTTATTGCTTTATTTTAGATAACAAGGTTTTAGAATATAGATTTACGACTGCTTTATACCTGTAGGATAAGTGCTATGACATGTACCCCTCGGGGAAACAGGGAACGGCGCCAATCCATTGAAGTTTAATAGGCTCCAAATGCGTTTTACGATCTCACAGTGATCTTAAGTCTTACGCTAAGGTGTCTCTCTACATGAAGACAAGTTATATACGGGGTGTTAACGTAAGTGAAGCCAGGCGATTATTACAGGAAACTTCAAAATGATATGGAAATTATTAATATAACATTAATGTAATGGAACTATATGTGTGTACGTATTTTTAATAAGATACCTAATGACTTTAAAAATCTGAGCTTTAATCTGTTGAAAAATAAATTGTATCAG
This sequence comes from Parapoynx stratiotata, assembly GCA_910589355.1. Classification (NCBI taxonomy): domain Eukaryota; kingdom Metazoa; phylum Arthropoda; class Insecta; order Lepidoptera; family Crambidae; genus Parapoynx; species Parapoynx stratiotata. Next base: position 658,890 of record OU342467.1, on the reverse strand, counting down.
AGGCTAAGGAATAATACCTTTTACGACATAAAAAGTTTCTTGATGAGTTGTTGTACACGAGGTCTAATTAACTATAAAAATTTGCAAATTCAATGTGCAAAACATAAGATATTTAATTATTATTATTATGATTAGCACCTTTGTATACCGTGTTTTATGCAAATAAATAAATCTTATCTTATCGCTCTCTCTCTTGTAAAAGAAGCAGAAAAAGCTAAAGTAGAGTTCTTGAAGTGATTACCATTTCGCCCTAAGCCAGCTACAGTTTCCACGAGTATTGTCAATTTATAATAAAATCCGCAATTATATAGAATTTGAACCAACTGCTTTTCTGGCCTAGCATGTCGTAAAAGGCGACTAAGGGCGTATTGGGTACTGGGTCTGTGATTGTGTAGGCGATGAGCTAGCCACTTGTTACTAGGTACTCTTTCACGACTTTCATCTGACCAAACCCTATTATGTATGGCTAAATGTGGTCTTAAGAACACAGTACTTCTTAAACTCTGCCTACCCCTTCGGGGATTACAGGCGTGAAATTGAAAATGTATTTCTAATTCTATGCAATAAAGCAAATGTTCAATGCGCCATTTTACATGCTCAAGAAATGCTGGTTCGTACAATTTGAGGTGGAGTTTAAGTTCCCGAGTGTCTCTTACGGAGACTCGTCAGCGCCCCGGGGAACACTCTTACACATATTATTATCACGTAGCGAGACGTTTGTGACCCAAACCATCTTACGAGCATCTTTGCCTTCCTACTGTAAACGTCCTTTATATTTGTAACTAGCTGTTGCCCACGACTTCGTCCGCGGTTACTATGGATTTTAACTATCCCACGGGAACCCTTTAATTTTCTCTGTCTCAGCCCGGTCGATTTAAAATTGACAAAGTTTTATACAAACTTTTATCCCCTATTTTATCCCTTTGGGGGAGAATTAATCAAAATCCTTTCTTAACGGATGCCTACGTCATAACATCTACTTGCATACCAAATTTCAGCCCGATCCGTCCAGTGGTTTGGGCTGTGCGTTGATATGTCACTATGTCAGTCAGTCACCTTTGAGTTATATATATTAGGTTGGGGAAAAAGTCTTTTCGCATTATAGTATGTATAAACTTGTAATAAAATCTCTTTGGCTATACTATTTGTATCTGGCTGGTTTTGGTATCATTGAAAGTTCAAATTTTAAAGAACATAATTCCAAATTCAAATTAGGAAAATGTGTGATTTTCATTTGTTTTTCGTACCGCCAAGATGAGTGAATCTAATGAAGAAATTCGATACATTTTAAAATTTTACTACAAAAAAGGTAAAAATGCAACGCAAGCCGCGAAAAAAATTTGCGATGTTTATGGACCTAGTGCAGTGTCTGTGAGAGTAGCACAAATTTGGTTTAAGCGTTTTCAATCCGGAAATTTTGATGTCAAAGATGCACGTCGTCGCTCTGGTCGCCCTATTACAGATAAAATGGATGCCATTTTTGAAAAAGTGGAGCAAGATCGGCATGTCAGTAGTTACGACGTAGCTGAAGAACTGGGAATTGACCACAAAACAATTTCAGCGCATTTGAAAAAAAACTGGGTACACAAAAAAGCTCGACATTTGGGTACCTCACGAGCTCACTGAAAGAAACCTAATGAACCGTGTACTCATTTGATTCTTTATTACGACGTAATGAAACCGAACCATTTTTGAAGAAGCTGATAACTGGTGATGAAAAGTGGATCACGTACGACAAGAACGTGCGAAAAAGGTCGTGGTCAAAGGCCGGTCAGGCTTCACAGACTGTGGCGAAACCCGGGTTAACTCGCAACATGGTGATGCTGTGTGTGTGGTGGGATTGGAAGGGCATTATTCATTATGAGCTGTTACCACCAGGCAGGACCATCGATTCTGAACTCTACTGCGAACAACTGATGAGATTAAAGCAAGAAGTTGAGAGAAAGCGGCCGGAATTAATCAACAGAAGGGATGTGGTTTTTCATCATGATAACGCTAGACCTCACACATCCTTAGCCACTCAGCAAAAATTAAGAGAGTTTGGCTGGGAGGTGTTAATGCATCCGCCGTATAGTCCTGACCTTGCACCTTCAGATTTCCACCTGTTTCGGTCTCTTCAGAATTCTTTAGGCAGTGTCAGGTTAACATCACGAGAGGACTGCCAAAACCACTTGTCGCGGTATTTTGACCAGAAGTCCCAAAATTTCTATAGCAATGGGATCATGCCCCGTCCTACAAGATGGCAAAACGTTATCGAACAAAATGGTACCTACATACTTTAGTTAAATGTAAATAAACTATATTAAAAAACAGTTTTGATTTTTCTTAAAAAATGCGAAGAAACTTTTTCCCCAACCTATTATATATATATATATATATATTTTTTTTTTTTCTGCTGCAGTAAGTTTTGTGATATTACAAATATTACTAAAGCTTGTCTAATGAAATAATATTTATTATCTTTGGATTTGTCGTTGTGAAGAAAACTGAAAAAAATTTGTATGGAAAATAAAGAATTCTCCAAAATCTCCATACAAAACACCAATTTCATAGGTAAGGACCTAAAATTCACGACATTAAAGCGCAACTCGATCAAAAGATTAGTTTATCAGGAGAAATAAACCTCCTATATTTTTAACTCTGTTCCAACTCCTAGTAGCTAGTATAAGCCGGTACCTAAAATTTATTTTACACAGATAACATATCATCACGCCTCTTTTTCCTGAAGGGGTAGGCAGAGGTGTAAACTCCAACATTTCGCCAGATATGGTTAGGTCCCCATGTAACAGGTGGCGAGCCTGTTGCCATGCACTGGGCGCAATGAGAGATGTGTAAATGGGAGAACCTGTGCTTATATTCGTTACACAAACATGTGCCCCTACAAACAATCGAAGCCAGAACCTCAGTGATAGCAACGCATTTAAACCGGTGTACAGCATAAAATTTCACAAATTAAAAAGTAGGTCGTCAAAGTAATGATCACCAGCCTATAATGGGCCCAAACCTGCATGGAGGAATACATGAGGGGGTTAGACCGTATCACCATCACACTAGTTTAATGCGGATTAGTGAGTAGAATCGGTAGCAGCAGACCGCAACCAAAGCGACTTAACTTGTCTTCGATGCACAGATAAAATCAAGATGTTATTTTAGTCACCCACTAAGATCCAAGAACGACGAAGATTTTTTTTTTACATCGAATCCAAAGTATTAGAACTATGTACTTAAGATCTCCTTAAATAAATCCTCCTCCTCATGAAAATTTTTTTTAACAAATTACCACGAATAAAAGGTCCGGGTTGACTCCTTTGCCATTACAATGTTAACTTTACTCTAAATAGCTACTTGATTTTGTGAGCTCCAAGTGGGCGGTACAGTCACGAACAGCGATCGCTCGCTGTGCTCGCTCGGCTAAATTGCTTAATAGCCCGGAAAATCGTTTGCTACAATTAAATCATTATAACAAAGACTGTTTATTTTCGCTCTATTTTTCCTTAATAAAGAACAAGTAATTTGTGAATTGGATTCTTATTAAATGTTGCTAATACGAGTAACTACCATTATATTTAATGTCCGTATCCCGACGGGGCCAAATAATAAGTAGATATTTAAATCCTTTTGAATCTGAGAGCGGGACCGCTGCTACGCACCGCTGGCGCCGAGCTCACTAAAAAGCCAGTGATATTCAGAATAAAATGTATCTGCGAGTTGCGCAATAGTATTCAGCAATAAGTATAAGTACCCTTTCAATAATTAAAACAAATAACGCTGTTAATAAATAACTTAACGTTCAAAGAATGGAAAGGAAATTGTGAAATTGTGATTGTTATTTTTGGAATTTGGAACGCTGTTATGCAAGCATCTGCGACAAAAAACTAATAATTACTTGAATGGATTTAGAATGAGTAAGTTCAACTCCTGTGACAGAAAATTGAACAATAATAGGAAACAAGAATAGGGCTAAATAAAAATGGGGATGGACCTAGAATGAGAAAAGGTCATTCATAGTAGGCGTGTCTTAGCTAATTGATGTGATTTTCCTAATGCGATGCAATTATCAAGATTCTTTGTCTTTTTTCTAATTATATTTAATTAGAACGTAATACGTTATCGCCATAGGCTCAGTTCATCAGCCATAATACATCTTGATATCAACAAAAACACCAACTCCACCAATAGCCTCCATGAATATATCCGAACACTATTGTCCTAAAAATATTCTATATACAAAATGTTTTAAATGTCCACTAGACTCGTGAATATATTCGATGTGTCAGTAAAGTCACGCACGCTCGTCGCTCGGAGCGCTTAATTCGCTTAATTGCTCGGCGCTCGCTCGGGAAATTACCCTCCAGATTTTGTTATTCAGTTAGGAGTAACGTAATTTGTCGACGATACAATACTTAATTACGAAAAATGCTCGGGCCCGTTTGGGGTATCTTGCAAAGGTATTACGATTTTAGGCTATAATCTGATACCCGACTTTATTAGAACGAATCTACGATAAAGTAACCTGACGAAGTAACCTTTGGCAAAGAATGTGCTTATCTCTTACACATTTGCTTGTATGTGAACTCAATAAAAAATTATTTGCGACACATCCTCATATTATATTATCTTTCTAAATATCCCAACTTAGTCCATTGAAATAAGTTGCATGTAAAAGAGAACAAAATCGATATAATAATCTGAAGGATACTCCGAACAGCAATATCCAAGAGGTACTTCCAATTGCGTCCGCTCTTCATTTTGTTTGTTCCTAAGAGCGGTTTCATCCAACATCCGATCTAAGCCCGTGAAAATAAGTTCCGAGGTAGCCGTAGAACTATTTCTATGGTAATTGACGCACTACATCCGATCTCCGTCATCCAATGTCTTTCCGTCATTCTAGAATCTCCATTCTGGAAAACATTTATAACGAATCGAAGTAGCCATAGTAATATTTGTATTAGTCCAAGAGCTGCTGAACCTATTTACATACATATTTTTGTATTATTCTGAAAGCTTATTAGTATTATTAGATTTCATTATTATTTTTTAAACTACTTAAATAGAAGATATAGAAAGTCTATTTGAATTTTTGAAGTTAAGGTTGAAAACTCCATTCTGATCTAATAAAAGCATTTTTTTCAAGTTGAGATAACCATACAAATTGCGCAACATTCGGCCATCTGTCAATTTTATTTGAATTTCACAATAAATTATCTAAAACCTAAAAGTTTTAAGCTTGTAGAAAGATATTTTTATGCTTTCAATTTTATGGGGTTGTATGATCTACACTGAGGTCTGCCAGGTGATGGTTGCCGAGCTTAACATAAAAAGATCTATCACCACAGCTAAATTGTAAAAAGCTCCTGTTAAGCGTCGGTCTTGCAAGAGAGGGTGAACCCAGAATTCTGTACGTCTTCGTACGTACAATACGAGTATTGCCAGACGTTGACGTCGATTGAAAGGACTCATGATCAATGACGTGAACACTCTGCTGTGGCTCCGCGTACAATCACCTTAAATCAAAAGCTGACTTCTGACCGCTTGGATTTGTAACAGAGATCGGTGTAGTGTGTAAGCAGAGTTTTAGACCAATATTTTCACGGATTCGAATCGGATTGGATGTAGTGCGAAACCGCTCTTACGATGAATGCAGTTTACTAGTTTATTATACGCAATAGCGTAATATCGGATGATATGCAATCGTGGAAGAAAAACTTTGAACTCCTTTTTGATTAATATCTTTAATATTATAATATCAAATGACTCTTCAATATTATTATACTTTGAATACTTTACGATATCAGTGACCTTTGATGCAAGTTTATAATTAACTCAACTAATTAGGTTACAAAATAAAACTACGTCACAACTTTCAAAACCAACATCGTTTATCACGCGAAATGGCAACACGCGTAACAGTTTTGTCGGTAATTACATAACAACTGAAAGGGTGTGCCAACTAGAATTAAAGGTTTTAACATCGCGTGTCAACTAAACAAACATAGCACTCCCACAGAAATTATCAAAAATAAACTTTGATTCGTACTTAATAAGGTTGCACGCGACTGTACAGCTAGGGTTGGCTGAAGAAATCAAATTTGTTATGGCAGCAAGTCGTATATTAAACCAAGCAACCGAGAAATTTTGTCTTTCATGTTAAAGCGCTTTCATGATATCATACATTAATATTGTGTATGAAATCGTTGACTTTAATTAGGCAAATAATCAAATAAGCGTTGTAATACGAATTAGTCACCTTTGATGAGTAGTAAGCGACGCGGGGAATTACCTCGTACAGTGAGTGTAAACAGAATATGTATTTGTTTAATTTAAATATGTTATGATTTAGCAGATACACGCTATCTTAATCTTTCAGAAATATTTATAAAACTAGCTGTTGTCCGCGACGTCGTCCGCGGTTACTATGGTTTTTTAACTATCCCACGGGAACCCTTTCATTTTCCGTTACAAAAATTATCTAAGATGTTGACCAGGGATATAAGGTATTAACATGCAACATTTCTTTGAAATCGGTCCAGCCATTTCGGAGCTTAGCACGTGCAAACAGACGAACAGACAGAGAAACATTTTTTTTTGTATTTTCCTCTTTTTACATCTCCCTGACTTGATTTTAAGCATTCTTGTACAGAAATTTGTCCACTACAGTTTTATTATATTAGGTCCTTACCTATGAAATTGGTGTTTTGTATGGAGATTTTGGGGATGTTTCATTTTACATACTAACATTTTATCAGTTTTCTTCACAGCGACAAATCCAGAGATAATAATATTTGGCATGTATCATTAGACAAGCTTTAGCAATATGTGTGTGAACACGCTTGATATAAATTATTCATCGTTTTTATGTTAATGCAAATCAAATGATGTATTCGGGAGGCCGTTAAAAATAATTGTCTTCGTGTCTAATTTTAACACAATTAAACTTACAATAAATTATCAAATTAAATAATACGAGCTCAAATATATGGTCTATTTTTAGAAGAGGCAATTATTTTATAAGAATGTTCTGAAACTTAATAGTTACGGACAAATTGCTAAGACAGAATAAAAACACCAATTTCATAGGTAAGGACCCAATATGTATAGATTTGTGCAGGTCTGTTGGTGTATAAATGCAAACAAAGTCATATCTTTTTACACTTCTAATGTGGCTATCAAGCATACGACCTACATGATGGAAAGCGGTTTCCGTAGCATATGGACGCTTGCAACACCAGAGATAGAACTCGCGCATTGCCGACCTTTCAAAAATTCCTTTTAAAGCGCATGGAGCGCGACCATTTTGTATCCAAGGTGTGAGGATGAGCTCGCTGTCAATGGCGAGTGGTGCGATATTAGAAGGTAGCCATCATGCCGAAAAGTTCCTGAGAACATGCACCATTGTATAGTTTGGTTCGCGAAAGAGGACCACTAATGCCAGCCGTCTTTTTATTGCCCGTTAAAGGTGTGCGGTGAGGCGGGGGCGAAATGCGTCAATATACATGCGTCGTCATAATTTGTTTCACTAATAAAGGTAATATTTTGCCTTAGGTCTATTTTTCGTAAATAAACACCCGCAGACGGCCGCCATTTGTGGCCATCTTTCGTGAATCGAACTGTACAAGCGGTAGAACACGCACAAAAAGGAGTAAGTAAAATCAATCTTATAATAGATCGAAATATAAAACAATACCTATAACTAGAACCAATTTAATTATTTAATTGTACTGTGCTTACATATTACGTTACTATTTGTCCCTGACTGTACAGTACGTAACATTGTAAACTCGACACAAACTAATTGACGATTCTTTGATTATAAACGGTATCTAAGCATTAACTACTTTAAGCCAGATGTATTCGAACTAGGGTTGTCTCTTTTGCAGAACAATTTAAATTTAAGGAAATGATTCTATCTATAATATTTTTCCATCTATAAGATTATGTAGGCAAGCGCTTTCGCGCGAACGAAGAAGCGAGAGGCAATGACGATTTTTGTCTCTGGGGACTTTTTCTCTTCGGCCCGTGCTAGGCCTTCTGCTCGATGTTTCGGCTGAGTTACACCAACCGTGGTCACGAGCTGACCGTCGTCGTCGTCGTCTGCTCGGGCGCGGCGTCGTCAGCTCGGTCGGGCCCGTGATTCTTCATCTACCCACACATTATTAATATTGCGGTCACTTCGGCATACCACACTAACAGTATCTGGGTTGGTTTGTAAATTTCCACGCTGATGACAATTTAAACCCATCCTCCCGAATGATATTCTTGTATTTCTTTATTGCTTCACGAACTATTCTAGTATGATAGTCACGATCATTGAAGAAGATTTTTGGTTTATGTAACTCCACCTTGTCCATGTATGTACGTCGCGTGTAGTCACGATAGTATAACTTTTAATTCTATGGTAGATCAAACTATAAGACAGTATATAAATTTGTATTAAAATTTTAAATTTATTGTTCATGTCAATTCTTTCTTTTCGCAAGTTACTACCTTACTTGACTGAGTCTGGCAAGTGGCTCAGAAAGGGTATATCTGCAGTATGCTTAAAAGTGTCAAGATTCTATCCTATAAAGGAACTAAAGATTATGTATTATTCAAAACGCCGAGTAAGTAACAACCCTACAGTGTCCGCATGTAACTGGATCACTGGTAGAGTCAAAGGGCTTATTTACAGACTTAGCTCGATTAACGAGCACTCGTTTTATTTCGAGCAGCCGCAGTTCTGCTCGACCTGGAGCCAGCACTTAATTAAATTACGTTAGACTATGTTCAGCGTGAACATTATGGTTGTTGAGATGTAGTTTTGACATGTTTGTGGACTTACACTAGACGCTATTTACATAATTGAAACTTCTAATTTGGCGAACAGTTTAAATAGCAGTTTGGGGTGTTTGGACGCTTTTGAGCAGCAATGACTTGAACAAAGACATGTTTTGTAATGCAATTCTTAAAGTGATCGCTACTGTTGGAATCTGGAATCTCTCTGTCCTTTTTTTCCTACGTTTATCAAATTAATCTATTGTAAAAATATATTCAAAAGTTGAGTTTCTCTGCAGTGTTGAACACTATCCATACACGATATCTTCAAGATTCTTCTGTGCAAAGTAATAGTACATTATGATATAAGTGCGGTAAGTTGCCCGACCCGTAGCCCGACCCGTAGGTGAGGGCTATAAGAAGGCAGAGGCTGTAATTATCAAACCGCACGTATGTCATACTACGTTTTATATCACATTTGCAGGGAAATAAATAAAACTCGGACATTCTTATACTAAATATACAACTAAATATTTAATCACTCTTTTTAGATATGCCAGCAATTCGGAATATGACTTTATATCAATACCATGTTTTGTTTTTACTGTGCTTTTTAACAATGAATAGAAGCACCACAACGAGCTGGACTTATATTTTTGGAAAAGTTCCACGAAATAAGCTAAAACACACTTTCCGAAAAGGAATTTGCATTGACGACATTTTCAAATAAAACCATACAGCGAAAAGAAAAGCGCCGCGCGCTTTTCTAAATATAATAATAATTTTAACTTTTTCACAAATTTGCGATGTGCGCGCATCAGCGCTTTTTTAAGGCAAAGGCACAAATAACAGCCAGTGTTACTAATAAAGTAAATTAATATTTTTGTACATTTGTTACCGATCCATGGTTGTAATATGTTGTCAAAATAAATGAAATTAAAGAATTCAATATTTATTTATAGATATGTTTTGTTTAAGATATCTTAAATAGCAATATTAACTGCTCGGTTCTTTCGGCTTCCATAGGAATGGCTGTGTCTAAGATTCGTATTAGAAATTCCAAGAACAATTTATTTGATGTACTATTTCGTGCTACTAATCCAGACACTCAACGCTTTCTGAGATTTGTCAAACATATAATACTAATTTGAAGCATATTGACATATTTTACTATTTCGAAACTGCAAACGAGAATTAAGAAATAATTAAAACCTATTATTATTTCTCTTATACAATTTCATTCATCGAGTCTCCATTTGCGTTAAAGTGCGTTGACGTGTGCCATAACTTTTTGTTCCATTATATTCATTTAATTTCACATATTTGAGAAACGAGAGTTATCTATCTCTATGCTTTGTGTCTTATTTTGTTATGATGTATAATGTGACTTTATTTATTTATTTTATTTTATTCGGAACAACACAAAATTACAAAACGTGATTTACAATTTGTAGATATTCAACTTAGTAACAATTATGTATTAATTTTAAATATGCCTAGCACTGAGTTATAGAATATAAATTACAACATAAACAAAAATATGCAGTGAGCGTTATCCATTATGATCTAAGTAATTTTCACGGAAAAACTGATAAAAAAATAAATAAAAATTACAATATTGGAAATCTATGCACGTAATCTTGGATCCACTGAATAAATGAATAACAAAATAAATCAAGTACCTGCTTTTCAAATATTTTTTATGATGTTTCTAAACACAGTTATTATTAATTGTATATGTTTGCTCATTATGTTTTTCTTGTTCATGAAAAATCGGTTATTGGCCTTAGCTATAAATATACTATATATTATGTCTCACTGATTTGTATTAGTAGTTGATTTCTCTAATAAATACATACTTACATACATATAATCACAACTATTATCATATAAGGGTTAGTCAGACACTAGGCAAAAGCGGTCCACTGCCGCAGTCCGCGCTTCACCATGCAGTGACTGCACTCTGCGTGACAGGTGGTGAGTCTGCAGTTCAAAGTCCATTAGTTGCCTTTTACGACACCCAACGGAAGAGATGGGTTGGAAGTTCTTCTAATGAGCCGCTACCACACACCTCTAAGAAATAAATAAAATGAAACTAAATTGGACGTTTATTGAACACCTAGTAGTTGCTACTGATAGGACCCTAGTAGTTTGGAGTAAATCCGATAATAATTTTCTTTAATCTGGTACAGTCGAGTACATACAAAAATAGTATAGTAGGTATACACCTACATATTTTAGCGGCGACAATCTTTATTTCCATATAATAAGTTACAGTTACTGTCGAAAGTGGTTACATATTTTTGGAGTCGACTGTACCGATCTTGATTAAAATGTGTTGTGTCGAAGACTGTATTTTCAAGACATTTACTTTCAGAGTATCGCCGTAAGCTAGCTTTATCGTGTTTACGTTCTTCTTTATTACATTTTTAATTTATCGGCGAGTACAGTAAAAATCTCGACTTAATTACTGGTCAATCAGCTTGGCGGCTCCCGGCGGCCTCCAATAACAGTAAATATCCGCTGCGAGGCGGTGTGAACAGCAATATCCGGAAAGGCTTCAGTGTGTACCTTAATTTAGGGCTGGCGATTACATGTTTATCAAATATTTAAATAGGTCATTATCATAATTTCACTGGACTGGAATGGGATTTCTGTCATTGAATACTATTGAAATTAACAATAACGCCAAATTAATTCAATATTTATAAAGCGGTTATGTGGACTAACTTCCTATTGTCAATTTTCGTTACAAATTGAAAATTGCTAAAATTTGCTTCTCTACGAGCTTAACCGAAATTGACACCTCGAAAATGGACAATAGGAAGTGATTTCACATAATAACCGGTTAATATTGAATCAATGTGGCGCTTTTGTTAGATTCAATGTTCAATCACAGAAATCCCATTGCGATCATTGACATTTAAAAAAAACAATAATGTTGATGTAAAGGGAGGATAAAAACTAGCTGAGTATCTTGCCCGTTCTTCTCAGAACAAGGCCTCCTGGTAGCTTTGTGAACGGATGGCGTAGAGTTATTAGAGAAATCAACTTTTACGAAATTTTGTAGAATGCTTTTGACGTTCATAAGCATGTGCTTAGACACACATTTTAATTGTCACATTTTAAACATGGTTAAATTATAGTTTTTAACGCCCACTTGCAGGAAATTTAAACTAAGACTTAAAACTCGATTTTGTCATTTTTTGACAATTCTACTATGGCTATTTTGTCAAAATTTGGCGAAATCCAGATTTAAACTAAGTTTGAAATTTCCTGCAAGTGGCCTTGAGTCATATTCTTTCTTAAAACTTAAATAGCATTTATGAACAAGGGGGAATATGTTTAAACTGTATATATGTTTATATGTTTATTTTGACTTCGATAGTTAGTATATTTCTGGAATATTCATATTCACATATATTTACTAGGTTTATATATTATGTTTATATATAGATTATATTGTAATAATGCTTGATCCATAAGCTCATAATAATACCATTATAGAAATAATTTATTATTCGGAAAGCGGCAACCCTATACTAATTTGACATGAAGAAGGCGTGCTCTTACCCTATATTGCGCTAGAATGTGCCTTTCTCCGGCTTTTCACATCAAAATAGCCTTTATATCTAAACGTATAAGGTCGCCAAAGTAAGCGCTAGACGTCGTAAAGCGAAAAGAGCGCTGTGGTAAAGCGATCAGCCTTGCCTTTTAGAATAATAAATGGAATTAGGAGCTCTAGCAGGTGAAAACAACTTTTTATCTTTATGAGACAAACAAGCGTATGGTTCGCTTGATGGAAAACTATTTCTGATGTCATTAATGTCGAGTTTCGAATGACAGCTAGTGTAATTATGTCTTGCATCTTATTCTATTACTAGCTGTTGCCCCCCACTTCGTCCACGGTTACTATGGTTTTTTAACTATCCCACGGGAACCCTTTAATTTTCCGGAATAAAAAGTATTTAAGATGTTGACCAGGGATATAAGGTATTATCATGCAAAATGTCATTGAAATCAGTCCAGCCATCGGAGATTAGTCCGCTACAATACTAGCGGAATTACTTAATTTATCTATGATTCTTCTAGTACAGTAGCGCCACCTAACTTAATAAGTCGAACGAAGGGGTATAATAAGTAACAATGACAAGTTTTAGACGAACTAAAAACCCATGTATGGAAATAGCGATCTATACTACTTAATTTATCTATGTTTGAAGTGAGGAAAAAACTCATACGGATAACGAAAGCTTTACTAACAGTCAAAGTCAGTATTATAGTTAGCAATCTTGGAATTTTTTTTACACACCTATCAACTAGCCCCATTTTAAGCAACTAATGCTGCTTGTGTTACGGACACCGACACTAGATGACGGATAAATATATATTTAATAGATAAATACATATAATATTATATAAACATCCAAGACTGGAGAACAAATGCCTGAAAATTCATCGCTCACCCAAACATTTGCCCCCAGCGGGGATTAAACCCAGAACCTCTTGAGATGGCGACGCCTTTAGGCCGGCATACAGACCACTCGACCACGGAGGTCGTCAAACATTATTGATAACAAGATTCATGGCTGGATCACCCAAATATCTGCTCCGACAGGGAATCGAACCCTGGTGGGCTTGATTTAACAGCTCTCTATCGTGATACCTATCAATATCAAATTTATCCCAATCCTATTATTATATTCCAATGTCAGTCCTAAGTTATGTAAGCGCAGGCTTAGAACTAGAATAATATATTAGAAACTTTAGTAATTTAAGCTCATAATTACGTCTTGTGATTTCGCTTCGCGAGTTGAGAGGAGACTTCAGACCAAACTTTACTTAGGAAGTTTTTCGATGTCTTATCATAATCATAATCATAATCATAATCATAATCATAATCATAATCTTTATTGCTTCATATTGGTACATATAAAGATATTAAATTAAACAAAAGTTCACAATATGAACCCTGCAAGGGTGTCGCAAATCTTAACACTAAACAATTAAAATATTTTAATATTCAACAGACATTATAATATGTATAAAAAGTAAAATGTTAATTTAAAAAATCCTTCAAGGTGTAATAACATTTTTCACTCAAGAATTCTCTTAATTTTTTTAAAAACATGCTTTTATTTTCCAACTGTTGGATATGGTCGGGTATTTTATTATATATCTTTATAGACATATGGTAGGTTCCTGAGCGGACTATATGCAATTTTGTGAAAGGCAAAGCTAATTTATTTCTATTTCGCAAAGAACGTGTCATGTCAGAGAGTAAGTCATCACGTTGTATGTACGGAAATATATTCTTGCGCACCAATTTGCAAATTTCAAAAATGTATATTGAGGTTAAGGTTAGTATCTTAAATTTTATAAAGTGAGGTCTGCAGCTGTCGGTGTCTGGTATGTTGACTAATATACGAATGCACCTCTTCTGCAGAGTAAAGAGCTTATTAGAATCGGTGCTATTACCCCACAGTACTATTCCGTAACTTAGCCAAGCATTAGCGTAAGCGTAATAGGCGGTCATAGCAGATCTTAAGTCGGTTCCTTTCTTTAATTCAAAAAGCGCGTACGTAAACTTCGAGAGCTTCGACGCTACTCTATCAACGTGAGGTTTCCAGTTAAGGGAAGTATCAATCTCTACACCTAATAATGTACATGAGTTTACAAAGTCTATATTATTATTTTGAAAGGAAAGTTTAGTGTCTAATTGTTTTTTCTGTATTGGCTTAAATTGCATAATTTTTGTTTTATTTATGTTTATTTCTAAATTATGATCTGTTAACCAATTTGTTATCTGACTTAAATTGTGACTACTTTGTTCTTGAAAATCAGTACTATTTTTACATGGAAATAGAATGGATATATCATCTGCATATATAACACTTTTTTTATTCAAGCACATTGGCAAATCATTTATGTAAATCAAGAAAAGTATGCAACCAAGTACGCTACCTTGGGGTATAGATCTTTCTACTTTTTCTTTATGTGATGTTATTAAATTCATATTATTGTTTTTAGATTCATAGAACTCCATTTGTACATATTGCTCTCTATTTTTTAAATAAGACGTAAACCACTGATGAGCTTCACCGCGTACTCCTATAGATAGTAATTTTTCCAAAAGAATTTCATGGGACACTCGATCATAAGCTTTGCTCATATCAAGCATAATACCAATAGCGTACACTGTACAACGTTAACCATACTAATATTATAAAGCAAAAGTAACTGTCTTTTAATCTGTCTATCTGTCTGTCTCGCTTTCACGTCAAAACTACTAAAACGATTTAATCAAAATTCGGCACACAGATAGCCCGAGAGGATATAGGCTCCTTTTTATCGCGATACTCCCACGGGAACGGGTATCGTGCGAGTGAAATTGCGGAAGCCACTAGTTAATAATAATAATAATAATAATTTATTTATTTGTAAGACAAAGGTTTGTAGTTGTTACATAAATATTGTGTCCAGCTTTGCTTACCTTTTGAAGGTGTACAAATTTTTTTTTTTTAATCACATTATGTACTTCTGCAATGTCTCTAATACTGCTCGGGAGAGTATTGAAAATTACTGAACTCATGCCTACTACGTTTTTGCACATTAAGGCACTATTTGATGTGAAAGCAGAGATCTTACAAACATGTCTTTTTGAATTAAGCGTGGTAAACATTTCCATGTTACTTTTTACAAAAAGTGCCATCTCATAAATATATAATGACGGCAAGGTGAGTATCTTTATTTCAACAAAATACGGTTTACAACTATCTGGTACGTGTACATTGCACATAGCTCGTACACATCTCTTCTGTGCCCTGAATGCTATATCTCTATCTGTGGAATTTCCCCAGAATAATACAATATAATTCTTGTATTAAAGAATTACCATAACTACGAGTATCACGTTCTTGAAGCTACAATATGTGACGCACATTTATGACAGAAGCCTGAGTTTCGTAGTAGGTAAGTACAAGGTTTGTCCGCTGTCAAAAAACTATGACAATATGCCTTTTGAGGAGCTCGGTGGCGCTTTGGCTTTGGATATCGAAAAAAGCTACCTTCGCCGTGATCAAACATTGGATGTGTGACCAAACCTTTGTGATCTCGTGCTTCGGTAGCCACGGCAAACCTCGACCCCCACAAGTGTTCCTTCGTGAGATATTTCAAAATTATTTTAGATTGTCGGAATATTAGGTCCTTACCTATGAAATTGGTGTTTTGTATGAAGATTTTGGGGATGTCTGCATTTTACATACTAACATTTTATCAGTTTTCTTCACAACGACAAATCCAGAAATGTGTGCAATATGTGTGTACATTACGCTTGATAAAAATTATTCATCGTTTTTATGTTAATGCAAATCAAATGATGTGTTTGGGAGGCAGTTAAAAATAATTGTCTTTGTGTCTAATTTTAACACATTTAAACTTACAAAATTTATCAAATAAATAATACGAGCTCAAATATATGGTCTATTTTTAGAAGAGGCAATTATTTTATAAGAATGTTCTGAAACTTAATAGTTACGGACTAATTGCTAAGGCAGAATAAAAACACCAATTTCATAGGTAAGGACTCAATATTTACTTGTGAAAAAATCGCAATTTGAAACTAGATTCCGTAATTTTTTGACAATTTTAATCTCAAGGGACAAAAAAATTACAAAATCGAGTTTTAAACTACAGGTTTATAATTTCCTCCAAGTGGGCCTAAATGAACTAGTTTTAATAAGATAAGATTTTCTTCATCAACCACTGCTATGATTTACGTTGGACCTACGTCATTATTGACAAAATGTGCATGTGTGATACGCCCTTGCCTATCCCTTCAGTGACATAAGCGTGGTAGGTAATATGTGTGTACATAATTATGTGTAAATGATTTAGAAATTAAGAAAAAAATCTATAAAAAATTTGTAGATAATGGCGCTATAATGTCATAAATTTTTTTTAAAAATTAATTTATAAAGAGGAAGAAATGTTTGTTTTTATATAGTTTCTGATTTTTGTGATGTAGAATCTAATCAAATTCAATGTTTTTATACTTCTTCTAACGACAACTATAAAGAAATATCTATTATCTTACAAACTTCAAGTAATGTCATATCCTCGAAACTCCCAAAGGAAATCAAATTATTCCATCGAATTTAAGCATTGTCCTTTAAACACTTGTAAAACTATAACGGTACGAGTCCCGGGCGACACGGCGGCATCGCACGCACAATAGCCCCGATCAACCGACCGAACATCCAAAGGCATTTTATATCTGCCAACGACCACAATAAAGGCGACAGCCAATTTTGTCACAACTCATTCGGTCTTATCTTGACCACGAAGCCTTTACTACAACCTAAAACTATCAGTGTACACGCTCCCTCAACTATTGCGTCACGTTCCATTGAACCTTACGCATCTAATTTGTTTTTACTTTACAAACAAATGAAGACTTGGTTGTCGAGCACAGCGATGGCGCCGCTATGTGTGTAAGTAGGGGAAGGGAAATCGGTCATAACTACACAACAATTGTGAACATAATGCTGTTTTCTTATTTTTGTTTCTTAATAGGGAAGGAAATAACTTTTTAGGGTGTGTAGGGGCCTTTGTGAGCAGTACACATGGATGACGCAATTGTGCCAGAGAAATCTGATTTAGTAGAAATGAGTTATTGACTAAGCTCTGTATTCATTAAGCGCAGGAAGGTCGGAAATAGGGTAACTAACGAAACGACAAAAAATACAACGTCGTTTTGTCAATCGTTTTCAATAGTAAGTTTCTTTGTTACTTATAACTGCCGAGCCTATAGGCACCCATCAAAACATGTATAATATTGGGCATAGATCTTCAAAAAAATTTGGTCAGCCATCAGTCTTAACATGGCGAAAGCTGTTGCCAATATCCATACTAAACCGTTTAAATCACTACGCCAGCATGGGACACCGAGGTCCTCTTAGAAACAATAAATGGGAACCAAACAAAGACTTACTACTGAGGAGCTTTCGATTGAAAACAAAGCTGCCTTCGCAATGGTCAGGCCGTGGATGGGTGACCAATACTTTGTATCTTGAGCTCCTCCGTGTTTCGGAAGGCACGTTAAGCCGTTGGTCCCGGTCTATTGCGACTGTTTCTACCCATCAACATTAGGTCAGCGTGGTGGCGTAACGGCCCGTATTCCTCATGTGTTTCGCCATGAGGAAGGCCTGTGCCCAGCGGTGGGACGTATATAGGCTGAGGACAACAAAAAAGATTTACTACAAAAATTGCACAATATTTTTACGCAGCCTCGAACTCCTTCAACTTCAAATCGAGTTACTTATTTAGGTTCACAATGATACAAAACAGACAGCGCATGTGATCATTTTAATTAAAGATTCAAATCGTAATCAAACTGATCAAACAATTTCAAGAATCCCTTGAGCAGTTTAAGTAATAAATTACTCGCACGACTAACTTTTTAAGGGACTCGCTTGAAGGCAGCAATGCAATCAAAATGCCTTTTAGTGATTGCTTTGTTCAGTGGATCTGATTCCTTTTTTGTCGGAACTCAGTTAAATTCGTCAAATTTATTATAATCGCCTTAGCAATCACGCATTTGATCCATCATGATGTAACTGGAATTCATGGGAGCTATAAAATGAATGAATTCCGATAGATATAACTAGATATAATATTAATATACATTATAGATAGATATAATATTTTGCGAGCTGAGTGATAAATTACTTCTGTCTGGTGTAAAATATTCTGTCTTGTTTTTATTTACACCTCTGACTACCTCCTCGGGATTTCTTTTATTAAAGAATTGCTTTACTTTCAAAACCCTTTAATTTACACTCTTACCTTAGTGTCAAATATATATTTATTTTTTATCTCTGACAAGTAGAGAGGATATCCAAAAATTGTTCTCTGGTTTCGAATGCTTGCGCAAGGAAGGCAACTATTGCTGAAACTGTTTTAAGCTTCATTAATTGTAACTTGAACTAGTTGTTAAAATTGGAAGAATGAATCTGGTAACCCAAAAAACGGACTTATTCATTTCCAAACATGTATTCCTCGCAACACCTAAAGTACACCTTGAGATCCTTAGCTAAGATTAACACAGTCCAGTGTATTAGGATTATTTTGATCCTAAAAAAACTCTCAGATGCCCTAAAAGTAAAAGAAATTAGAGTAGTTAAATAAACAGGAAAAGTTCAGGAAATTAGAGTAGTTAAAAAAACAGAGACCAGAATTCACGTTAATGGAGTAAATATTTCATAGCAGTTACTCCACAAGGTCACTGACTTGCTAAGCTAGCTGTCAAAGCCAACATAGATACACTAGCATCGCTATAAATCGAGGCACTTGCAAATGACTGCCGACTGATCCAAAGAACTCCTTAATCCTTTGAGTTATCGTGCGTCGTTAAGCCACAACGCGATCCGCGCTCGACGCTTAACATTCTAAACACCCACTTAAGATTCATGAGGGCCACGTGGGTGATATCACCGCTCCTTCGAAGATTTGTGGGCGAAAGATCTGCTCTACCTGTTTGACATTATCTGGAACGTCTGCACACATTTCGGATTCTGCACATGGACGTTATGATTTAGAGATGCGAATTCTTCATGTGTACGCGTTCTTTTTAAATGAATGTTTTTACTGGTTAAGAAATGTTAAATAATACTATATGAATGTTTTTGTTCCATCCACCTGGCCAGCTTGATAATATTAACAGATTTAAATAGAGCATTTATACCTCAGAAACAATGCATCAGAGCCATTTGTGACGTTCCTCCTCTGATATCATGTAAACAATTATTTCCCAAACTAAATCTACTAACACTCCCTTCGTTATACATATTGGAATGTTGTATCTTTGTAAGAACCCACTTGAATTTGTTTAATAGTAGAATCGTTCATTCTCAAAGAAGTACCATACATCGTGGACAGCTATCATAGCCTAGGATGCGGACCCACTTATTTAAAAGTAATTGTTTCCCTAGTTGCATAAGAATTTATAATAAGTTACCTCACTCAGTTATTAAACTAAATGTGCATATTTTCAGGAAAAAGCTCTTCAAGTGGCTTCGACAGAAGTGCTTTTATTCTGTAAAGGAATACTTAGAATGTAAAATTGACTTTGAGTGACATTTATTGTATGAAATTTTTTTACATTATAATTGGTAATATTGTAAAACAAATACCTAATTGAAATTGTAAAATTCATTATAAATTAATTATAGCTGACATTATATAATTTTCACATACCCTGTGCTGGTTAAATAGTTGAACTTAATTGACTGTAACATCTACATTTTACTCTATTTTATGTGAATAAATGACATTTCACATTTCACATTTCACATTGCCATAGTTCTAGAACATTAAAAAAAGGAAGTGATTGGAAAAAAGGAGAATTGGAAATGTAGACCAGGAACACAAAAAAGGATGACATAGCCACGACAAAGAAATAACTTGAACGTTTGTTTTCGTAAATAAAAATAAGAATCTAAAAAGGATGTAAGTTCTATAGGAAGAACACGTAGTATTATCTATATACTACATAATGTACGTCGCGTTTAGTCCCGTTAGTGTAACCTTAATGGAACACGTAAAGCTGTCGCATTGATTCCGGTTGTTATAGCAATAGTTGCCCACCCTATCATACCCCTATCACGGTCCAAGCCATCTGCTAATTAAACAGTCGAAGTTTGTTTCTGCGTTAGGGGTTACTGATCCGATTTTTAAAATTCTTTTACTGTTAGATATATACGGGTATATAAATTATATCTCGGATTACTAAAGTTTACTTTTATGCTCGGTAAATATAACTTTATACTCGTATTTTTCTTTGCATTTTTAAAATTAGTTTTATATTTATTACGTACTCAAATAGATAAACATATAATTTAGATGAACAGCTCGGAGAATTGATTCGGCAAAGTCGGGGACGCTCCTATGGGCAGGAACGGGTATATGCGGGAGTTTTGTGGCTAGTGCTAATATTTCAGGAGAGTCCCAACACGCCTACCCGCTAGCCATCGGTAGGTAGGGGCCGTAAACGGATTCCTCCTCGTCAAAAAAAGGTACTAAAATAGATTCCTGATTTATTTAAAAATGTAAGCCCCTCTAACTGTAGACAAACATAAGTCTGGACTTTTATCATCATGACTTCCATAACGTCTCCAGTTGATAAGAATGAGTGGAGTACCTAAACGAGAATAGCTGGTACGAAAAATATTCTGCGTTTACTCTCAACTTATGTCTTTTGCCTCTTGAAGTCTCATCATTGTAACAACAATTATAAATTTTGCATAACCTAACTCTGGCAGATGGAATTATCTCACAAACGACACCCATATTCGTCTTGCCGATGTCTTGGCACAACATGTCTTCCTCTTCTGTCAGCACAGCGTCCATTTTCATTCTTTTTATATCAAACATTATACTTAGAACCCCAAAACTTTTTGGTCATATTATTATACATCTACTCTTTTTAAACTGGAAAATAACACTCAGGCCTAAAACATTTATGATGTAGAGTAATAAACAGACGTACATTTGCATTTATAATACGTACGGATTCAGACTCGAGAGTGTACTGTACACAGCAACGGCGAAACTAGCAACTTATAATTACAACAAAACACTCCGCCAGCCCGCAGGGCTGCCAACTGTAATAAATGTAAAACAGAACGCAAACACGCGGAACCGTTAGCATATTTCTGCTAACAACTCCGGCTCCGGGTTATGGTTTTCATTAAATTGCAGAAAACAAGGTTATATAGGTTAGCACTTGGATGAAAAACACCGAAGTATCTAAGCATTACTACATAATTAAAGAGTGTCACTAAAAAAATGGTGTTACGGCCCATACTCCTCCTCATTGCTGGGCACAGGCCTTCCCCATGTATAGTACGTCTCAATCCAAATTGCCATAAAGGTAACAAAACAAAGGTAATGTTTCATCTCTAAAATGTTTTGTGATGACTGTAGGTAATTGAAATCAATTGAAACGGACAACAATTGTTACCGTTAATTATATTTACGTGCCAATGTCCATGTAAAAAGTGTGATTATTGAATAACAAATTCGGTAAGTCGGCTTTTTTGTTTACCTTTTTGGCAACTTGGATTGAGACGTGCTATAGAACGGCCTGTGCCCAGCAATAGGACGTAAATAGGCCGACGATTTAAAAAAATTGGATCAAGGAGTGGTAAAAGAAAGAAAAAATACATAAAAACAAAGAAAAGTATACATTAAATGCAAATCTATTTTCACTCTTATATAATTATACGCCTAGGAATGCCCAGGAACCTCAGGATTGGCGTATCCCCCGACCGAGTCTCTGAGTAGGTCAAGGTGCCCTTAGGTCGAGGTTCAGAGAATTACTTTGACAGAAGGCAAAACCCAAATCGCTCCTATGGAGGAGCTCAGTGAAACATGAAGTTATTTTTGGATTGCCGAACGGATGATACCTAGATACAATTGAAAAGTCCGGGTAAAGTAACAGTAACTCTTGGATTTTCGCTTTTTATTTAACTAAGACCGCCAACTAACCCACCTCCAGTCTCTGTAGCTGAATCCTTTTATTTAATCCATATTAATATTATAAATGCGGAAGTAACTGTCTGTCTGTCTCGCTTTCACGTCAAAACTACTAAACCAATTTAACCGAAATTTGGTACACAGATAGTCTAGAGCCTGCGAAAGAACATAGGCTATTTTTTATCCCGATATTCCCATGGGAACCGGTGCTCTGCAGGTGAATGTTTAAAAATTTAAATAACGCCTCCCAGAAAAATGAAGGACAAATTTACGCCACTATGAACTTTGCTTCTAATAATAGAGTGGGAGTAAATTTTCAATTCCACCAATTCAGGCTACCATTCCAATTTGAAAAATCTTTCAGTGTTGAATAGCATATTTATTGAGGAAGGCTATAGGCTACATACCATTACACTATCGCAAAGTAACTATTCTACGCGGACGAAGTTGCGGGCAAAAGCTTGTTTATACATAAAAGTATTTTCTATTCTGTTTTAGAAGCGAGTCTTCTGTACTCGATATTGTTTAATAATGTACCATTTACCGTTACAATAAGCTAGAATAACCCAATTTCACTTACAAATTTTAACAATATATAGCCGGTATTAATTAGTATTTATTACGTTCTGTATTAAAAATCATTATATCCAATATTTTAGGCCTTTCCAACGTTCTTCATTATAGCCAAGGGGAAATCAATGCTGATTAATAAGCCAACAATAAATACAAGGATAAGTTGTCATGAAACGAACGAAGATGGGACAATATGACAGACGTGTCGGAGCTTATCTGGACATTTAGACAGACGATCGTCAATTTGACATATTACAAGTATATTGGAAACTATAGCCCTTCGCACACAAGGCAAGAAAAAGTGAAAGCACAAACCATGGACGTCGTCAATTTCTCATTTTGTGCCCGTTGACTTGTTTAAAAAAATATTTAACTTAAATTACATTTTTTTTACTGTTAAGAAAATATGTAACTTAAATTACACTTTTTTTTACTTTTTTTTCTCTAATAACAATCTGAAAACATATAAAACAACAGAGCTAAATCTTAATTATTTTTAACTGCCTCCCGAATACATAATTTGATTATTTGATTTGCATTAACATAAAAACGATGAATAATTTTTATCAAGCGTGTTCACACACATATTGCTAAAGCTTGTCTAATGATACATGCCAAATATTATTATCTCTGGATTTGTCGTTGTGAAGTAAAGTGATAAAATGTTAGTATGTAAAATGCAGACATCCCGAAAATCTCCATACAAAACACCAATTTCATAGGTAAGGACCTAATAGTATGGAAATAGTTAGATAGAAATAGCGTGTTATTTTGATGGATTAATACAAATAGGGAAAATAATGTAAAAACATAAGTAATACTAACAACAATTATTTTTGATTGGCTATTTAAAATAAGATGCTCTCATAAGTTTCTTGCGGGATTCTTGTCATAAGCCTTACTCTCGGAATCCGGCCGCTTGTATCGATTATAACCACAGTCAAATGCTCTGTGGTTGTACTTGGTACTAGCGCTCGCGCATTTCAAATTTAACACTTTTAAGTACTCGTATTTACTTGCTGCCTATTACAACTTTAAAATCAAGAAAGTATATACGAGTAATAAAGTTTCGCGCCATATAAATTGTGTCCAACGTGTTAAATTTGAAATGACGTTATAAGTTAACAGTAAAAGTTTAAGAGTAAAAGTTTATTTTTCTTTTTAGCGCATTTAAATAAAAGCTTGTTTTCAAAGATTGTTTTTTTATTTTTGTTTGTTTGTTTGGTAATTTATAAATAGGTAAGTATTAGAAGTAACGTTTAATTTAAATATGCATTATCATCATTACACCCTTGAGCTAAAGCACCCCTTTTTACCCCCATAAATGCTCAGAGGAAATAGAGCGTTATGTGACGTACGCCGAGGTGACTAGTTGCACACTTTCATATCAAGCTAAAAATACCGCAAATAAAAATGCAAGACAAGGGTGAAACCTTACACACCTTTGATTATACCTTATTAGAATGGACAATGAACAATGGTTCTTCCATACATACATACAATCACGCCTATAATTTCCGAAGGGGGAGGGATAGTCCAAGGAGCACTGTGTTTCTTAAGACCACATTTAGCCATACAAAAATTTGGTCATATGACAAAACATGAAAGAGTAGTAACAAGTGGCTAGCTCATCGCCTACACAACCACAGACCCAGTACCCAATACGCCCTTAGTCACCTTTTACGACATGCTACGCAAGTAAAGCAGTTAGTACATTCTTTTTGTGTCCCGGACAAACACGGATCTTCCATGTATCTATAAAATATGAGGAGGAGCTCGGTGGCGTAGTGGTTAGTACGCTTTAGCTTTCAAAAACAAAGCTACGTTCATCATGGACAGGCCGTGGATGGGTGACCAATACTTTCTGATCTCAGCTCCGTGCTTTGGTTCCTATTGCGACCGTTTTTACCCACCAGCATTGGGCCAGCGTGGTGGTGATACGACCCATACTTCTCATGTATTTCTATACGAAGGCTAGTGCCCCTCAGTGGGTCGTATTTAGGCTGAGGACAGATATGTATATAAAGACAGGTGTGTTTTTTCCCGTGTTGGTCCGGGACACAAAAATAATGTACCAACTGCCTTTCTTGCCTAGCATGTCGTAAAAGGCGACTAAGGGCGTATTGGGTACTGGGTCTGTGATTGTGTAGGCGATAAGCTAGCCACTTGTTACTACTCTTTCACGTATTTTCAACTGACCAAACCCAATTTTTGTATGGCTAAATGTGGTCTTAAAGAACACAGTGTTCCTTGGACTCTACCTGCTACTACTGGGATTGCAGGCGTGAGTGTATGTATGTATGTGTTTTGTAAAAACTTGCGTGAAGTCTACAGGCGGCGGTAGTCGTGTTGTGAAACGGTACAACTTGTACAAGAGTTTGAATAAAATAGAGTAGAGAGTGGATGTAACTAGCCTCACACTGTACCTGATACATGGCCAATCGGTAACAGGATATATTTACATAGATAAGGCAAATGCATGTACTGAGCGTGTCCGAAAGCGGGGTTAGTCGCTGGTAAGTAGTCTGCGTGCGTACGAATAACTGCAAAAAGTAAACAAAATGCCTCGTTGTGTGATAATTGGCGGAGGGACATCGGCGGCATCGGTATCTTGCAATCGTGATTGTTGACACGTTTGGTTTCAATACAAATTGCTACACTTTCGTTATCTATGTAAGTGTATATCTGAGGGTTAGTCTATTACGTTACTTGAACTACAAAACAGTGGTTTTAGCACACACTCGCAAAGAAATTCTACACCATCCGCTGAGAGACATCGTTCTGAGTAGAACGAATCCAAGGTCTCAAGCTTACTCCGTCGCAAATATCGGTCTGTGCGAACGAATAATTAAAAAACCAGAATATACTGGACGTATTTTTTACACTACACCAAACAGTCTCTATTTCTATCTATACTAGTACAAGCTTTTGCCCGCGACTTCGTCCGCGTAGAATAGTTACTTTGAGATAGTGTGATAATATGTAGCCTATAGCCTTCCTCAATAAATAGGCTATCCAACACTGGAAGATTTTTTTAAATTGGAACAGTAGCCTCTATTAGAAGATAGTTGATAGTGGCTTAAATTTGTCCTTCATTTTCCTGGGAGACGTTATTTACATTTTTTTACATTCACCCGCATGGCACCCCTTCCCATGGGAATATCGATAAAAGATAGCTTATGTCCATACTCAGGCTCTAGACTATCTGTGAACCAAATTTCGGTTAAATTGGTTCAGTAGTTTTGACGCGAAAGCGAGACAAACAGACAGAGTTACTTTCGCATTTATAATACTAGTATAGATTATAAAACTGAAAAATTTGTTTGTTTCCCATGGACTACTCGCTCGATTTGAAAAATTATCTCAGTGTATAGCCCACTTATTGAGGAAAGCTATATGGCTATCTCAAAGTAACTATTCGATGTGCACGATCTCAGGCAAAAGTTAGTTGAAAATGAAATATTTTTAACAATAGCAACCCTACGATGCAGCTGAATTAGCGGTCCCAGTGCGCACAGCTCATTAGCCCCACAAACTTCAGGCGTGAACGGGGCAAATGCGGCTACCGTGTTGGAAGTCCCCCGACTCACCGTCATACTTCTGGCTGTTACTTACGACTGGCTCGAAGTGGCCAGTGTTGGTTATAGCAGTTAATGGGGTAGGTAAGTGGTATTTTAACCTCAGTAGCCACAAAAGAAATATACATTGTTCACGTGTGCGCGAGCTCAACGGGTTAAAAGGTATTATAACCACTACTAAGGGCGTCTTGCAGGAAATTTAAATCGAGATTTGAAACTCGTGATTTAAAGAGAGATTTAAAACTCGAGATTTAAAACTCGTTTAAATTAAGTCATTTTTGACATTTTAGCCATAGTAAAAAAGTAAAAAATTTACTAAATCGTGATTTAAATCTCGATTTAAATTTCCTGCAAGATGCCCTAAGTCTCAAATTGTCTGTGTATTTTTGATTCATAAAACTAATATATTTTTCAAGTCAAGTATGAACTCAAAAAAACTCTATAGAATTTTTTCAGTTTAGATGCGTCTCAGCGCATGCATGTGAATGTCATAAGCATTTTACAATATTTCGTGAAAAAACTACACCAGACTGTTCACAAAAACTACCAGGAGTCGTGTTCTGAGAAGAACGGGCAAGAAACAGCAAGCTTATACCCTCCCTTTACATAGCAACATTTAATGTCATAAAATACAACGTCGTTGAAGTTTAATAATAAAAAAGATAGATATCTAATTTAAGTAATATTCAGGAGTTTGCCACATTTTTCATTACAAACATGTATGGAGATAGTCTAAAGCGTAATCTGAAAAACACATAGGTACACATTACATTACATAAATTATTCACAACCTGCCGTGCCATACAGACCAGAAGCAAATTTCATTGGAAATAAACAAAAAATGGGTCGTGTAGCCAGGCCCTTAAACTACCAAAATGTTCAAACAGAATTTCAACCTAACATCGTTAGACATATTAAAGAGAAAATTAGTGTGTGATATTCAGGTAGTTCCTATTAATTATACTGTAGTGCTTGCCTATTAGAGAAGGCAACGTGAAATTTGAATAAAAATACCGCTTCGCAAACCTCTAATTACGACCGGGCCTGCAGAGCAGACAAAACACAAACCAAAACGTCTAACGTTTACTCAAAGTAATAGCAGGGTCTGATTCTGTTACTCAGGTGCTGCAACTCATAATGAATACGAACTTTAGCTTGCTTTATTTATAGGGTTTTTCAATAGGGACGCTCGAACTTTGACAGCGCATAGCGGCTATCTTGGTAACGCGATAGCTGTCAAATTTGGCATGAATATATTTCACCATGGCACGCTATACGCTTCAACAACGCGTAGAAATTGTTAACAGGACAATGCCCGATTTTGCCCCACTGGTCCCAGAGTTAGGATAAAACGTAAATAAAAATTAAAATATTAGTTGTAGTGGGATTTACTAATTAAATAGGCGAGCGAGAGCAAAACTCAATATTAAAAGTATTTTCTCCTATTTCATTATTGGAATCCATTTTTAACTCAGAGTAAACAGAACTGGAGTAGCCTTTGTCTAACATTTCCCTCTGCCGAATGCACAAGCATCGGATGCTTGCACGTTTAATAAAACTAGTTGAGCCGCCATTTTGACAGCCATAACATTGTAAACGTTGCGGCGAACAGAGCTCCCGCAAAAATGCCTGCCTGTGCTGTTTTTTGTTGTAAAAATAAATAGAAAACATCGAGTATGCTAAAAGATGGTGTCACCGTTTATTTGTAATTATAATTTTTAAGATTTCATGATTATTTACTTCATTATTTCATGTTTTAGAATTTTACGATTTCAAATTTCGAGCGCTAGTCTCGTGGGGAGTGCGGCTGTGACGTTGTCAAAACGCACACCCCACGTGACTATTTTAAGCGTGTGTGTGCGTGAAATTTAAATTTGTGTGTCGAATTATGCATGTGTGCATTTGTAAAAACGGCTGGCTTTGAGTGTAGTGGTAACCTCACCCCCCGCAAGAAATGGCAGAAAAAAATGTTTGAGAAATTGACTAATGGCTACTCCAGTTCTGTTTACTCTGAGATTTTTAATAATAATATCCTTTTTGATTTTTTTGACATTAGCAATTAACCTTTTGAGCCAAACGTAAATATTTTGAAAACCTGAAAACTGTAGGAATTTACTCTTTGTAATGGATGGCTGCAGCATGAAAAATATAGAATATTTCACATTAGATTAATCAAAAGATAGCTAAAGACTTTGCTGTATAAGCTGGATCCCTTTGTCTTCCCTAATAATGAAAAAAGATGAAAATGGTTTTTTTTGGCGGCATTCAACTATGGCGGACGTGATTTTTATTTCGATGATTGTATATATTTTGCTTGTGCAGTTAATAGGTAAGTTTATTAATAATACACTAACAAAAACGATAGATTTTGTGTCGCTAATGATTCAAAAACAATATTTTTACAAATAATAAAATATTTGCAAAGAAATAATACGTTTTTTTGTAACTTTGCTATTCATTACTATCAGACGCTCATTTTATTTGTCTAATATCTTCTGATTCGCTCGGTGTTTAATATAATTTTTACTTTGTTTCAAAAGCCGTTTCAATAGTGCTTACGACGCAATATCTTTGATTAGTTACCACGTGTGTTTTGAAGTGGGGCAAAGCTCTATACAATCTGGGCATTGTCCTTTATTATTGTAATTGTTAAATTTATTGAATTAGAAGTTCGAGAGCTTCGTCATCTCCCGTGGTGGCGACATCAACTGGCCGCTGAGATCGTGTGACTTAACACCGCTCAATTACTTTCTTAGGGGCTACGTGAAATCTCTAGTGTACGCGGATAAACCACAGCCAATTTCTGCCCTAAAGGCCAACATTACTCGCGTTCTTCGTGAAATCGAGCTCCATTTATGCGAAGACGTCCTCCAAAATTGGTCCACCAGAATACTCGTACACCATCTACAGCGGAGTCGCGGTGGCCATTTGGCTGATATTGTTTTCCACCCATAATGTCACTGAATATTCTTTAAAATGTAATAAAAATTGTGGTAACATCACTCAAACAGGTTGTTTTATTTAATTTCAAAGTACGAGCGCTCTTAATGAAAACCCTTGATATATATTTTTTTCACAGTTATATAGCAGAATTATTTCACCTGTGTAGCCGAGATGGGATGGACGGGGCACTACTCGATCGAGAGGCCGCGGGAATCGCATGTTCCGATCCCACCCCCTGTACCATTGCGTTTGAAAAAAAAAAAGGTTAATTGTGAATATCACTTACCTCACAGTGTGCCCGGTGCATGGAAATCGGCTCGCCTCCTGTTACATGGAAACATAATTATCTGGCTAACTTTGGGTGTTAACGCTTTAGCCTATCCCTTCGGTGATATAACCACTTACTGCTCACACACAATAACTTACATTCTTGAAGATGTTTGCTTCGTACTGTTTATTTGACTCTCAAACCAACCTTGCTCTTTCTAATGAGCAGAGGTAAACATTGTCGTCTTTTCCCCCCTTATTAACAAACGGAAGGGGTGACAATAAATTTTATAATGTTATACAAAGGGAAATTCTGAAATAATCTGCTTAGTATGTTCATCATTTAACCGCTTCTCTGGTCTAGTGGTTGCCACCACCTAGTTTTGATCGCGAGGTCCGGGGTTTTTCTGCTTTTTTTGGTTGGTGGTAGGGCTTCTAAGCCCGTCTGGCTACCCACCACCAACCCATGGTCTTACCTGCCTTACGGCATACAGACCGAATCACGGGAGAGCGCGGGGTACTTGCGAATGCTCTTTCCCGCACCGCGCTTGTTCTATGCTCCCTACAAATTCTATTTCCATCCCTATTGTTGCCACCTCTCCGCCTTCTGGGGCGTGACAGCGACACAGTCACAGGACTTCACGTCGGGCTGCTCTTCTGCTGATACCCGATCAATGGAAAGCGTGCCTAATGGTGTGCCAGGAGTACGCGTACTCGCGAAACGCGTTCCAATTGTTGCGGCTGCAAATGAGGTCCTGGTGATATATGGGACCAGACTCCACTGTTTGCACAAGATCCAACATTTTTGTTCTTGCGTCGGCCCGTCTGGCTAGTACCACCATCTTTCCTAAGTCTGCCGCCGTAATAACAAAGTTATAAGGCATTATTGTGTTCCGAAAATTAGAGGTAGGAGGTAAGCCAGTTCCTCGGTTGTTGAGGAATACAGGTGAAACTCGCTTCCACCTTCGGTCTTGTCGTCACTTACCATCAGGTTTGATGAAGGCCAAGAGCTTGCCTGTCATATGGTAAAATATATATTTCTTTTATTACATATTTTTGCCGCAAAGTAGTGCTTGACTTGGCACGTACTTTCCCGCTGGAGGAAGAAGCCAAGCTGTAGGAATAAGCCAAGTATTGGGAGCTAATGACTTAAGTCACTTATAAGTGATACACACTGATAAAATATACACACTAATAAGTTATACCCTTATATCGTCGGCTTATTGCAAGAACTCATTAAGTGACCAAAAGCAAATTGTGAGAAATCAAAGAATTAAGTTTTTCAATCTTTAAATTATGCCATATCATGTTATAAAAAAAGCAATTTAATAGTGTTATATAATTACTTTCAAATCAGCAATGAATTAAATTCTCAATACAAAAGGTTTTTTTTAAACAATAAATCAAAGCTACTTCTTGCCTTAATGGCATTTTAAAGTAATCTGCAATTAACAACTTCTTAAATAAGGTAAAAAATTTAATTATGATTTCGTAAACTTTACCAAAGAGAAGGCAAGAAAGATCTGATTCTTCTTTTTCCTGCCCTGTTCCCAATTCTATTTGGGGTCGGTCGGTATAATTCTATGTCTTCCTCTTCCACTCTCCTCTACTACTCGTCAAGTCAACAAAATCAAAATCAAAAGCATTTATTCAGTTTAAATGCGTGTTAGCGCATGCTTATGAATGTCATAAACATAAACATTTTACAATATTTATTTTTTATTCAACACTCACTCCCACCCTCATCAAATCATCATTCACACAATCCATCCATCTTTTCTTTGGTCTTCCTCTCCCCACACGCCCATCCACTTTCAAGTCCATAACTTTTCTGGTGACACGATCATTCTCCCTTCTCATTACAAGAATGATCTGATTGTTTGTTTGTATTGAATCGGCTCCGAAACTACTGAACCGATTTAAAAAAATCTTTCACTGTTGGAAAGCTACACTAAACCCGGGTGACATAGGTTTTATTTGATGGCGATATTCATACGGAAACAGGAACCACGCGGGTAAAGTCGAGAGGCACTAGCATGATAATAAAATTGCTAACAAAAACCTATTCAAACCACTACTATTTGGAACATTGCTACTCAAATCTTTTCACCGCTGAAACGAAGCGAAAACCCTGAATTCATTCAACAATGATGACAAACTGCGGTTATCTTCACAATCACAAGTGAAGCTACGGTAAAGCTATGCTTGTAACCTACAAAAGAACCAAGATCTAAAAGCAAGCATGTTCCGTGGACCAGAATATGTACCGACCCCGTTGTTCAAGACCTTTCAGTACTTTCTATAGAAGACTGTAGTAAGCGGAGCGTGAATATGCCACAGTCTATATTATCAACAGTGTATCAACATTTTTTGTTTAGCTGGGCCAATAAGCAAGCAGCAGTACAGTTGTCAAAAGACTGACTGCGATCGTCTAAAATATAATGATCTTTCTGTTTATGAACAGCTTTCAAAAAACGGTGAGCTTCTTAATTCATTGTAATCTATTTTTATGTATGTTCGATTACCAAGTAGAATTCCTTTAATGAGCCGCTACCACACGGCTAAATGTTTTTTATTTAACATAAATAATTTTGGCATCGCAACCACGCAGACTAATGGTAAGTTCCTTTAGTCACCAAGAACACATAGATCAAAAGTGCATCTACTCGCAACTCCTACAAGGACGACAGAGTACCTACAGGCGTCGCTAACACAGATAAACATTAACATAGACGACGCAAATGCATATTATTATACTGCGCTTGTTCGAAAACCCCGACCAAACGTCGGGGTTGACCGCTGTTAATAAGTCAGCGTGCTCGAGTGATTGCTAAAATTTAAAAAATGGCTCGTTTGGTATTAATTGGGGGAGGGACCAGTATTTTTTAAATCTCACATTTCAAAATTACGGCTGTACATTACACGTTAAAAAGTTGACACGCTTGATTTCAATACAAATCATCCTACTTGCGTTATATTTGTAAATGTATAGCTGGTGCCAACCTGTATCATTAAAACTATTAAAGTAAAATTACAGTACTTAGTGTGGCAAAAATAAGTAAAACAGTAACTCAGACAAATCAGCTACATGCCGCACCAGATACACAGGTTACCGTCGCCCAGTTTTGGGCACACACATTAAAGCTCGTATACCAGAGGCACACTCAAACGTAGATCTTTGCCCGTTATCGTTAGAAAGAAATGGCTATATTCATCATTACATAACGCCATATCTTTCTAGCTGTGCTCAACCAAAGAGAGAGATGGAATACGGACCTAAGTTTAGTATCCATCAACACACAGAAGAGGACCCATTGAACTTACGTGACCATCATTCGGTCGCTCTTCTCTTAATTTACTGCCCTGGCCCTTCTTACTTGTTATCTTTAATCGCTGTCCCAAATACAGCTCAATAAACGATTGACTTGTTACTAATCTTGGAAGATATAAATAATTAATCTTAGTAATGGGGTGCCGCAATCAATCGCACTTAGAACGCCGTCGAAACACTTCAATTATGGAGGCTGTTGAAAACAAATTAGCCTAGGAGTCAATAGTTTATAAATAAAGGGAATGATAATTTATGCGCTGAATAAATAATGAACCATCTACTGTTTAGTTATTACCATAATTGACTAAAGCAACAGTCGTATTGACGTTACTCAAGTTGGTGTCTATGACATGATCTTGACTTCTTTAGATAGCCAGGAATTTAATTAACATACCATAACATCATGCTTGCCCCGAAGGAGGCAGTTGTTTTCATCCCCGTTTCGTCTGATATTTCTTTTCATTTTCATCCATATTACAGGGGACACTAAGGCCCGTATTACGGAATTAAACTCAAACGTAGATCTCTGCTTGAGCA
Source organism: Parapoynx stratiotata (assembly GCA_910589355.1). Classification (NCBI taxonomy): domain Eukaryota; kingdom Metazoa; phylum Arthropoda; class Insecta; order Lepidoptera; family Crambidae; genus Parapoynx; species Parapoynx stratiotata. Next base: position 625,374 of record OU342467.1, on the reverse strand, counting down.
CTGTTAGAGAGGGATGGCGCTATTGATCCCACATAACGCCATCCCTTTTTAACTGCGCTCAAGCAGAGATCTACGCTTGAGTTTGGTTCTGTAATACGGGCCTTAATCCTTAACCACCCTCGTTCAACACACACCTTTGAAGGAGGTCGCTCTTGCACCGTACACGAAGAGTGCTTTTCCCCGACTCGGTTATTGTTGACAAAAAGGTCGCCGTTTCCATTGCCATCACTGTTAAGATTTATCCTCAGCTTATATACCCAGCCAAAGGGACAACGAGTATGGACCGTAACACCACACGGTTGTAATAGCGACCGGAAGCAACGGCTTAACGTGTCTTTCAAAGCACGAGGAGCTGAGGATCACCCACCTCTCAAGATCAGGTCTTTGTAGCTTTGTTTTCAGTGTTAAGATTCGTCCTCAATTCCACTGCTGGGCACAGGCCTTCCTAATGAAACAATCACTTTTTTTTTATTAACCTGAACTTATGCCTCTGAAGGCTAGTCAGCTATCACCGGATTATTATAAAGAAAGCGAGAACTTTGGCCCGTAGTGGCGAGCCACCACTGGAAGGCATCCTCCTTATTGGGTGGGACCCCTCGCAAGGTCTCCAGGGCGCTCGAGCCGGAGTCGGAGATCGGCAGATATCCTGAGTGTGCCTCTTAAGGCTAGAAACTCGGCTCAGGCGTGCCATGTCGATCACATGAGGGCATGGCCCGCAACATCACCACAATGGCCCATTGCAGGTTGGTAAAAATAAACTGTTAAGATTATTTAAAAGTAAACTTGGTCTCTCGGTATCATAGTCGTATAACGCTTGAAAATAAGTCGAGCATCGCTTGTGTTCAGTCTCGCAAACTGTTCAGAACCACTCCAATCTTCGGCTTACGAACAACTGCATACAACTTACCAAACTCAATTAGCGCGGACTACAAGAGCCCTCGATAACATCCCGAGAATCCTTTGAAACAGAATACTTTTAATCAACGAGTATACTTATTACACTGTTATTTTTAATCTGAAAGTTCCGCTGGCGTCTGATATTAGAAAGAAAGAATGAAAAGTATTTCTTTGGTGTTACACAATAAATATACAATTTTGTTGATAACACAATACAAATTGATGAGTAACACCAAAAATCCGCTCAGCATAATGTCGGACCATCTATGAAATGTTACCCAGACGCTGATCTTCCACAAATACCTTATTTGTGAGGTAATAAGCGCGTTACGAATTTTAAATAAAATTGTTAAGTGAGGCATTCACTATATAATTGAAAGAAAAGAACACACAATAAAATTAAGCTTAGGTTAATATTATTGTATTTCATTGTTGGTGCATTATCTTTAACATTGTATAAAAAAGTAATCATAAATTAAAACTTGGTTAATCTTCTGTTCTGGCTACTTCTGGAAAATTCTGGGTGAGTCAGGGTGGAACTATAGGTTTACAGATAATTATGTTTTTGTTAATTTTTTATTTTGTTGATGACAACCCAACGAAAAACAAAAAAAAAACAAAAAACTAGGCCTTAACTAATGAAAAACTTGTGGTTTAAATCATAAAAATACAAACAAAGTAAGATAACTGTGATATAATATTCCCACAACCCTATACTTATCACGGAAGTAAAAAGTCTTCCTTCGGCCCCATATTTCAAACACAAAACTTAAGTCCCATATGAGACACGCTGACCTGCGAATATAGCAGTATCATAAATAACTTGAAAGATAAATATTTTCTCGTTTTTTTCTAAAAGGCTACTCTCCCTTGAGCAATAAACTGATAGAGAATAGCCGCATAAAGGAGACACCACCCTAAAACGAATTTAACATGCGATATTACAATAACGTTTCTGGCGGTCAAGACGAGATTGGCCAACCCAGAATAAGGCTGCTCGTGCATTGTACGGCCTTCGCCGAAATATGAAAAGTTTAATTAATCTTGGGCCTCCTCCTTTTCCATTTTATTTCTCCTTATATCAGAATTCACACATTCTATCGTTTGTTTAGTTTTCCTCATTCTAGATCCATACACGTTCAAATTGAACATTTCTTTTAACATGTTTGAACGTGGTTTGAACCATACTACTTGCCTCTCAGCTTTTCTGTCACTGGCTCTAACTACTTTGATTTTGAAACAATGTCTCTTACTTTGAAAATCTTTTTATTGTATTTAGGCAATTACATCTCACTGCTTTCCCAGTGTTTCCAGTTACTTTTAATAAGTCTACTGGTCTTGTATTATAGATTTTCGTGAGAATCCTTGTCTTGTAAGTCTCAAAGATAACCAAGTAACTGACGTACTTATAATATACGCGAGTACAAAGGTTTTTTCCTCACCATATATTATTTATTATTTATTTATTTACAACTTTTGTACATTTGGTGTACATGGCGGACTTAATGCCAAAAGCATTTAGCGTTTTTTTTATTATCATAGTGAGCAGACAGCCTAACGCGATATCATCTTCCAAAAAATATGAGCTGGAGATTTGTTGATACGCAAACACAATAACAGTTTTATCGCGTACTGCGGACGTCTATTGGCTCGTTACCCCGCGACATGGGTCTCTACAGGGCGACCATTCACTTGGACATCTCTTTATTTATTTAAAAGTGACCCAGTTTATTTTATGCAACAACGTTGTCACGTTGGTTGCTTATAAAGTAAATAGAACACAAGTCGAGGAACTTATTATATTAGCTTCAAATTAGGAACTAGATTTATTGACTGTACTTGTTCCGACAGCAGAGGTTCTATTTAGTGGTTTGTAATATCTGTCCTGGTTGTGGAATTTTGGATTAATTACTGTGGTTTTGGTTTGTTATAGTGCCCGGTACAGCAAAAGACTTTTCCCCTATGGCCAACGAAAGACTCGCAGAGTATAGGTGTGCAATGCACCTTATGACCTTAGAAAATGGGCCTGATGACATGTTTGTATTATTATTTGTACATGGTGTTCACCATTGCTCGTAGATAAGACGGCCGTGGGGTTAAAAGGTTCTCGAATGACGGCTACGAATCGAGCAGCGCATTGCTAGTACGAGTAAGTACGCAAGGTTCAACGACGGTTAAGTGAAGATCGCGAGAACTTGGGGATTCTTCAGGATGCTGTCCAACAGTGAGCTTTTCAGGGCCGAATAAAATTAAGTGTTCCATTAGCCTGGGAGCAAAGTTTAAATGTCAACATAAAAATCTGACTGATCTGTACCTAGTAATTTCACTAGGTACAAAAATGGCGGTCTTCAGGTATAAAAAAATAATATAATATTATTATAAGAAGCAGCTTCTGTAAATAATTATGGAATACACAGAGCAAGTGTAGCAGAACGCTTAAGGTTATAGCTCATTATAGCCTCCCGGCACCCGATCAGCACCGCTTGAACTCGTTGTCCACCGGTGGAGACCGCGTCGTCAACCAGGAAGCGTCACATGATCAATGACATCTACTCGAAACCTGCAAGCGGTAAGCGTGTGAGCAACGGGTGGTTACCGAGTGGACTCGCACTCGTTCCCTCGCGATAGCTCGCGAGCGAGGCGATCCGGCGAGGATACGGAGTTAATGCAATGAGCGCATGTCCATAGAAATTCATATAAAGAATACTAACCGCTCGAGGCGAGACAATGCGGGTTGGCGGCAAGTCGCTATAATGAGCTATGCCCTTTAACTTATTTAGAACACTTTTATTCTACTCAGCTTCTTTTAATTTTATTGCACCGAACACAAGACTATAAAATCTTATTGCGCCCTACTCCGTTCCCGGCTGAATCCAAAATGCCTTTTCTACTGCCATTTTTCAAGATGTCTATTCTTTTTTGTCATGTTTTTTTCGGTACTGCCAGTATTTTTAAAATTGCTTTTTAAAATAGATTGGGCAATCCAATTTAGCTTGCGTTTTGTTAAAAAGAAACTGGTTTAAGTCGGTTTAATGAATTTCAGCATGTGTGTGAGAATTTGTAGAAACTTTTTCATTGAAATTTAGATGAGAGTCAATATGGCTGGATTAAAATAGTGAATAAAACTGCAAAATTACTGACAAAGTGTGGGCGTGTAATACACCTCTTACAAATAGGCGTATTAATAATACGTATGTGTGTAAATTAACCGCAAAATATTTTTTACCTTTTTTCATATAACAAAGGCAGACTGTCCCAACTGATGGCAAGTGGCTTAATACATAGTTCCTACTATGCGTCTTTTTACTAGAGACGCATACATGCTTTGATTTTCATCAATATCGTCAACATTATATATTTGTCCAATACTGGACATAGGTTTGTAACGAGGCGCTATATCAGTATTAGCGTCTCTTTGCTCTTATTGCACTCTTCTCTGGCCATTTTCTGTTAGTTTTTGTTTTTAAATTAAGCAACTGTCCCTTTTCATTGTTTTCGGTTACCAATTTCCATTCCTATTCAGTCAGCAACGGGAGCGGTTGTCTCGTCGCCTATAAATATAAATGTTGTTACAAAATTATAATAAGTTCTCTATGTTTTCTCTCTATAAATAACATAAAGATTAACACTATAAAGTCCTCCAAAGCCTCCTTCTATACAATGACCTCCTTAAAAGCCTACAGCTGTACATTGACTTCCGTATGGGCCTTCCAAGGCCGGGTAATTACAACATTATGAAAGAAAGGCATACTTAACTTTACCCTTCATAAAAACAAAGCAATGCCTCTAAATATATGAAATTAGTAGCTCACAGAATAACGTGGAAAATTACTGTTTTTTCCCATTTATCAGTTACAACGATATTATCGAAACAAACATTGTGTAAACAAATTGACTTTCCCGACCTGACTTTTTTAGTTATGAGCCAATTGTGAGCCAGTTGTGAGCCAATAGGGCTGTTAAGAATTGTTTATAAATGTATTTTAATTATCGTTTATTAGCATCAGATTAAACTTAACAATAACATTTTAAATTGCATTTCTCGCTCCAAAACTTACCACGTAACCGTAGTATTACGTCATTTGTTACCGTCAACTGTTTGTTTTAGTAATACTTCTTGATTTGATAAGTTTTTAAACATTTCTACCCGCAACTATTCCTACCCACCAACCCTCATTGGGCCAGCGTGCATCGTGGAGGTGTTACGGCCCGTATTCCTCATGTGTTTGTTTACTACTCGAGGAATTCCTGTGCCCAGTAGTGAGACGTATATAGACTGAGAAGTGAGCCAATGTTTATTTATGTAATCGAGAGGTTGACATTCAAATAATTTTACTTTTCATCTCGAAAACGACCGAGAAGGGCCAGCCTTCAACCAACGCATGTATGAAGACATTTTATCGAGCAAGGGAAAAGTGTGTGCTGGGATCGAAGCAAGGAGAGTGAGAGAGAGAGAGAGAGAGACCAGGACAAAGGCGAGAATATTACATGCGTTTGTATGTGAAGTTTTGTATTTTTATAGCGTTATTGCTATGATAAAATATACAATATCTTCCTACTGTTATAATAAAATTGTCAGGGACTTTTATTGACAATCAGCAAAAGGGCGGAAGGCTGTACGCAGATAATCTGATCCCTGTCTGAATACTGAAGGAAGAAGGCCATCACTATTGTATATCTTCTGGAGCACTTACTTTTTTATGAGTTTTTTGTTATTTACAGCGAAGTATCAAGTCTTGCTTGCGATCTTGGCCCTTATATCTCACATATAAAACACGTTTTTCTCAGTGACGAAGTTTTTCGAAATCGTCACATTATTAATAGATAAGCGTTTTTTAATCAAATTTTATCTACTCCTTTTAAACTTTTTTAAAAATAACTTTAAATTTAACAGAAAGTTGCAAACCGAATCCAGAACTTAACGCCTGTCACTCTGGTGAAGCCACCTAAATGAAATGAAAAAACAAAAAGAGACAGAATAATTTTTCGTTCCCCATTAAAATGTCAATAAAAGATTGAATCGTCTAAGCAATAAATCGTCCAGATATGCTTTTGTATTTACATAATAACGAAATGCGTTATCTTGAAATATTTCGCTCTGCGGCTGATTCCCCTTGTTTACGACCGACCCGGGTTTAAACTTTTTGAAGTCCGGATATCCGTACTCCGGATTGGATCGCACCTTTTTGAGGGACTATGTGTTCATTATCTAATGGACACAAAAATTCCAATTAAAATTTGAACTGGAAAATACTTTGAAACGGTAACCGTTAGAGGTATTTGAAAACAAAACCTTACATACTTTATAAAGTTATGTAAAATCTGGTAAATGGGCTCTTTTCCGATAAAGGGACTTCAATATATCAGGTAAAGCGTCAGTCTTTGATATGAGCGTGATAATGTGTTAATATACATGTATAGTGTTATGTAAAATTTTCAGGGATTGACCTATTTGCGAAGCTCTAGGTTATTTGCAAACAGCTGTCCTTAATAACAGATGTTATCTCTAATAATAAATGTAGTACAATATTTTATGTCAGGACAAATTACGTTTTCCTTCCCTTAAAGCTTCCCTGGCATATGTCCCAAGATTTACCCATATATTGTGGACACAGCACGCAGCCGATGGTCAGCCACAAGCAACGAACCCTAATCTCGAAGATTTATTTGCGTAAAACCATTGTATTGACGCACAAGATGCACAGATGATTTATTTGCAAACCCTTCGCTTGAAAGTTGGAAAAATTTCTGCTAGATATGAGCGGATCTGACTCACACATGGTATAACCATTTGTGTGTTTACTTAATATCGAATATTTGTAGTTCAAAGCCATAAGAAACGTTATCTTATTAATGCAGCTCTATGTTCAATATCAATATATAGATGCTGCACTGAATATCTACTTTACTGAATCCAAAATAATGCCCATAAAAGCTTGGATTTTATAGTAAACTGATTTGTGCGCTTCGAAAGAATATCTTTATTCACTTTGGCTTTGAAATCCATATTGTTTCGACACCGCAGCGGTATAATTTCAATACCTTTACACTCTGTGTGAGACGTCAAAGGTAGATAACGAAAATAGAATCACGTACAACACCAGTCTTGACTCTTGAGACGAAGAAGATTAGAATAATAACGTTCATGGGAGAAAGAGCTCAATAGCCGTGAAAAATATGTGCTTATAACTATAACTAAAGTCGACAAACCATTAATGTTGCCTCGAGAGACCTTTTCACTTTTCTGCTGCTTGCTATCGACAGATACTCTAACTATACACCTTGGATATGAATTGGTCGACATAACCCTGCAATTGACAAATTAATTTCCAACCAAAGGTACTTATTAGACCGAATGAAGGGAATATGACTTCAAATAAAGTCATTTACATCCTTCAGGATTCTTGCCATAGACTAAGAATTCAACAAAAAAAACTAAAATAAGTTTCTAAAGGGACGACAGAATAATGGTAAAAAAGCTGCCATAGCTTGGGTTCTATAGGTGAAGACATGTACGCTGTGCTCAGAAGTTAAACAGTTCCAAAAAAAATAACCAACAAAGATATTGACGATGTTGGGAGGGCAGTCCTTTGTAGGGGAAATGTGATAACAAAGAACACAAAATAGAACTACCTCTAAAACAAAAATGTTAGTATAGTCAACCAAAAAACTGCTTTATCACTCCTAAAGTGAATGTCGTTAGCATGTCACAAAACAACAAAGGCCTAGCGACAAACAATGTCGTCAATGCGTGACATTACTACAGATCTATTTAATTTAGAAATGGCCTGAAAGACATGTTTCAAGACAGTAAAGCAAACCAAAAACGAACATTAATAATGAGTCTTAGTGAAAAAGAATTAGAAATTCAATTCGGATGGCAGTTTTTGTCACAAGTGGCAAGCAATTTAATGGTCGACGATATAAAACTATGGAAAAAAGGAGCACAAAATTTTCTCAAGCCTTTTCTATTTAAAGGCGAATTCGACCAAATTGAGATTACTAATACGGGAATAGTAATACCAAACTGAGCTGAAACGATTGGTCGAATCTGCTCTATGTCAAACGAGACATTGACACATTCGTGCGCGAAAAACTGCGTACTCCGTTAAAATAATATTATTTGCGTGTAGTCAAACTTGAAAAAACTAGGATAGCTAATCGGCTCCGCCCTTTGGACAGATTCGACCAATCGTGTGAACTCAGTTTGGTATTACTATTCCCGTGTTACTAAACTTAAGTTGGTCGAATCTGCCCTAAGGGCGGAGCCGATTAGCTATCCTAGTTTTTTCATGTTTGGCTACACGGGAGTAATATTATTTTAACGGAGTACGCAGTTTTTGCGCACCAATGTGTCAATGTCTATTTTGACACAGGGCAGACTCGACCAATCGTTTCAGCTCAGTTTGGTATTACTATTCCCGTGTTACTAATCTCAATTTGGTCGAATTCCCCCTGTCGTTTAAGGTTTCTTAATAAGTTTTTGAAGGAGAAATTCCCACGCTAAATGGTCAGAAGTAATTAAAGCAAGAATTATTCAATTTTGTAATCACAGACAGAATATGAGCGCTATTTACTCTGACATGGAATATAGAATTGGTAAACGCAAACTGAAGCAAAAAAATCCCGAGCCAATAATAGCTTTGTGCGAAAACTGCCAGTAATTAAGGTCAGCGTACTATGTACACATAACGAATTTTCGCCTGCAAAATTGGGAAGCAAAATGCATGAAACTGGTAATATATTGGTATGCGTATATTACACAACTGGTTCCGGATTTAGAACATAATAATGTAGAATAATACTTAGACGAATTTTCGGGATATTTACTATATCGGTTAGTTACCGATTTTGAAGCAATTACATGCGCCATAAACGAGATAGTGCTCAATTCGTAAATATTCCTAAAATCGAACATTAAATACCAAAAAAGCATAATACTGAACCAGCGGCTATAGGATAAACTCGTTTCCTGTTATGTCCTTTTGTAAATTAGCTATTATATTTATTTCAATTTCGGATAAACATTCGGTAAAACTATAAACTTTAAAATTTGCATAATCTACTCTTTTTTGCATTTCATACTTTAGGTTATAAATTATATTTATATCATACTATCGTGTCTAGGTGGTTCATGTTACACTAGCTAGTTATTGTATTTCACAAAAAAAATATTACTCTCCCCTCAATTGACTAGTTCAGAAATCTATCTTCCCTTGTTGTATTACGTTATTGAAATATCTATTTGTATTTGCAAACTGTTGAACCATAATGCAAGTCAGGGATGTCCTTTGATTAACTAAAACCAGCGTTTGACTGCTAATTTTCCTGATCAAACCGTAATGACCGTCTGGTCGCATTGCCACACAGCCAAAGTTACGCTTTGTCTCGCACACTCTGCTCTCGGGAACACAGCCAGTTGAATGTTCACATTCAGTCTAAGTCTTGTTTACGGTTGTGGTTGACTCTTAGTGAATACACAATGTAGGAAGAGTTAGTAGGATTTGTGTTGAGAATAAAATCTCGTTACTTTATTCATGAAAAAGGATTTTACTTTTATACAACTACACAATAAATATTCAAATTCAAATTCAATATCGTTTATTCTTAGCACATGTTTAAGAACGTCAAAAGCATTTTACAAAATTTCGTGAAAGCAATAAACTAAGTCATCCGTTCCCAAACTACCGGGAGGCCTTGCCCGTTCTTCTCAGAAGATCGGGATGAACGGGCAAGACACTCAGCAAATTTCTATCCTAAAATAAATTATATAAAGAAAATAAAATTAAGGTTCCGTTGACTGATTGAATTCATTTCTGTTAGGAATAGGCCACACCCTTTGTACTGTCTTTGAAATTTGTCGTTTCGTTGTAATGTTTTGCTATGTACAATAAATTGTTAAATAAATAAAATTGAAAAAGTTGTATATACAAAACAGGTCATATATTAAATACTTTACCACCTGCCGTACCATACAGTCCCAAAGAAGATTTAATTGATAACGCTATTTCTACAAATCAGACAAGCATGAGTTTTACTAATACTAATACAATTGGCTAATACACATGTATTAGCCATCGCTTCGCGCAACCTTTTTTTAGTGAACGTAACGACCCGAGGCACGTGACACCACATAAGAGTCATATGAGTGAGTGTTTTAACTATGAAAATCAAAATCTGTCCATCTTTCATTGGTTTTTTATGATGGTAAGAGACGATAAGGCCGAAGGTGGAAGCGAGCTTCACCTGTAAAAACCTCAACAACTGAGAAACTGGCTACCTTACCTCTGATTGCCGGAACACAACTAATGCTTATAACATTGTTATTATGGCGACAAATTTAGTTCAGATGGTGCTAGCTACCACCAATCAAACCGGGCTGAAAAACTTCTGCCCCCATGGAGAAACTACCTTTCTGGACCTCATAAATACCCGGTGGTGTGAACCACTAGACCAGAGAGTTAAAAGACCACAGAGGCGGTTAATATTAAAATTAAATATTAAAATTAGAATAAAGCCTAACTGTTCATATATTCACTATACAAAAGGAGTCCACATTAGGTATTTCCGCTGCAGGCAATCGAGTTAAAGCCAATTTCCACGTTCAGTATATTGTATGGCAAAGATTTTGTTTGTTTACAGCTGTTTCAATGTACATCTTTAAAGCATTTAACTTTAAGGTCCATATTGCTAAAGCAGTAGCAAAATGTTGGTTTGCATATTTCCAAACGAAACGTTATTTATTATTTGATTAACTTTAAAAACACATATTATGATCAGTATCAAAACGAGAACAATTTAAAACTTACATTTAATATTTTCTACTGTAATTGATTTGACGAGCCATGCTTATTTTCAAAGAGGAAATTTTGCTTAAATTTTAATAGCGCATGTGTTGTGTTAATTTTAATCTTTAATTGTGTTTCTTTAAAATTATATTTCGAATAATTTAATGCATGGAATTCATAGATATTTGGTGTCAAAATATGTCAATTAGAAATATGTTTTCTAGTGTTTTTCAAGTTCCACTTCGTCGACTAACGTAACGTTATTCAAGACGCACTAAAATGGCACAACTTCATTAAATTAAGAAACACATTTAAATAACATTGAATAACGAACAAGATAAATAGTGACATAAGTGTATACGAAGACACTAAGGAAGAAGGAAAAACAAATATCAAATACCACCTTAACATAACATATCATTACGGTTCTTTCCCCGAAGGGATAGACAGAGGTGGTTACAATCACATTTCGCCAGATATGTATACCACCAGGTCTTTACTTCGTGCGTGTTGGCAGTGATGATATACGGCACTGAGACGTGGCCGCTTACAATGGGCCTCATTAAAAAGGTTCAAGGTCACTCAAAGGGCAATTGGAGAGGGCGATGCTTGGAATGAATTTGAGTTTCTCTGTGTGATCGACCGACATGGCCCACAGAATTGAGAAACTTAAGTGGCAGAGGGCAAGGCACTTTGCTCGTAGAACTGACGACCGTTAGGGTGAAATGTTTCTCGAGTGTCGACCACGTACTGGGAAACGCAATGTAAGAAGGCCCGTATCGAGTTGAACCGATGCTCTAGCGAAGGTTGCAAGTTGGTTGATGCCTCGGCGTTCGTCGGTTATTATTAATATCATTGGATGAGGCCTATGCCCAGCAGTGGCTGTCTATAGGCAGATGGATGTATACTACAAGATTACCAAATATACCAGATTGCAAAAATGTGAAGCTTCAACACACACGACGATAAAGTGTTTGAATGTTTGCGTGATGTGTTATGCAACGTTACACACACTATTATTTATATTTCTTAACCTTTGTACTTTGTCCTTTGTTCGGGTTTTTTTTGCTTATAATGTAGGTAATATTATATTACGTGTTTGCTACATCAAAGGGCCGAAGGGATTGGTACAACAAAGAGGAGGCTTATGCCCTGCAGTGGGTGATAACAAACTGACATGTTAATGACATCAAAGAGTAATTTTCCTTTGTTTCAAGGACATTGTATTTTTTTTACATTTATTCGCCATCTGCCAAAAAGACCAGAAGTCTCCTAAAATAAATAATAAATGTTAGTACAGATGTAAACAGCTATGCTTAAAGAATTCGCAGCGATAGCTGAGTACGAAAATCATTTAAGAGATTGATGATACTTTCATCCTCACCTAAACACTCAGTTTAAAAAAAACATTGCACAGTAAATTTACCCTGAATTTTGCGTTACACTGTGCTCGATACAGTCAAGAAGCTCGCGCCCTACACACTAAACGTTAGGCGAAATTTATATAAAAAAATATTTTTCGTCGTAGAACCAACCGTAGCGCATATCCTTAGGGTTGACCTATGTCCTTGCCTGAAAATATTATAATGATGATTTAAACTCTGCTTTCTCTTTCCGAGGATAGAGACGTGATGGTTGTGTGCGAAAAAAAATCTTCTGACCCTTTTAATTATTTTCAAAAAACCTACCACTTATCCAATCGAAAATATGAAAACAAAACCAATGCTAATACATTTCTTTTTAATATTTCCCATTCCACACTAAGTTTTTTTCTTATATCTCGTACAAGCTGAGAACGCAATATCCAGCGGCCAGGCACGTGCTAGCCAATATCCGGACCTGCTAATGGCGCCCAGGCAGGGACTACACAATAAATCTTTTCTCGCTTTAACTTGTAACAATCCGTGTATAATCAATAAATGACTGTAGCGGTGTTCTGTAATTTTTATTTATAGACTGTAAAACGTATTGTACGGCATTCTGAATTACGACATGTCGACGTTAAGTAGTTTTAATGGCGATGATAAACCCCAATAAAATTGTTATTCATACTTAAATTTTGATGTGTGGATGTAAATATACCAGCTTTCGTCGTCACTGCAGTAACGCGATCTATTAAAGAGACTTATAAAATAGTAAGGACTTCGTAATAGATTTGAAACTTTGGTTTCCTTAAAGTTCTAGTAACCTGTTACTAGCTATAAAACTAAGCGACATCGACATTTTTCATATACCTTTAAATGTTTATAAGCGTTTGGTAGGGGAAGTAATGGGTTCGTAGACAGTAATTGACACATTGTCTCATAAGTGGAGCATTACCGTCTTAATTTCCGAATATTATTTTTTTTGTATGTTTTTAATGGAACTGTAGGTCTATTAGTTTTAACAACTCGTAAATATAAATGTATATGACTGTTTGTTGTCCTAAATAAATAAATAAAAAAAAAAAAAAATAAAAAACCCCACGTACTTATAGTGCAATTTAGAACAAGAAGACGACTAAAGACCCCATAGACATTTGCAACACCGGAGGGGTCACAAATGCGTTGCCGATCCTCAAATTAAGAGAAGAGAAAAACAGAGGAGAGTGAAGAGAAAGACACAACTTACAGAAGTAGAAGTACAATTATTGAAAAAATAAATATTTATTATAAATATAATTTGCTTGCCAAACTTAAGCAGCACGACCGCCTAAAACGTAACAAGGGGTGCGGGCGAGCCTATTATTATACCGAAAAACGCGTCATGGGATTTGTAGAAATCATGCTACTTTACCGAGCATATACAAAAAGCATGTAGACATGCTGATTTGAAATGCTGTACTTAGTAAACCTATAACCCCACCAATGCTCTAACGGCACATTTTAGCACATAAAGTGATCGCAAGGCCTGTAAATTCTGCAGCACAATACGTGACAAAACCATTAACAAATATTTATGCTAATAATGGCCAACAAAGCCATCCAACAAAGATTATAGGGTCTAAAAAAATTTTCATTATATTGATTGTTAACAAATTATTATTATTATTATTTGACGGCCTCCGTGGCTGAGTGCTCTGTATGCAGGTCTCAAGGCGTCGCCATCTCAAGAGGTCCTGGGTTCGATCCCCAGTGGAGGCTGTTTGGTTGATGAATTTTCAGACATTTTTGTTCTCCAGTCTTGGATGTTCATTATATATGTATTATATTATGTATATTCTCAATAATTTTATGTATTTATCTATTAAATATATTTGTCCGTCATCTAGTATCCGTAACACAAGCAGCATTTAGTTGCTTAAAATGGGACTAGTTGATAGGTGTGAATGTCTGAGGATGTTTATTTATTAGCTCATTCGTTGTATTTTAACAAAATGCACACTGTTAATCTAGTCTGAAACGGGATGTGAGAGAATAACGACCTGAAACAGAAAAAGATGGCAGGGGTTCGGGACAATTAATCATTTCTCTTTTTTATAAAAAGACTGATGATTGCCAATTAAAAAAGGCGTTAAAGCGCCCAAAACGAGCTGTGTTAAAGACTTACCTACTAGTCCAATCGAACCTATTTAAATCTACCGTCTTATATATCTTCTTCTCTTTCCTTGCCAATACATATGACAGTGACGGGTGTTAAATTGAAAAAGAATTCTATGCAATCAGTAGTCACGTAGCAGCCAATATCCGGACAGACTAATGGACGCCGCATACGGGTCGTCTCTATTTTGCCAGCGAAAGCTTACCCACCTCAGAATATTGGACCAAGTAGGATCTGCTGTTCAAACTCGAAAAACTCAAACCAAATTATTTATTCAGTGGCGGTATTTACATACTGTTATGAATGTCAAATTATGCCAACCGTTCACTAGTTGACTTGTTCTAAGAAGAACGGACAAAAATAGCATGTTGTTTCCTCCCTTGACAAAAGTTATTTGCTTTTAAAACGTGAGGTTAATCAATATTCGTGTCGAAGATAAGTTTATTTTTAATTGTTATCATATTGCAATTAAAATAAATTACATGATATAAATGTCCCTTTATCTAATAAGTAATTTGCTTGAATTCGAAAAGGTGTTTGATAGTCTAATATATCGTAAAAATCTTATCTTTTCAGAGACAAAACTGTCATCTTCTAAAAGTAAACGAGACTTTTAATGACTAAATATTGGTGAACGACAACTATATTTTTTCCAAAATAAAAGTTGTTTATGCATAACAACAACATAAAAATAATCCATATAGGTATAAATTAAGCAATATACACCGAATAGTAAAAGATAGAAATTGCAATAATAAGCGGTTAGATAGTATTCGTTACCGTATGGGATAGTCCCATTATCCTATTGTAAATTAGATTTCCCTTAACGACTCAGAAATAAAAAGTTCATACATACAACACTACACCTTTTCCCCGGATCCGTTTCCAGCCAATACGTTTAATGGCTTTGATGGGAAACAGAGCGCATGCCGCAAGGAAAGCGCCAATTTTTAGATGATTCCAAAACTGTTATCTTCGGACGCACAATCATTGCTACGACTCCCAATTCTGTCCAAATGAGGCGGATTTTCTAAGAAAGTAGTCCCGGGCATTTTGTTGATTTTCTGCTGGTTTTGATTTAGCTTATTTTATTAAATGCCCAACATAGATAAGTTACCCATGGACTGCCCCTGGAGAGATGAGTAGAACATAATATTTGGTAGATCCATTATGCTTAAGACTTTACGACATTTTGAAAGATAACTTAAGTCGGTGACGGTGAGCAAGCAATATTCACAAAAAAATTTATATACTTAAGTTTTATTCAAACTCAGTGGTACAGGCGGGCGGTGGGATCGAAACCGCGAGTCCTGTGACCAAGTAGTGCTCCGTCCATCCCACTCGGCTAACGGGACTACACGCGACGTACATTATGTAGCATATAGACGTGTGTCGCTTGTACTCTCGTTGTTATATCCTTTATATACAATGCAACGCGAAAGTTTAAAATCTAGATAGTAATTGTATTAATTTTAAGAACTCAAATAAATATAGCTTCTTCTTCTTCAAAAGTATAATATGATTCCTATAAACCTAAAATCAAAGCAACAAAAGCTAATTCTAACTCACCAATCAGAAAACCAAGAACAATTCCAAACCCCTAACAAATCGAACTAAAGCTAAATTCATCCAAAATTCAGACGACTGTCCCATGATGTTCAGAGTGACTATATTATAAAATTGGTAAGCCCTGACCGCGCCACGGCAAATATTTTATCCACTCACATCATCCAACAAGAGAAATTCTATTGTTTTCCTGTTTGATTTGGCCCGAACACTCTCGTCGATTGAAGAGCTTTTCAGCTATAAAGGCATCGACTGGCAAACAGGAAATGCTATTGTGTTATTAGAATGTTACAGAAAGTTTAATTTTTCACAAAAGAATTTTCAATTTGCAATGTGAAGCTTTTGAAGCATCATATGAAATCTATATCATTGTTTCTCTGATTTCTGTTGCATACGTAAAGATATAAAAAGGCAATTAAAAGAAAAAGATAACACCTGAGCAAATAATCAGATTGTATCACAGATTTTGGAAAATACGCGGAAAATAATGTTGGTGATAAGATAGCAAGATCTTTACGGCATCGAACATTTTCAAGCAGAAAATGCTAAAGAACTCTTATAGGTATTATAGGTATCTTTATATCACAGAAACACGGATATGTAATACCTGACCAGCAGCCGCTTGTTACACATTGTGCCCGGTGCATGGCAACAGGCTTGCCACCTGTTACATGGGGACGTAACATATCTGGCGAAAGTTGTTATTACAGTTAATTTTAATTGATAAACCTTTTTGTGGATTTATACCTTGTTTTTTTATAGTATTGTATTCATTACACGTTTCTCTGCCTAATCCGCATTTTCCTTTGCTGTCCACGACAAATTATAATCAGAAAAAGAAACAAACAAGCATGACGGATAAAAGTTAGTTTTCTGTGTTGTGTACCTGAATCGGATACATCTAAACTGTTACTTGAAGCTGCCAAAAATGTTGCCAATACTGACTTCGCCGCAAGCGTAAAAAGGTTTCGAACACATGACACAGTTACAAAGTTGGTTGCATTTTCTAATGTCGTATCAGGAACCCCGTGTTTACATTTAATAACGCCCTATGTAGTAATCTACAAATGTTTTCCTACGAACACGAAGCTAACCTTTAAACTGGTAAATATTCATAGTGGGAAATAGTGTTGACCTCCGTCGATAAACATAAAGGCGAGAACGAAAGTGTTAAAGTTTTAAGTTACAAAAGAATCTAGAGCTAAATTACGTTGAGGAGAGAACACGATTGCTTGAAGTTGTCTTGTTGTGACCATCCTGTTCCTCCTTCCCTTTCCCTCCACTAGGTGTGGTCGGCACACCATGCTTTCCTCTTTCATCCCCCGAATGACAACTCGTCAGCTTGTTATGTTTTCTTTTCTTAATTATTTCGAGTAAGGAAATATGCTGAACGCAAGTTCGTAATTTTTTTTGATTTATTTGATTTTTATCTTTAAGGGCCTCTTGCAGGAAAATTAAATAGAGATTTAAAACAAGATTTAGCCATTTTTTGACATTTCAGCCATACTAGAATTGTCATAAATTTACTAAATCTAGTTTAAGTCTCGATTTAAATTTCCTGCATGTGGGCCTAGGTTATTTTTGATCGAGTTCATTGATATAAGAATATTTTTCTGAGATGTTTATAGTATTGTCTAACTCTTCCATTAAGTATACATTGTTATTTATTTAATTTTTAATGTCCAAAAAACACTTTTGTACAAAAGGCAGACTTAACGATTATACATCGCTCTCTCCCAGTCATCCTTTGAGCCAATCAGAGAATCAGAGTGGGAACACTAAAATCTTAAGAAACATTAACTTACAAATTAAAATTACTGTTTTGATGAATAAAATAATCATAAACCACATATATTTTTACATTAACTACATAAGCTAAAATAATACTTACATACATAAACAAATATTATGTGTATGTAGCAGAAACGTTTTCCGGCCCCCTTATTCTAAACTGTCGGAAACTAAACGAATCACGGAATCTCTATTCCTGTCACTTTTTATTGCGGAGAATTAGAGCGAGAAGGGTCGGGACTTTCCAAATCTAATCCGTGAAGCGACAGTTTAGAATGAAATGCCCCCGGTCTTGGGCTGGGAAATACAGATC